>JAUCMR010000046.1:15313989-15332074 GCA_032357425.1 Enteromius argenteus | reverse complement strand
AGTGCTTGATGCCTTACAGAGCTCAAAAATTATTATTTAGTAATAATAAAAATAATGCCTAATGCTTTGCTTTTTTTAATGTACATAAAAGACAAAAACTGTTGATACGACATTGATAACACATGTTTCTTGAGCACCAAATCAGCATATTAAAATGATTTCTGAAGGATCATGTGAAACTGAAGAGACTATAGTAATGGCTGATGAAAATTCAGCTTTGCTGTCAAAAGAATTAGTTTGTAAAATATATTCAAATAGAAACGTTGTATTACATTTTCATAACATTTCAAATATTCCTGTTTTTTTCAAAAACATTGTATATATAACAAAATTAAGTATTATTTTTATTATGCTATATATCTATGTATTTTTTTTTTTTTTAAATTAGCTTAATTTGATTAACGCATGTTGCTTTTATTGCATCTTACAGTTCTACATGAGATATAGTTTGTAGATCCTTTGCCTCATTTTTTGGATTGCAAATGATTCACTTCTTAAATTTGAATATCCCCAATTTGATTATTTAAAATAAGAATGTTTAATGTTCAAACTTCTGATAATACGGTAATTGGAGGTTCATTTTGGAGTGTCAAATACAGTATATTTTATTATAACTTTTTAATGGATATTCAAAACCAGGTATTATGTAGCACTCAGTAGGACTATTCCTCTTCTCCTCAGCTACGACAACCGCTCTTCAGACCGCAGGCCTTACGACAGACACTACGGAGAGAGCTATCGACGCCTGGACCACAGCCGCGACCGGGACAGGGATCGTGACAGGGAACACGGGACGCCGAGCAACTACTACTCACGCGACGCCTCGCCCAGCTACGACTACCGCCGGGGCCGCGAGCGGGACCGCGAGGACTCGTACCGGAGGAAAGGCAGCAGGCGTAAGCACAAACGAAGGCGGCGTAGAACCAGGTCCTATAGCCCATCGTCCTCGGTGAGTACTTCAATACCCGAGCCTGCTCTTTCCCACCCCCAAATCCTTTCTTCTATCTCTACCTCTACACGCTCCTGTCTTTCTTTCTCCATAATGCTTTTCTTTTCCACAGCCCCAGGATTGGGTAAGTATGAACTCCTTTGTTTTATGTTCTTCTTTTTGTTGACGTTTTGTCTTTTTTGATAGTGATAGTCCAAGTCTTGGCTTTCAGTGTTAGCCCCATCTGTAACATTAAATAGTGAGGCTCAGTCCAATAGACGTTAATGTTAATATAAGTAGTGAGTGAATAGCTTTGTTGGGAGAGCCTCTGTAATTAAGATCACATAACTCTCATCCATTCTTTATCTTGCTGTATCTGCACACCTAGCTATATAACTCTTTCACACAGTTTAGATGTCAAACCATTTTTTTGTTTTGTTTTTTAATTAAAGCATATAAAGTTGTTTCATAACTTCAGCTCTTTTTCATTTTATTTCCAGTCTCCCACTAGAGCAACTTTTTTTCTTTGGAGATGTTATGGATGTGATAGTTGTGAATTAGCAATGCCTTTACTCATGTGCTCTTCTATGAGTAAATGTTGATGCAGGTTGCTTTTTGTGACTTTTTGTCAGGGTTGCTAGGCAGAGGGATGAGGGGGAGTTTGAAAGCAAGCAAGAAGGGAGGGGTAAAATGTTATCTTTGACTTGATCCCTTGCACTATATCCCTATCGTTATATATATCTCCTCACGTGGTGTCATACGAATCGCCCCATGACCACCAAACCTACCTACAACAACTACAACACTGCTCATCTTCGACGCCGTGGCTACGGCTGCCCCCCTCCACTCTCCCCGCTACGCCCACCTCCCCTCCTCCCTCTGCGGTCGTGGCGTGACCTCTGACTTGTGACCCTGGCCGGGGCCGAAGCAGCGGAGTGACAGCGGGACGAGGGCACTGTGTGTGAGGGACGACGAGGAGGGTCACCTGATCTGTCGGAGTGGCGACGTCCTGCAAGAGAGATGTACACACTGCCACTACTACTACTCCTCTACTCCTATATCGTAACCTTTCTCCCTATCAGTACCAGCACACAGCAGACACACACAGGGGAGGGCAGGAGGTCATGATCATGATGTTGGTGGTGATGATGATGCTGTCATAGAATGTTCTCCCCTTTTGCCGGAACAGGCAAGGGGGAAGGCATGTCCAACATGTCTTTAGTAGCTCCTTTATTTATTTTTTTCAGGGGGGTTGGGCTGTTTGTGTTGCTGTGTAGAAGAATATTATGATTCTTTTTAATTCCTGACTGCCAGGTTCCCAGATTTAGCTTTTCCTCGTCTCATGTGCGTTTTATTCTGGTCTTGTTGCAGCATTTGGCTACATCAAGATTCACATTGCGCCTATGCTGTCAGACGTTTAGATTTTAGGATACGATTGCTCTGTGAAATTCTTAATATTTCCATAGTCATTGTGCGTGTTTTTTTTTTCATAGAATATACTGTAATTTTAGTTAGGCTGTCCCATAGTTTTAAAATCGTTGAGTAAATATTTATTTTATTTTTATCTAATAAAAGCAGCTTATTTATTTTTTAAAAACAGAAATGTAGACTATTTTTGTTTCTCAGAAAAACATGCTGTTTTTTTCAGACCATGTTTACTTTATTCCTTTCATCAAGTGTGCATATTGCCACTTGTCAGATGATTATGATTATTATTATTATTATATATATAATATATAATTTTTTTTTTAGGTTAACCCGTATAGATAGTCACAGTTTAGGTTAAAATGTGATTTTAGGAAGCTTGTTTAGGATGGCTCTTTAAATACGCTGTCTAATTGCTCCCTTTACATTTCCCCTCCCCTTTCTCTACATCTTTTTCCCTCTATTTGTCTCTTAGATGAGATTGTCAGTACTTTGGGCGAGGGCACCTTCGGGAGGGTGATGCAATGTATTGATCATCGCAGGTGAGCGTCATCACTTGGCAACCAATCAGCTGCTTTATTACAAAACCAGCATGGTGTGAACTTCAAAAGAAAAAGTGTTGCTTGGCCGTTAAATGTCTGTCTAGTTGTTTGGCTGCGAAATATCTGCTCTTGGGACCAGAAATACAGATTGTGATTATTACAAGCAGCCAGAAAAGCAAGGGTTTATGATTCCTTTAATAAAAGATTTAGCAAAATAAGGACCATCCCATCTTTTGCCAGTGCTTTTATTGCTTTATAATGGTTTTATTTGTGTCTCCAACAACAAATCTATTCACTATAGTCTCATCAGTGTAGTTTGTTTCTTATACTACTTCTACATGTTTTCACTATTGTAGCTAACTGACAGAAGTGAAACTCCAATGTTTAAGTGAATGCTCTTCTGCTTGGTTAAGGGGTGGAGCACACGTCGCTCTGAAGATCATCAAAAATGTGGAGAAGTACAAAGAGGCAGCACGGCTGGAGATCAACGTACTGGAACGAATCAATGAGAAGGATCCTGAGAATAAGAAGTGAGTTTGGATCAAAAAATGTATGAAATGTACACCACATTTAGCATGTTTTGAGCAATTGCATATGCAGTACTTAGTATAGAGCATCTAGATACAAACTTACCATGAGGTATACTGAAGGCAACTGTATAGATAACTTCTTTTTACTAAATGTTGTATTCTCCTGTCTCTTTCTCTTAGTCTGTGTGTCCAGATGTTTGACTGGTTTGACTATCATGGTCATATGTGTATTAGTTTTGAGCTGTTGGCTCTCAGCACTTTTGATTTCCTCAAAGAAAACAATTACCTGCCCTACTCCATCAGTCAAGTGCGTCATATGGCCTACCAGATCTGCTTAGCTGTCAAGTGTAAGTAAACACACTTTTTCAAAAAGCTCATTTGTAGTTGGACTCCATTTGCTACGTATTAAAAGACCAGTCCTATTTGGAGTGTTTATGAATATGCTGATTCTTGTTTTCTCCTTGTTTGCAGTTTTGCATGAAAACAAATTGACCCACACAGACCTGAAGCCAGAAAACATTCTATTTGTCAACTCTGACTTCACCATCACCTACAATGTGGAGAAGGTAACAAAACAGTTTGTCTTTACTTGACCACTAGTATATAAGTTAAAAGTAAAAACGAAGGAAATGCTTGATAATTGACGCCCCCATCTTTCTCTCTGTGGTAGAAGCGAGATGAGCGTACTGTAAAGAACACGGCGGTGAGGGTGGTGGATTTTGGCAGCGCTACATTTGACCACGAGCACCACAGCACCATTGTTTCTACCAGGCATTATAGAGCACCTGAAGTTATTCTAGGTAAGGACAATCATGCCAGGTGACTGACCAAATGTAAATTTGAACTATAATAACTTGGTATTAGCATGAAACGTGAATATTTAAGTCACAGGACTAGAATGAGTTAATCGCTGCAGCAACACAGATTAGCCTCTTGCTTTCCACCACAAAGAATTTAATTAGAGCCAGCTAGAGACCACAGTGACTTCATTCAACAGACTGCAGGGAATTGTTCAACGTAACACTGGTTGCTATGAAAACTTATGCCAACCTTAATCTGTTATGAAATATTATGTTATAAAATATGTTGCTTTGCTATAATTAGAAAAGAGTTAGTGGGCACTATGTTTATATATTTCTCAAATGTATGTTATTTCTATAATTGCAAAGCTGAATTTTAAGTATCGTTTTGAATGGTAAAGTATAGTTTTAATGCATCTACACTCCGTTGATATTCAGAATTGCAATTTATTCACAACTTTCGACATTAACTGTTTGCACACTTGCTGTTGACTAAATATACTGCAGTAACATGATGTCACCATTAGATGACTCCATAACTTTGTGTTATACCAAATATTTTTTTCTTTGCAGAATTGGGCTGGAGTCAAATGTGTGATGTGTGGAGTATAGGCTGCATACTCTTTGAGTACTACCTCGGCTTCACTCTCTTCCAGGTACAAATTCTAACTCCACTACTTCCTTTCTGAGTCATGGCAGCAGATCTACAGTCTCTTGTTTATGTTCCCTAAGCAGCTTAAGATCAGAGAGACTCTAACCAAAGGGTTACATGTGTCCACATAAGCACACTGAAGCCAACCACCTGCCATTAACACTTTGAACTTAGATACGCTTACTAATGCTCTCTCTCTTTCTCACGCACACACAGACCTCTGTAGAGGAACATACAGTATGTGTTGCACCTGTATTGTGAAACCTGACAACATACAAAACAAGTCTAAATGTATAAAGACTAAAACTAATATAATGTTCTTGTTACTTTTATTGTTTTTTTTGCTTATCAGACTCATGATAATCGGGAGCATTTAGCCATGATGGAGAGAATTTTGGGCCCTGTTCCTTCTCGTATGATTCGTAAGACTAGGTACGTTTTTGATGTTGATTGGGTTTTTCTAAAGCCTGTCTTCATAGTTTAGTTTCCATCTCATTCTTGCTTACAAGCGTAGCAGGTTGTGCAAAAAAATACAATTATTTCTACACCCCACAGGAAACAGAAATACTTTTATCGAGGACGTCTGGACTGGGATGAGAACTCTTCAGCAGGAAGATACGTCAGAGAAAACTGCAAACCTTTACGGGTGAGTAACAGACTGACTTCATATTCATAAAGGATTTCTGACTTCTTTTAATTTGACTTTTTTTTTTTTTTTACTTGGACATTAAAATTTTTTTAAATGTGTATATAGAATTTTCAGTTTTATTAATTTATTTAAAATAAATTATTATAATATCAATATTATAAATAATGTTATATAAATTATTATTTTTGTTATATGTTTTTAAATACATTATAAATAAGTCTTTTTTTGTTCCATAATTTGTTAGGCCGTTGTAGTCAAAAGGTTTGTGTAATAAATTTTAATTTGAATACATAATATATTTATTTCTAAAGCTACAATATGTAGCCTGTTTACTTTCTCATTTAACACAAGAATTGCTTTAAGTAATCTTTTGTGGGTATAGAAGTTATAAATTTGCTTTTGAGTGTTTTAAAGCTGTGAGATGTGTCAATGTTCTCATACAATATTCTTTATCTTCCTTCTATCTCAGAGATATCTACTGTCTGAAGCTGAAGAGCATCACCAGCTGTTCGATCTGATCGAGGCCATGCTGGAGTATGAGCCAACGAAGCGTCTCACTCTGGCTGCCGCCCTGAGGCATCCTTTCTTTCAGAACACTGTCAGCATCACTGACCAGAGCGCCGGCAAGAGCTGGGAGGGCAACCGTGACATCAGTCGGTGACAATAACAACGTCTTTAACCAACATCTCTGTCTTACGCCAAAAAACCCAGGACTCGCATGTCAAGAAGAGATACCATGGAGCTAAACTGACTTTGCATCAAGTTTTCTAGTGCAAGAGAAGTTAAATAAAGCAGAAGTATATGATCTCAGTCATTTTCCCATAATGTGAGAACAGCTCCATGTGCAGCAGGAGAATGTGAGGAACTTGGGACTTCTAGAAGATCCCAGTAAACTGTCATGCTTGTGTGTGATTGATTGGACATTTGAAGGGTTTTTGAATGAATAAATACTCCCTTCAAGTTCTGTTCTTCCAGCCAATGGTGGCTAATGATATTTTTGGACAGCCATAAGCAGAGGAAAATTTATTTGATGGGGAAAGAGCATTAATGTAACACTCCTTTTGAGAAAGTAACTGACAGAACAGCATCACTGTTACAATATAGTTATTTATCGGGCAAATCTGTTTTCTGCATTTTTAGCCCTTAGCTGATAATCACAGATGTATCGCAACACACTGTTTGTATTCAGTTCAATTCAAACCGAGTAACCGAGCAGCAGTGTTCTGGTGATTGTGTCCCTCAGCACACGTTTACAGTATTTATTTAGTGAACCGGAAGTCTCATTATGTGTCTTTGTATGGATTTGACTGTATAAATTTGTAAATACGAATAAATATATGTTGTGACTATAGAATAAAGGGCCTGTTTGTTTGCTTGCTGTGAATGTGTTTTCACAGCGGCTATCCAGGCAAAATGTTTTTATAATCGCATGGTTCTCGTCATGTCATTTCTATATTCACTGTATGATACTTTCCTGAAATTAATTAAAATTTTGACACTTAATTGGGAGCAAGTGCAGTGCTTTAACTAGAGGTGAATACTATGAAACTCTTCTGCACTTCGTTATCATCCTTTGGCTTTACAACCTACCCCATTTCATGAATGTGCATATAAATAGTACGTCGAATAAGAAAAAGAACTCGTCGTACATACATGCAAAAATGGACTTTGGCGTGTTCATGCTACGCGACGGGTAGGAAGAGGTTTGTGGGGTACGCGAAAACTGCGTATTAAGTTTATTTTATGTGCATTATTTGCATGCCAAACACGTGCCATTTATACGCCAAAATCCAATTTTTCCGCATAAATCCCACAAGTTTTTATTTTTGGAGTATGACAATATGCATTTTCATGATACTGGGTTGTTACAACTCAGTGATAGAAATAATTGATTTTGCAGTTTTAAGAAACACATCCTTCAGGAATCGTTTGAGTATTAAATCTTACTGTTTTTCCATGCAGTTTTGAAAACTAATTGTAAAGACGGTGGTAGGGATTCTAAAAATATGTAAATGTATAAAACATAAAAACATGTCAAGTTTTAGATGTCATGAACAATGAAAGAAAGAGATACCAGAGATGTATTAAGATCATTTTATTGGCTGCCTTTTCCTTATTCATTGCCAAAAGATTTAAAGAGTACAGCTTAGTGTGTGGACAACCACAGTAAAGCTCTTCTGCAAATACCTTTTCTCTGACTAGCCACTCAGCTTTATTTAGAAAGCATCACTTTAGCAGACTTAATCTACTACGTTCATTTAGTCATTCCAGACTTACTGTCAAGTATGAAACTGACTAAAACAACAAACCCAACATAAAACCTAAATACAGTATTTGCTAAAGAGTAAAAAAAAAAAGGTGAACTTAACCACAGTTTCACCTAATCAACAGGAACAATAATGTTCACATATAATTTTTCATGGATAAAATTTGTGGGGCAACGGACAAAGTGTTCATGCTAGACTCTCTATGGTCCAATAAAATATATTAGCAGAAAATATAATTATTTGGAAAAATATAATTGTATTTTCAAATTGTGAATGAACTACAGACTATGTTGTTTGAGGCTGAACAGTGTGACAGCTGTTGATGCTGAAAATGACTTTTCGTCACGTCATTCTTTCAACAACGACTTCATTCACATGTTCATCTCATGCTGTCTGTTGTCTGCTCCTCAATCTGTTTTCCCTCCTACCTTCCCATCTGCTGGGAAAGATCTTACCCTTAATCTGCTAAGATCGAGAATCATACAACAGGTATTTCTCTTCAGCTGTTTAAGTTGCTGCAAGTTTAAAGAAAATAGTTGGTCAGCTTCACCATACTAAAATATAGATTTTAACACATTGAACTGATATTAGCAGCATCATGTCAGTGGTTTCTTTTCTCTCACACATGACTGTGAAACTTCCACCATCACTAATGTGATTATAAACAATTACGTCATTTGGGAATAAGCTGGGACAGATGCAGGGAGGGAGCTTGCTTTAAAAACATAGAGCTGCTGGAAAGCTAGCAGAGAGTGCCTGAGTTTGGACGTCTTCAAATGGTGTGCATCTGAAGAGATTCAACAAATATCAGGTATGTGAAACCTTTATGCTAAAGGTTTTTTTTAATTATTATGATGTATAACCTACATGAAGAACTTAAGATTGCTATTTTATTAGCCTATATCTACTGCACATGCAGTACACAACTAAAGTGAGTATATAAATTATATTATATTATTTTAGTTCATTTAACTACATGTGACCCTGGACCACAAAACCAGTATTAAGTCGCTGGTGTATATTTGTAGCAAAAAAAACAAAAAATACATTGTATGGGTCAAAATTATCGATTTTTCTTTTATGCCAAAAATCATTAGGATATTAAGTAAAGATCATGACCTGCTCCATGAAGATATTTTGATAATTGATATTGAAGATAATTTCCTACTGTAAATATATTAAAACTTAATTTTTTGATTAATAACATGCATTGTTAATTACTTTATTTGGACAACTTAAAGGTGATTTTCTCACTATTTAATTTTTTTGCAACCTCAGATTCCAGATTTTCAAATGGTTGTATCTTTATCAAATATTGTCCAATCCTAAGAAACCATACATCAATTGAAAAGCTTAAAAAACTTGCACACTTGTGACTGTCTATCTATCTATCTATCTATCTATCTATTTAAGAAGTCTCTTATGCTTACCCAAGCTGCATTTATTTTAGGCTTAAAGCACACACACACACACACACACACTTGGTTTCTATTTATTTATATATCTATCTAAGAAGTCCCTTATGGTCACCCAAGCTGTATTTATTATTAAAAAAACATATATTATGTTCCTGGAAGATACATATACAAATATGTATTTAAAGTTACATAGAACATCTAAAAGTTTCTTTTTTTATTTTGCTGTGTTTACTACAAATTAATTTATCTAACGTTATCTGATTTCCCCCCTATGTTTTATCGCAGCTTGTGCTTACATTTATTTGGCTGGGGCGTATGAAACTGGAGAAGGTGGAATACACTTCCTAACTTAAATTTCTTGAAACTTCAGTATCACTTTGTTTGAGAAAGTTGATTAAGACACGTTAAAGGAGAGATGGATGCCGTGGTGAAGAAATCCCTGGGTGCCCCCTTCCGACAGCTGACCAGCTGCGTGACGGGGGATAAGGATGGATTTAGCCGGAAAGGCAAAGCCGTCCGCAGGAAGAGCGCCCCCTGCTGCTACAGTCAGACAGCGCACGACTCATCCTGGTTGAGGACATACCAAGCGGAGCTGCACAGGGAAAGGTACAAAAACACGCTTATAAAATTATTTGACACTTTGTGGCTGATATTTATGGCTTAAATTATAATGTAATGGTTTGTATTTATTCTGAGCAGGAAACTGAGGCAAGTCAAATTTGCGCAAAAGAACGCAGAAAAAACCGCAATGAGGGCACATTACAGAAGCCCACACCGCTTCACAAAGGTACGTTTTTGTGCTCACTTTAAATGATTTGCTGAAACAACAGAATACAATGGCTAACTTATAGTATACGTACATTTTCAGGCACCTGCACAGAGGGCAAACATAAAAAGCAAAACCCCCACCAAAAGTGACAACTCTCTTTTTGGTGCCTTCCAAGGACTCAGTCTCAATATGAATGGAGCACATACCTCCATAACAACACCACCAAATGCAGATCCGTGTAAAGTCATGTGACCAAGAAAACCATTTCAAATGACTCTAATGATGGGACATCTGACCGTTATCCAGTATAATTCCTGCTTACCAAGAGGAATTTTCTCAAGAGCACTGCTGATAAACGTTGTTCAATATCTGAGACGAGTTATGAGCTACAGATGCTGCATCCCAGGAATATAATCTGATCATGGCATATCGTGACAAGACAAGATATCATGATTATGATACGTCGTGAGACCTCAGTGAAAATCTGTGCTTAAAATATAATAAAATGTCTTATAAGTGTTATAGCTATGTTTTAAAATATATATGCTACAAAACAAAGAAATAAACTGATAATTAGGCCTAATAAATATTTAATCTTTTTCACTTTAAGCCGCTAACTAAAATCTAAAAAAAAAAATTGGTTAATTAGAGGAGTTTTCACTGGTGGTCTCAGACACTTTGTACAGGTTTATATTTATTTTCTCCATGTTTCTGTACCTCTTTTGCATTTTCCTTTAGAACACTCAAGTTCACTGAGGATTTACAGTAGCAACTAAACTCAAATTTGTTTCTCAGGTGGCTCAAATTACGCTGCTACTTTAACTGCTATATACAGCTAAACCACTTTTTGCTTTCTTTTGCATTAAAATTTTCCAATAAAGAAGATGATACATTTGATCATTTTGCAGATAATTGTACTTGAATTTTGCAGCATTTTTTTCCAGTTACATATGAACACAGTAAACTAAACAGTGTTTGTCAAACAGGCCCTGGTGCTGTTTTTACGTAAGACAATTCAATTAGTGGATACACAGTACAACATTGCAGAACTTGAGCCAGCACCTTTGGCTGTGTTCCCCACCTCTTTGTAGAAAGCCTGTGTACAGCAAAGGCCGTGTCTTTAATTATTTCCTCTTGTTTGCTAAAGGTAAAGCGTCTCACTTATGCTCAGACTCAGGAACATGATACTCAGCACTTTACAGGATTGACAGTCGTCGAAACAAGATACTATATGTTGGAGACACTGAATTTACTGATGCTCTGATGCGAGCAACGGTAGGCCACTGCACTACACTGTCCAAGAATAATCAACGCCGGGCCTACAAAAAAAAAGGCACAGCTCATTTACCACAGCTTGTCCTGTATGGGGTAAGTTGACACAGTCAGATCCTGCAATTTGACACTGATTTGAGAAAATGCTTCTCTGAAATATGAAATCTTTTATGTCAAATATGCAGGCTATAGCTTTCCGCAACTTGCAGTAAACAATGAATGAAACTTCAAGAATGGAAAACGTCCAACATCATAAATATCAAATATCATTGTTTGGGGTAAAAGACCTTACAGTTACTTAATTTAGAAAGTTACAACAAGACATGTGACAATTTACCTCAATAAAAATGTGCTCTGACCTGATATTCATGGAAAAATAATCTCATCTGAATAAATTTGTAATTTCCTTTTAATGTTCCAACAACTATAAAAGTATATTCAAATTTAATTTGGAGGACAGAATGCAAAATCATTTTTTATGAGGGTTTTGAATTACATTTTGAAAACCACCAATCAAAACCACTAATGAAAATGCAAAACCTTTAAAAAAAACTGCTGATCTGACAGTTGTCCAGAAGACAATCATTGACACCCTTTACAAGGAGGGTAAGCCACAAACATTCATTGCCAAGGAAGCTGGCTGTTCACAGAATACCCAAGCTTGTTAACAGAAAGTTGAGTGGAAGGAAAAAGTGTGGAAGAAAAAGATGCACAACCAACCAAGAGAACCGCAGCCTTATGAGAATTTCAAGCAAAATAGATTCAAGAATTTGGGTGAACTTCACAAGGAATAGACTGAGGCTGGAGTCAAGGCATTAAGAGCAACCACACAAATTTTGAGTACTTCATGCTTCCTTCTGCTGACCAGCTTTTTAAAGATGCTGATTTCATTTTCCAGCAGGATTTGGCAGCTGCTCACACTGCCAAAAGCACCAAAAGTTGATTAAATGACCCTGGTGTTGGTGTGCTTGACTGACCAGCAAACTCACCGGACCTGAACCCCACAGAGAATCTATGAGGTATTGTGAAGAGGAAAATGAAAAACAAGAGACCAAAAAATGCAGATGAGCTGAAGGGCACTGTCAAAGAAACTTGGGCTTCTATACCACCTCAGCAATGCCACAAACTGATCACCTCCATGCCATGCAGGCCGTAATTAAAGCGAAAGGAGCTCCTACCAAGTATTGAGTACATATACAGTAAATGAACATACTTTCCAGAAGGCCAACAATTCACAAAAAATTTTTATTGGACATATGAAGTATTCTAATTTGCTTAGTGAATTGGTGGGTTTGTGTTAAATGTGAGCCTAAATCATCACAATTAAAAGAACCAAAGACTTAAACTCAGTCTGTTTGCGTTGAATTTATTTAATACATGAGTTTCACAATTTGGGTTGAATTACAGAAATAAAAGAACTTTTCCACGACATTCTAATTTTTTGAGATGCACAGCTACATTAATACATACCACGTTCTTAAATTAATTTACTGCTAGAAAACACATAAAACAAACAAACAAATACTACATTTTTAAAATAATTTGTTACTTAAATATGCATAGCGTATTTCTGCATCCATGCAGAATGTATTTTAAGGCTCACGGTAGCCTCAGGTTAAATACACCTGTGAGCCTCCAGCGTATTTCGTGTCCTCTAGCCGAGGTTGGCCCCGCCCATTTCCTCCCCAGCCGGGCCGCTGAGGTGTGACGCTCTGTCCCTACCTGTTCATCCCGACAGCTTGTTGAACAGATAACACGCAGGTGTCAGCAGAGAGGGAGATAAAGACAGCGCCTGCCATCAAGAAGCCGATTATTCTCAAACCTCTTGCGAGGTTCATCCCGTTTTTTATGTTGTAATTGACGGGTGATTTGACGACGAGACACTGCGCTTATTTTGAGGAGAATCTGCCCGCGCGCGAGATGGTAAAGGTGTGGAAAGTAGATACCGGAGAATAATATTGACAATAAATGCACTTATTCCCAGAGGAGCTTTCCAAGGGCGGATGAATTACGCAGAGAGGGACGTCTAGATTCTCCTTGGAAGTTTTGGGAGCCCGTTTGTACTGGTAAACTTACAGAAGCCTAAATACAGTAAATAGGCATGTTTGGACTTTTTGAAAATGCTAGTTGAGACCTAGCCTAATGCTTCATGTTCATACTCACGAAAGAGTTTAAAAAGAAGGGTAAGTTTGCATTATGAGTATTTAAAGACAAATCAACAAATATATTCGTCTTAAAGAAGTGTTAAAACCATAGTTTGACCAATTTGTATTGAAAACCTGAGGTTTTGTATACAAACCTTGGTTTCCAAATACAAAAGGATTCTGGACTTGGAAAGCATCATGTCCTCATTTTCTTCTTGAGACTCACCTGCTAAACTAATCATCAACCTGAACCTGCATTAATATCAGATCTGAATTATGGATGGTGATGGACAGCCTCCGGCTTCAAATGGTGACTCGAAGCTCCGCTCCAGAGGAGGCTTCTCCTTAAACAACTGGCGTTCCTCTTCGAGGACTTTACTGCGAGGAGAGCGAGCAGGAGAGGACGTGAGCCGAAGGCTGCTGTCCGTTGTGAACCACCAGGAACGGACAGACTTGGCGACCAGTCCCACCTCAAAATCCCTTGAAGTGACTGCAGGGTTAGATGGCATGACAGCAACCACCACCGTGACCACATCCACTTTGCCTTGCCTTGACAAAGCCATGCCAGAGTCAACAGGGCCTGCAGGACCCCCTCAGATATCTGAATCAGAGGAAGGGGTCTTCAATGACCAGTCCACATTTCTCCAGAGACAGTTCAGCTCCATGCTGCAGCCAGGGGTCAACAAGTTCTCTCTGCGCATGTTTGGGAGTGCGAAGGGTGTTGCAGCTGAGCAGGAACGGGTCAAGTCATTTGGGGTTTGGATTATACATCCATATAGTGACTTCAGGTGAGTGATGCAGGGGAAAGGGTAAATATGACTTGGCAGATCGTCAAACAAGGGTAGTGTTTGTTGTAGACTAAAAATTAATAACCAGATGTACTTGATTACACCAACGTTCTCAGAAATAAAGTTTCAAAAGCTGCCACTGGGGCGGTATCTTTTCAAAAGGTACATGTTTGCACCTAAAGTCCATTTGGGTAACATATTAGTACTTAAAGTGTACATATTTGAACCTAGTAGGTACAAAATTGTACCTTTTGAAAAGGTACCATACCAGTGACAGCTTTTGTACCTTTATTTCTGAGAGTGAACAATAAAAACAAAAGAGAGATTCCATGTTTAAAAAAAAATTTGTTCAGGTCAAGAATTGTGCAAAATTATGTTTGCTAGTTTTATTTGCACAGCTGCTGTTTATTTTGCTGTTACAATTTGTAGCTTGTTATATTGTGATGTCAGGATGAGTTCGTTAAAATGATAAGATGATTGTTACCCTGTCTTATGTATCAACTATTTGAGGTGCCTTGTGGCATTTTGAGGTATTTAATTTCATGTTTTTTTCCCTTAAGAGTTTTTATGTTACAATTTGTTCTTCCACTATTATTTTACTACAATTTATATAAATATAGGTTTTTAGTATTTATTAATATTAGGATTTAATTTTTTAAATATATATTTAGGTACATTTTTAGTAAATTTGTTGTTTTTTGGTGACTTTTCTTTTGTTTGTTAATATAAAATAGTTTTTTTTTAATTTGTTTAGATTTTCTTTTTAGTAATTTTTGTACTTCAACTTAAACTAAAATGAAAATGGGTTACTAACTGAAAAGAAATGTATTTTTTATCTTCATATCTTTCTTTTTAAATTTCTTTTACGTTGACATAGCATTTAAATTTTTTTGTTTTTCAGTTAACAATAACAATACTGCTCCATAAAATGAAGCATATCATTGTGAATAATAATAATATGGATAATTATTTGCAGAACTTGATACAGTGCATTATATGTTTCAATTAACATAAACTGGTAATAGTTACAATTCACTTTCTATACGTAAATAATTTTAACTAAACAAGGCCATCAAATTGTCATATCGAGTGCTCAAATTTTTTTATTTGTGTATTTATTTTTACATTTAGAGCGATGTTTCGAGTTGAATTTAACCTGTTAACTATTATCAGAGGTGCTTCACTATAAGTCTTGCACGTACTTAGGGTGAAGAGTAAGTGTTATGTTTCGGTGCTCAGATTGTGTAACAGGTTGAAGATTGGTGTGATGTCGATTAGTCATAAGACTTCAGATTTTTACCTGATAAAACTGGTTAAAAATCTCATAGATTTGCATTGAAGGAGGCAGCTGGAAGCTGAAGTTTATAAAAACCTTGCATTATGTGAGTGACTTCAAAAAGCAAGTACCCCTTTCTTCAGTGCAAAATAGTAACTGTAAGAAAACACCTAGTGATTAAAGGCCACTTTTACAAATTGCTATCAATAATCATACAATGTCAACAAGCACTTAAGCCACAAATCAGGTCTGTAAAGCACAAACCTTTCAATCACCAAAGCAAAGCATAATGCAGCACAGGTCAGTTACAGCGCTTTCCCTTATAGAGTTACCATTAGCTGGAAAGGGTATCACCGTTCGTGGATGGGCTGGAAGGACCCACTTGGTTACAGAGTGTCAGGTTGATGCTTTTTGTCTGAGACACGTACGCAGAGAAAGCAGCAGAATGTAAAGAGATAAACGGATTGCGTTTTTAGAAAGCAAGACATGATGGGTAAAAGGAACTCAATCTCCCAACCTGTTTCAAATAGAAAAATATGTTTCATAACCAACATTTTTCAACCTTTAATTTATCTTAGGTAATAGAATGACCAGTTAATGTCTTAGTTTACCATAATTTGTTTAATGTGCCAGAACTGTCCTTTTAGATACTGTAAAACAAACCCATGAGCCAGTTACAGTCAGTGTTTTATCAACACAGATCAGTTGATTCTTAAATTTCCTGACCTAGTTGCTGCTAACACTGTTCTTAATTACTTTACTTTAATTCCAGATAACATTTAACATTCTTTAAAAGAAAAACAGGGGGAAATATGATGGTGACTGTGAAAAGAGCATTTATGTATAACAGATCGTTTTTAAATATGTCTTTGTAATAAATGAAGGCTAATTTCAGTTTTATTAATTGTAGTACTTCAACATGATATGATAAATGTTGCCTTGGCTATTAATTTAAATAACATAAAAGAAAGTTTTTTTTTTTTTTTTCAGTTAACAGGTTTTTTAAAAATATATATGTTTTTAGTTAACAGTAACAGTACTATTCAACGTACTGTTTGTTTTTCATAGAAGACATGATGAATCAGATAATAGAGAATAATTTAATTGTAAAAAATATAGGGAATTATATACAAATAAATTGTTATAAAAATAATTATTATTATAACAATTTTTGTAACTTATAATTTAACATTTCTAGTGGGAAAAATTCAAAATATTATGACGATAAAAATGTTATTTACTTGGTACTTTTTTATTTACCTAATAAGTGGTAATCTGATATGAGTAGGAGTATATGAGTATGACTGTGTGATGGTTAAAATTTAATTAAATTATTCATTCACTGAAAAAAAACAACAAATCATACTAAGAATAGTACAACATCTTTACTGACATTTATACAACTACACAATTATTATTAAACTTTAAAACTTTATTTGGAGTACTACTTGCGCACAGTATACATCATATAAAGCATACTGTATGTTTTAATATCACTATTGATGAGGACTGAATATCAGTCTTTAAATGCAATAGTGTACCTGAAGTATACTTGCAATAGTTCCACTTTAGCACAATCAAATGTTCTTCACTATATCTTTAGTTGCACATCAACAGTACTTCTGCACATGAAAGTACAAAATTTGTTGTTCCAATTTAGCATACCAGTTTAGTTAAGTACATGAATATGTAAATGTATTTGTAGTGCACTTAGCATGAATTGAATGTATTTCCAAAATATTTTAGTATATTTATTTTTCAGGGTTGTCATCCTTGTGACAAGAAATATCATAGAGTTTGTAACTTTTGATAAAATTTGCAGTGCCTTAAAGTGGTTAAACCTACACAGAGTTCAGGACTAACCATATGATATTTAAGAAAGTGTATTCAAAATACCCATTCATTCCAGGTGACTGACGCTGCTTTGGAAAATATGACCACAGATGGAAACTTCAAACCACCGAGCACATGTACGGTAGTGCGTAAAAGGCTACATATCCAGTTTAAGCAGTCACATACTGTACAGTGCGTTTACGACTCTCCATTACCACTTTAGTAATTAACATGGAGAGGAATGTTTTGCACCACGTGTAATTGATGTAATTTGCCTGTTCACTCAAGGTCGTACACGTATGATACACGTGATATGTATGAATGTGCTTGAAATTTTGAATCAAAATTTATGTCCATTATGAATGAACTTGTAATAGATTACCAGGTGTGCTTTACAGAGCACATACTTGTTTCTCAGAAAATCTTTTATTTATCAGTAAACGTCTGGGGCTGGTTGAATTTATTTCCACGAAACACGTGATGTCGCCATATGTAGATGCCTTATTAAGTTACTGGGACAGTCACCCTATAGCACCCTAAAAGACGGGTTCAGACCACTGACCTTTAGGTAGGATCTTTAAACCACAAGGAAGTACTGCACTGAATTTGTCTCCACATTTTTTTGCAACCTATATGTTATTTAGTTTAGAGGCAACATTAGCTATTAAAAGCATCAACGTTTGGATTACAGATGAATGAGTGACCAATCTTAATGCTGTTATATTTTTATATTTTACTATTATTCATTTATATATAGAAAGATAGATAGATAGATAGATAGATAGATAGATA
>JAUCMR010000046.1:15257844-15288359 GCA_032357425.1 Enteromius argenteus | reverse complement strand
TCACTCACAGCGGGCGTGATGACGCCTGACGTCACATGCGGTTTTGCGCAGGCAGAGGCCAGATGTGCTTGTTACGCTGGTTTCACACCACACGCGTCAGTCCGGGTATACTTCACTTTCCAGGTTCGTTCCGTCTCGCGCACAACCACGTCCACGCAGCTTTGGAAGTATACTTAATTGCGGATGAGTGCGGACAGAAGCAGCGCAGAAGCGTGCGTATGCAGAGCAGGAGCAGCGCACGTCGACTGTGCTTTTAGAGGCTGTTCACATGTGGCGTCTTTTGCGCGCTCAAGTCCATTATTTCAAATGTAGATGCGCATGTGACAAGAACCAACCAATCAGCTTCATCCTTTCCCGTAACAACATTGAAAGCTCAGCCAAAATAAAGCAATAGTTGGTGAAAGCTGTACAGGGAAAGGCTGAACCTCGTAATGCAGTAGTCTAGATTGAATAGGCTACATTACGTTAATCTTTTGTTTATCAGTCTGTAAAATTAATCAGCTTGGGGGTTCAAATGGAAACTAGAAAGGACTCACTATTCTAATGCAAAGAATATTATGTATTATTTAACTGCTATTTTACTGCTGTTTGATAACCTATTGTTCAGGGGTAAATCTTTAAAGTAAAAAAAGTTCTCCAGAATCGTGAGAGAATCGTGATCTTTATTCTAAGCAAAGAAAATCGTGATTCTGATTTTTTCCAGAATCGTGCAGTACTTATAATATAATATATATAATATAATATGAAATTCATAAATAATATATATACAATAACATTTTAACAAAGTGTTTAGAATTTTAATTGAAATATCAAAATAATTATCTGTTTATCATTATTCACAAAAAGTAAAGTAAAAAAAAAAATAAAGTCCCTCCCATTATTAATTATGGTTTATGCTCTTTACTGTTTATTAAAAATAAAATGTTTTAATAGGTTTTTGTCTATCTCTTTTCTAAAGGCAGACCCCCTAAACTGGCAACCTCACAGGTGAAGCCACCTTTGGCGCCAAATCTAAAATCATCTCTCTTGAAAAACTCTGACACGAAAGGCAAAAGATTTTCCAGAACTGACCAAAAATCTTTACGACCCAAAATGATTATTAAATTAGCAGCCAAGAAGGTGACCAAAAAAGAACCAGAACGGTCACAAAAGCCATCTGTGGATAAAGATGAACAATTGAAACAGGGCAGCTCTAGTAAGAGAAATGGCAGGGTACTCAGGAACCAGAAAGAGGGAGCATTGGTCTCCTTAAAGACAGAAAATGATGAAAATATTGATGGGGGTTGTGAAGAAAAGGAGATCACTGGAAGGACCACAAAGCGTGGTTCCAGTACAGTAGACAGACGGACGAAGCAGGGCAAATTAGTGTGGAGTTTAACACTGGTTAAAGGTAAAGAGCGAGCTTCCAGGGTTAGAGACACTCAAAACCAAAGAGCTTCAACAGAATATGCTAAGACCTACAGAAACAAGACAGAGGGAATGGCTGCTAGTGATCAGTCAGGTGCTGTGTCCTCGAAACCACTGGCCAAACAGAGAAGGGGCAGAAGGACAGACACAAAAAAGGAGCCTCTAGAAGCTCTTGATGGAGATGCAGGACCGTCTTTTAATGACAGTTTAAGTACTTCCCAAAAGAAGCCTTTTGCAAGGCGACGAAGCAAGTTACTGCAACAGGAGGTGCACCACAAAGTTCCTCACAGTCAAGGACAGGCCTTTAGCATGCCAAGAAAGAGACGGCGACTTGCTGTAGAGACCGACTCGACAGATGTGCTGCAACTGCTGGAAGGACAGGAACAAGCAGTTGGAGAGATTAAGAAATCCAAGCCTGGAAGACGAGCTGAACAGCCTAAACACTCCACTAGACCAATTGTTAGTGCTCGGTCTTCTCGGGTCATCAAGGTCCCAAAGAGGTTCATGGATGATGAGCGCATGTCTGCTCTTCCAGAACGAGGTTCCCCAAAGAAACCGGCTCTTACTGAGATTCCAACGGACCTCGGGAAACCGAATATTGAGCTCCAAACCCTTCATTACGGAAGCAAGCCGAAGACCGCACAAGAACCGCTGATCCTAAACAACGATGACAAAGGTGTTTCGGAAAAGGCACAATCTCAAGGCGTCAAACCTATTTTGAGTTCCTCTAGGCTGTCTGGTGGTCCTCGCGGGAGGGGTAGGAGAACGGGCCAACCCACAGACCACTATAAGATATACTGGAAATTGAAGAAGCTTACAGCATGCCTGACAAAGCGGAGGATGGAGCGGATAGCCAGTGCAAGCTCTAAGCGGACAGAAGACTGTGCCGAGGGAGGGACCCATGATGTGGAAGGAAGAAAGTCTGATCTCAAATTGCAGGACGTGTATTCTCCAGGAGTGGTGCCAAAAGTGGCCATACATGTTGGGGAACTGTCTGATCAGATGCCGCTTGCATCTTTGGCAGAAGGCCCTGCTGAGGAGAACGGTAGGGCTTTTACTGTCATGTTTCAGTATTAATAATCAGCCACTAATAATAATACATTATTTGTAGACTTGCACCTCAAAGTGCTTTACAGTAAAAAAAAATAAAAATTAGAAGTACATGGATATGCAATAATGAATATAACATAAGAATAAAGATGAAATGCATGTTATGATGTTAATAAAGCAAACAACAACAACTAAAAACCCTCTCCAAATGTTTTGGTCTGTTCTTTTCTTCTCCTCCTAATCCTGAGGTAATTTATTCCTTCAGTAGAGACCACCAGCCTTGAAGGCACCACTGAAACGACTGCACAGAATGCCCAGATGATGGTAGAGCAATGTGGAAACACCCAGAGAATGAGTATTTCCGGGGCCAATAAGAGGATGTTCCACCTGCTGAAGAGAGCAAGAGTCCAACTGATTAAAATCGACCAGCAGAAACAGCTCAAATCAGCTCAGGTCAGAATATAAACCGTCTCTATGTATCTGACAAGTTCTGACAATATTTATGTAAGATGAACTGAGTGTTTTTGCTTTCAAAGTCTCATTCGAGGGGCAATCGAAAGCTTGGTGTCAGTACAACTTCTTAGGTTTCACACAAATTAATGTTAATTAAAGACCAAGACTAGTAAATGTCTCCTATAATATTGAAATTAGACTAGCACTTAACCATGAACATAAAAATTACACACCACACAAATGGCTTTTAATAAAGAAAACATGTAACTACAAAAAAGTTCTTTCCGTCGATCAATTTCTTACTTTCAAATTCAATATAATTCATGAGGTTAACTTATACCCTCCTTTGTTTGATTTGCGGCCCCTTTAAATACAAGACAAGCATTCAATCTACGTCAGAGCTTCAAGCGTCTGAAAATCTCTGTACAGCGTCGTTGGCAGGGCGGCCAGGGCAGTGTAATTATACATTTAAATGCTGAATTAACTATATGTCCAATATGGTTAGGGTTTGGTTAAGGGTTACTTGCATATAATTGTGCATAATTAATTGTTATAATAATAGTAAGTACATGTAATTTGTAACAAAGACACCTTAAAATAAAGTTTTACTGACATTGATAAACACATGTGACCCTGGAGCACAAAACCAGTCTTAAGTCGCTGGGGTATATCTGTAGCAATAGCCAGAATTACACTCTATGGGTCAAAATTATTGATAATTTTTTTTTAATGCCAAAAATCATAAGGATATTAAGCAAAGATCATGTTCCATGAAGATATCTTGTAAAATCCCTGCCGTAATGTTTTATTATGCATTGCTAAGAACATCATTTGGACAAATTTAAAGGTGATTTTCTCAATATTTAGATTTTGTTTTGCTTCCTCAGATTCTAGATTTTCTAATAGTTGTATCTCAGCCAAATATTGTCCTCTCCTAACAAACCAGACATCAGTGGAAAGATTATTTATTCAGCATTCAGATGGTATCTAAATCTCAATTTTGAAATGTTAATGCTTATGTTTTGTGGTCACATATAGTGAATGCCACAGTACTCTGTGTAATTATACTTGCACTGGTGTCTGCTCTGCAGCTCCTGTCCAACTCTGTGAGAGTAAGAGATGGATCGGCAGCAGTCTTGCAGAGAGGCAGAAAGAGGGGAAAGAGAGTCATCCCAGTTAACCAGGAGGGTGCTCCACAGGTATGCTTCAACACAACATATTGCTCTTCAGTTATTTTTGTTGGATCGTGCGTTAACTCCATTAACTCCATAGGAGCAATTGATTGGTGGTCCGCGCATAAAGCATGTGTGTCGAGCAGCAGCGGTGGCCCTGGGACAACCACGAGCCATGATTCCTGATGACATTCCGAGACTCAGCGCCCTTCCTCTGCATGAGAGAGAGGGGATAACTGCTTCACCTGCCGAAGAGGGTACACACCTCTCCTTTCCTCATTCTGTCCACATCCATTATAAGTGACAGTTGCTCACGGAGACATCTGGGCTCTGCAAATTGTATATTTTGTTGATGTTAGTTACAGTGTTATTGTAATATGTGTTCACACTGGGCTTTGGAAGCATTATATGTATGGTTTCCTTTAAGGCTTTGTAAACAAACGGTAGAGAGCTTAGAATGATTTAAAAATATAGATTTATTGATAAATATAACAAATGCAAAATGTTCTAAATACAGATATTCTATTACCAATATTTATAATATTCCTTGTAAAAATATTCTTAAATCTAAATATATTTATTTTTTTATTTATTGTATCATTCTAAAATATCTCTCTCTTTTTGGACCACTTTCCATTATTGCATTATTATTATTGCCCGCTTGCATAGTATGTTTAGTATTATTACTATTATTCGTAAGTTAGTATAGTTGCATGCAATAATAATGTAATTCTGCATTAAACTCTTAACTTTAAATTGACATTTTGTGTAGCAGCAATGTTTTCATCCTTTTTTACTATGCTAGCATGTAATGGACAAAGTTTTTGTAATTAAGTAAATGTGAAAATAAAATGATCCTGGAGTGTGTTGCATTCATAATGCACAACACATGCAAACTGCATTGTGGACAGTATATAAAATTCATTGATTGTTTGGAGAGCTCACATAATGCACTACTGCACAAAAACATAAAAGTAAATACACAAATATCCACATTTTAGGATATATTTTCCCTAAATTCGAGAAGTTAATTGGCAACATGTGATTGCAATTTAAAAAGCACAATCATTATCTTATAATAATAATAATTGTGAAATGCCAGCTTGTATTTTTATCTAGCTAATGTCAAGAAGGTATTGTTATTTCTTTCTAAACCCAACTTTGAAATGCCCACAATGCCCTTCTTCTTATGTTAGATGCTTTCTTTTGCCTCTCTCTCTTCCATCTGCCCCTTCTGGCTCTTCAAGAAGTTGCATCTCACTCAGAAGCTGAGAGTGAAGAATCTGTTGAGCCAAAGCTGACATTTAGACGCAGATACGAAAGCACAGCGTTTGGTTGTCGACTAAAGCGCTGCATGCGCTGCAAGGGCTGCCATCGGCTGGAGGACTGCGGGAGGTGTGTGTTCTGTCTGGACAAGCCCAAATTTGGAGGACCCAATAAGAAACGGCAGAGCTGTGTGTAAGTCAACGTATAGTGTCACTTACACGGTAACCAATGGAGTGAACCTTTCCCAGTTTTTACAGGGCTCACATCATGCATTACTTTTTTCCTTTTTTTAAAAGTGTTACCAGTATTTGATCCTATTGGTGGACTTGTTTTTCTAATTTTATTTTAACAGCTTAAAGAAGTGTGTGCTGATTGAGCAGAGCAAAATGAGGCGATTTAATAAAGGTAAATTTAAAATAATTTTTTAGCAATTCATTATCAAACTCTCAGTTACTTGGGAATGCCAAATGTGAATAAAATGTTTCATTTCATAAATTTAACACCCACTAATATAAGCAGATGAAGTTCAGATTTATATTTGATCACCTCTCTTTGACGCAGTCCAGATGAAGCGGCGCCGGTCATCAGCGGCCGCTGGCATGAACAGCAGCGAAGAAGAAAACGAGGAGGCAGGGGGAGATGATGGAGGAGGACAGGCTCAGTTCAGCCCTACTAGGAGGCAGCCCAGGAGACAAGCCACCCCTCAGTCCTACAGAAAACTGCTGGGGTACGACTCCTCTGACACAGAGACACAGAGTGTCAGCTCTGAAAAGACAAAGGCTAGTGGGACTCAAAAGACTCAATCAAGTGGTATGTGTTATATGTATATATATATATATTTATTCATTTGACAGCTCTTTGTTTGTCTTTGAGTTGAGATATGTTGGCTTGATCGTGTAAAACCAGTTTCTCTGAGATCAAACCAGTACTTTAAACTATTTTCCAGAAGGGGCTGCTTCTGTAACTGCTTCTGAAGAGGCAACAAAGCAGAAACGGCAAGGGCTTTACAGAGCTTTTTGGGCCCAACGCAGAAATGAAAAGGTATGGTAGCTCATCTCGATTTTGATGATCTCAAAATGAACAATTAATCAACCTATGATCAATAATCAACCAATATATTTGGTCAAGGAATGCATCAATTTGGGGTAAAAGTCAAATGAATTTTTTAAGCTTTGGGTTTGCTTCTGTTTTTTTTACAGTTCTTCTGTATGTCAAACACAAAATTGGTTTTGGGTTGCAATTGTCATGCTGCCTTCTTTTGGTCATTCAGTTATATTGTAATCCAATTCCTGAAACATCTGAAACGCCGTCTTTTTTAACTTCTTCATTTGGTAACAAACCTGATTCATCTCATGCCTTTCTCTGTTTAAAAAAGGCTTTTAACCTGCTTCTTAATGCGGTTCTTCCTGTCTTTCCAGAACTACAGTATAACCATTTGTTCTAATCCGGTGTTACATAAAGTTTCTGGCATTAAGTCATGTCTTTACCTTAGCGAGAATAATTTTTTTGTTTGTTTTTTTTGGGTGCCACTGGTTAGGACAAAAAGAACTAGACTAGCTCATCATGTTCTGCCTTGTTAGGATATTGTTGGACTAGTATTACTCTGTCTTTGTTGTTCTGAACATCTACAGTTCTGAAGGTGATGGAAACTCTGCTGTCTTCTCATTTCTTCTCATGCTCTGTTTTGGTGATGGTCTTCCTCTTTCCACTTTCATCTAAACTTTTTCCTGCTTGTGTTGTGCTCCCACTATAATGCTGCTCCCCTCCATATACCCCCTATTCTTTTGGTTTTTTTGACATTCACATAGGAGCCACTTTCATCATCATCATCTTCGGACCCTCCAGCACCACCCCACCATCCCTTCACCCCCACAGGAAGTCCCTCCCTCCAGCCTGGGCGCAGGCTGCAATTGCGGCTGGAGAGGCTTGCTGCCAGTGTTGTGCAAGCGGCTCGTTTGGGATTATCAGTCCCTCTTACTGAATGCGAGAGCACAAACTCACAGAAACTGATGTGTGAGGAGGTGGAAGAGGAGCAAGCTTTTACTCACTGCTCCTCTCTTACTCATTCTCAGACTTCAGTAGAGCACACGCCGTCCAGTGTCCTGACTCCACAGGTCAACGGCTGCACCCAGAGGGGCAAGATGTCACAGGGAACAATGAACAAGATTCGTGTGGACTTCAAGGTCAGCACTGAGATTGCAATGAGTTTTCTATAAAAACAGAAGCTCAGTTTCTTGGGTGTTGTAGTTCAATATAAATTATTCATCTAAAACAAGTTTTAATTTATATATACTTTAGCAGTTAAGTGTTCTTTTTGTTTTTTTTTGTTTTTTTAAATGTAACAATTTTAGTTGTTTGTGACAGTAGTCTCTTATGCCCACCAAGGCTGCAATGCTTTGATTAGAAATATAGTAAGAGCAGTAATATTGTATAGTATTATTAAAAAAAACTTAAAATAAACACATAAGTCTATCTACACACACATACATACATGCACATACTATACAAATGCACATAAATGTGTGTGTGTGTATATATATATATATATATATATATATATATATATATATATATATAATGATTCTTGCAGTTTTTGATGTGTATGTACTGTGTATAATTACAGTACACATACAGTATACTTTGAAAATATTTACATGTATATTTTTTATTTATGTAGTTTAATTCATATATAAATACATTTAATATATAAATTAATTTTTTTTTAAATATATACATGCAAGTATGTGTTTTTCTCTCTCTCAAAAAATTTTTTTAAAAAAAATATATATATATATTACATAAATAATATACACAGCTCACACGCATATATTAACTGAACAAACTTTTATTTTGGATGTCATTAATTGCGATTCATCATTTCACAGCACCAATACATATGTATATATGTATATATATATATATATATATATATATATATACTTACACAAGCACACACACACTTTTAGACAATAAAATAATGATAGTTTTACAGTAATGAAATTTAGTGCAAATTTCTTGGCAACCCCTGAATCTTGTTTTCTAAAGAAAAATGGCAGGTCAAACATGTAGCAATGTTGTTTGTTACTTTATACAGGAAGACTGTCACATCCAGAATGTGTGGTTGATGGGAGGATTGAGTATTCTCACTTCAGTGCCCATCATGCCCCAGTTTGTGTGTCTGCTCTGTGCCAGCAAAGGCCAGCATGATGTAAGATCCAGCTCTCATTACATCACTCAATAATCATCTAATCATCACACATACTACTTCTGTCATAACACAGTACTACAGCATGTCAGGACCGTTTTCATTTTATGCTCAAGAATTAAAGTTGATCCTTATTACATTTTGAGATAAATTCACTTCCCAGATGATCTACTGTCAGATGTGCTGTGAGCCTTTTCACCATTTCTGCCTGCCACCGGACGACCGTCCAAAGGAGGAGAACAAGGAGAACTGGTGCTGCCGACGCTGCAAGTTCTGCCATGTTTGTGGCCGCAAGAGCAAGCAAGCAAAGGTGCTCCTACACTTTTAAATTTAGTACCAATATGGAATAGTTATGGAAGTTTTGTTTTTATTAGTAGAAGAAGATATATTTGTAAAAGAACAATGCAAGTGTGTGTATATTTGACAGCAGATGTTCTGTTCTTCCCATTTAGCCAGTTTTGCAGTGCAAGAGATGCATGTACTGCTACCATCCATCCTGTTTAGGACCCACATATCCCAAACCTGTCAAAATGAACACCTCATGGGTGAGTTTTTCCCCCTTCAGTAGGGTGCCACATGTCGGAAAATCATAGTTTTAATTATCTCCTAGTTTGTTACACAATTTTGTTTTAATTAGGCTATATATAGAGTGAGACTTATTTATCATATATTTTCTAGCTTTGGCAATATTGTATTTTTTACAGTCATGCCAATAAAGTAATTTGAATTGAATTGAGATTAATAAGTACAATGCGTTTCTGTAGTGTTTTTTTTTTTAGTATGTTAGTGGTCCATTAATAAGTTTTCTTTGTTTCTTTGTAGATTTGTATGCTGTGTATTAGGTGTAAGAGCTGTGGTGTGACTCCTGGGAAATCCTCAGACACGTCCTGGAACCATGAGCTGGAACTCTGCCCTGACTGTAGCAAACTCCATAGCAAAGGTTTGACAATGCAAACACACATATTTATATTTATCTGTTATATTTATATTAGCCATTACTCCAGTCTGGTGTCTCATGACTGAATAAATTATATTTTAAAGTACATTACATTTCATAACTGTTTTTTAAAGAGCAGTAATATTTCACAATTAAATTTCTGTATTTTTAATCAAATAAATGCAGCTGTAATGAGCAAAAAAACATTAAAGAATCTTACTGAACCCACATTTTTAAGCCGCATTATAAAGCGGTGATGTCTGATCTTTTCTCGTTGTCTTCCCTTCTCAATCTATTCTTATGAAAATATGTATAAAAAACACTTTTGTTACATATATAACAGCAAAAAAATTACAGCTAAGTAACACAAACACATAACATAATAAAATATGAATAAAACCTGTTTAAAATTAGTTTTGTGTGTTTTCAGGGAACTTCTGCACTGTGTGTCTGAAGTGCTACGAGGAGCATGAGTTTGACAGCAGCATGATGCAGTGTGCCCGGTGTGCCCACTGGGTCCATCCCAAATGTGAGGGGCTCACAGGTAGGACGTGTCCATTTTCAGTGCCTCACTGATGCCACACACAGTTCCTTGTCTTGCATCTCCATCCTACCTTTTACTTTTCCAGACGATCTGTATGAGATCCTGTGTCGCCTGCGGGGGAAGAGTCTGGTGTTCTCCTGTGCTCCCTGCAGTAAGAGGTTTCGCAGCGGCTGGCAGGATGTTGTTCAGGACGTTCTGAGGAGTGGTCTAGAGAAGATCATGAGTGGATTGAAGAATTCTCCGACCATCAGCCACCTCCTCATGTGTGCACAGGTAGTTTTCAGCTACCTGTTTACTGACCGTGTCCACTTGATGCTAAACAGATTTTCTGTCAGTACTCTTGCAGTGTCCTGGTGAATCAAATGTGCTTTATGTGTGCATCTCAACAGTGTGAGGTGTGTTCAGATTTTGAGGTTGTAAAGGAGCGGTCATGCTGCTGTCTGAGTCCTGTAGAGCAGAAGCTACTGAATGGCCTGTACACTTCACTGGTGAGATCTTATACATGTAAAACTAGTTATGACTTGATGTAATTTAGTTATGACAACAGAACAACATAGAGTGATTGTATGGAAACTAACATTACAATATTCTTAATTATTGAATACCTCAGTCTATATATATATATATATATATATGTATGTATGTATGTATATGTCTGAAATGACAGCTGAGGGATTCAGCATCAGTTAAATGTATATAAAACCGTACCTAAACCCAGTTTACCCTGGTCTTTCAGAAAGCATTTCATGAGGATGTGGTGGCAGTGATGGTGGAAAGGTTGAGAAAAGAATATCTTCTAGAGGAGCAAAGGCCCACTGGTCAAGCCAAATTGTATTATATAAAGGTAATTAGTTTTTCCTGTAAGCCTGCAATAGCTGCTGATGTTCAGCTATCATTGATCATTTTAATGTAATGTGTATTGTGAGAGACATAATTGCAGGCTGTAGTTCATCTTGGTGCATTTTTTCCTTCTTTTAAATGTCTTTGTTGTCCTTGCAGCTAGTAGAACAAGTATTTAGCTGGTTTAACAGTCAGGACCCCAAAACATGGAACTGTCATATGCAAGACTATCCAAGGTAGGAAACCTAATGTTTTTTGTTTTAATATGCTACATGCATTCAAAATTTGTGGTGTTAAGAGTCATTTTGCCTCTTGTGTTTCATAGCGGTATGCTCCCAGAGGCCATAATTCCCCCCAGCGATGAACACAGTTATGCACAGTGGCTCAAAGAGCAGGATCCAGAAAACCCTCAATTGAAATCTCAAGGTATACGCATTTCTTTTATGTTTATGGCTCATGCTATTTTTTTGTTTGTACTTTTTGTTAATTTTTTTTCTCATGAACCACAGATCTGCAGAAAGTGAACTCTTTAATGGATGAAAGACAGTGCTCTCTCTGCCAGCAACATGGAGATGCCAAACCGAATGTAGGTGAAGCCCTTACCAGTTCTGTGTTCAGAGATGAGTCTGCTGTTCGACTCACTGAGCTGTATTGTTTGTATGTGTAGGATGCTGGCAGGCTGCTGTATATTGGACAGAATGAATGGGCTCATGTGAACTGCTGCATGTGGTCAGCGGAGGTCCAGGATGTTAAAGGAGCTTTGCTGCATGTTCACAGTGCCGTCACCAGGGGGCGCCTCATGGTTAGTATACTGATGTAGAGTATTGTCAACTAATATGTGAAATTAATAAATATTATAAGCCCAATTCTAGGGTTCCATAGCCATAATAACATGGAAGGTCCATATTGTGCATTCTTTATACCATTTATACCATTTTAATTAATAGAATATTGTATGCTTTATTTAAATAAATGTATTCATTTTCCCTTTTTTTTTTTTTTTTTTGCCAGCGCTGTGAGCGTTGTGGCCAGACAGGGGCGACTGTGGGCTGTTGTCTGACCTCGTGTCAGAGTAACTATCACTTCATGTGTGCTCGTGCCAGCAACTGTGTCTTCCAGTGTGATAAGAAAGTGTACTGTTACAAACATCGTGACCTCATAAACAATAAGGTGTGTACGTTTAAGCTAACCGATCTATTTTTAGATATTGTATAATTGAAGTGTGAAGAATGTAAACAAGCTTTTCTTTTTGTAGATTGAACAAGGCAATGTGTTTGAAGTTCTCAGAAGGGTATATGTAGATTTTGATGGGATTAGTCTGCGTAGGAAATTTCTAACAGGTTTGGAGCCAGAGTCTGTAAATGTGATGATTGGTGAGTAAACAGGAGATGTTTTTATTTGGTGGGGGTTTTGTGGTGGTGCATTGAAAATAAGAGCAAGCCTGATGTGTTTTATTTTGTGTCCATACAGGGTCTCTGCACGTACAGAAACTTGGAGTTCTGACGGAGCTGTCTACAAATTCTGGAAAATTGTATCCAGTTGGTTACCAGTGAGTAAATGATGCACGTGATCAATTTAGCAGAGCTGTGAATAATACACTAGCATGACTTTAATTCCTATGTAATTATGAGGAGCCATAGTTGACATAATCTGATGTGGTTTCAGATGTTCTAGATGGTATTGGAGCACGGTTGACCCTCGTAGGCGATGCCGGTATACTTGTAAAGTGACTGAAGTGCGACCATCAACACGCTGCAAAGCTCCGAGCTCCATGGTGGATCAGGGAGAAAATCACACTATTGTACACAGTCCAAAAGCTCACAATGGTGTGTAAATGCATATATAATTATTCCTTTTTTTAAGAATATAGTTATGTTAGAGGGCCAATATGGTGTGATATCTATATAATTAGTGTTCCTTTTATGAATAGTTGATGACTCGTATCTCTGTCTAATAGATGAGGATGGCACAGACAGCGAGTCTATCTCACCTGGGCTACCCCTCAGCACCCCCTCCAAGACCAAACAAGACTCAGGGGCCGGAGGAAAGACCCCTGGCTATCCACACAGCAGGAGACCAGCAGGGGGAATGTCTAGACCGTTACCTTCCCCAGGTGAGCTCTTTGCAACAGTTTGAAGTTATGTTCATGTACCGATCAAATAAATCCAATTACATCAAATTTGAATGTGATTCAGGGGATCAATCAGCCAAAAATTTTAATTGTCAGTGACTCACCATCATGTCATTCCAAACCCGTTATCAAACTGGGATTATGGGTTTGGAATGACATGATGCTGAGTAAATTTTTGGGTGAGCTGTTAAGCCTTGATTATTCATAAAGGAGTCATACATGGTTGTCTTAAAATTCCTTCTTAGGAAATGCTGTTTCCACATCCCATCACATTTTGACCATTAGTGACCTTGATGAGACACGACGTGCAACAAGGAGACTTTCCACACGTAGCCGAAATGCCTCTCCTCCACCTGTGGTACTCCCAGGCCCAATGGCTTTGCGGTCAGGGGGCACGATTCACCCTAGATCACTTTCATTCAGTCCCCCTGTCTCACCGCTTGGTGCAACCGAGAACCTCATGAGCTCCACCTCACCTCGACGAAGGGGGAGGCCTTCCTCTTCGTCCTCCTCTAGCATCACCTCAGGACTCTCTCCTCCACAAGCAGCTCTACGAAGTCCCTCTTCCACCTTACCTTCATCTGTCCGCCAATCCCCAAGACACAAACAGCCTTTTAAACCCACACAGCATAAGACTGATGAGATTCAAGAGCTCTTTGCCTTGTCGGAGCTGGAGGAGGCTGCAGGCGCACCGAGCCACAGAATTCCAGCCTCTTCCGACAAGTCGAATCAAGAACTACTCTCTGCGCACTTCGACCCAGACACAGATGTGGCAGTGGCCTCGGTGTTGAACGCAAAGCTGGAATTTGATGAGGCTTTGCTTAATGAAAATGTGGCTCTGGACTGTGACCCTCAAGGTGTTGAGGGAGATGCAGAAGAAGGAGCCTGCAAATTCAGCACTGGCAGGAAGGACTTGACTACAGAGATGCAAATGGAAACAGATGATGATGTCGCTGACCATTATCTAAACTTCTCTCGCACAGTTGTGGTCCGTGAACCTGCCAAAGAATCTGCACAGGCCGGACTCTCTGTCCTTCCTAACTCAGGGTCCATCTCTCAGCTGGATGGAGCTGACAATGACTCAGAGAGTGATACAGGTGAAGCCAATGCAGATGATACTCAGGAAGTAGGAAGTAGTTTTTGTAGTCAGGATACTGAGCCATTAATGCACACTGGTCCAAAAAAGGGCAAAACCCTTGGCGATGGGCAGCTAGTTTGCCCAAGATCACCTATTGCAAATCCACATGCAACAGATTCTGTTGATCAGAATTCTCAGCTACAAAACATGGACCAAGTCTTTGAAGAACAGGAAATAACTTCTTTACAAGATGGAGACGTCATTATTGATTCTGAACTATCCAACGGACAAGAGTCATTTTCAGATGAGCTAAAAGCAACAACACCCATCCTTTACAAAGGCAGTGATCTTGTTACAACCCAAGAAGAAGTCTTGCTCGAAAATGAATCGGCAGAAGTTTTGCAGGAGGTGTTCTTGGATGACGCCAGTGGGAATTTCATATCAGCTGTTGATGGCAGAGTTTTGGACTCGACACAAAATGCTGCTGGTCCTGTGGTGGTAGCTGGTTCCTCAGTAGTACACAAAGAGGAAGCTGTTTTAAAAAGAGGTTTGTCACCTCTTGAGAAATGGATGGCTGCTGTGCCAATAAGCAGTACTAGAACAATTCATGTTGTCGCACCAGCTGCGCCCACAAAAAGACGTTTTGTGACCATACAACCTGGCTCCCAGCCCAAACCCTTCCATATGACTATGCCGGTCACCAACTCTCTGCCACTTTCCTTGCCTGTCAGCATTGTCTCATCTTCTCCCACCATTTCTGTTGCACCACAAGGGACTCCGCTTGCTCCTGCTTCAGTTTTAATAAATGGTTTTGGAGCTCTGCCTAAGGAAGCCAGTAAGGGTCATAGGATAGCTATACGCATTGCCACCCCAAAACAAGTGAATGAGCAGCCTCTGCCCCAGTGTTTGCCTGGTACACCCTCTACACCTCAGGTTCTTCTGGTCAACCGTGCGGGACAGATTCTAGTGAAAAACCCACAGACTAATACATACCAGTTGCCTAGCTCTAATTCTCCCTCGTACACCCAGATCAGCCAGATTGCGAAGATAATCCACAGCAGTAATGTCCTCCAGCGGCCGGTCCCGAAAGTTACGGTGATACCAGTCCCTCAGGCTAGTCTCAGCAAAAGTACACCAACCCGTATCATCTCTTACAGCAGCAACAACAGAGCAACACCACCCACCCAGGTGCTAATCAGGAGGATTCCTCAGAGTTATCCTGTAAGCCAACTGCACAGCATCAGTCCGTCGATGGAAAGGACTGGCTCGATTTCTGAAAGTGGGCAGAAGGAGGTGGCCCAGGAGATAATCGACAAAGCAATGGCAAGTCACCGTGATATAGCTAGTCCCACTGGCATGAGCCCTTCTCAGCTCCACCTCGAAAAATGCCTCTCTCCTGAAGCAAAGGATGCAGTCCCTGGCGTTCATCTTCGGACTCAACCCAACATCTTGTCCCACTCCAGACCTCAGGTCAAGATCAAGAGAGTGTCTTCAGTAACTGAGCGAATTGGTGTGAAAAGATGCCGTACAGACTTCTTGGACCAGATGAGTCCTTGTCCCCAGGATGACCACAGCAGGTAGGGACAAATATTCAGTTAATTGTAGTCAGGGTGGCCAAGGTATTGATCATTACTACAGATGATTTTAGGCACTCAGTTTATCAGATGTTACACAGTAATGATATTGTCTTGTGCAGTGAAAGGTAACAATGTTGTGAAAAGAAAAAAAAAAGTAGTTGCGATTTAATCACTTAATCACAATTTTAATCACATTTATATTTATATTATTTAGAAATATATTTAATATATAAACAAAACATTTTTCTTAGATATATACATGCATGTGTGTGTACTTACTTAAATATACATAATAAATGTACACAGTACACACACATATATTATATAAACAAAACCTTTTTATTTTGGATCCGATTAATCATTTGACAGCACTAGAAAAAAAGTCATTACTCCACTGAATAATTTTTAATTTTTTTTGGCAAAAACTCAAAGTACTTAGTGGACCTGCCCTCTAAACCATAGGTCTTGAACCCTGTTCCTGGAGTTTAGCTTCATCCCTAATCAAATACACCTGACGCCAATCAAGTTCCTCAGGTTGGAAATAAACTTTGCAGGACAGTGGCTCACCAGGAGCAAGACCTCTGCTCTAAACCAAAGTTTAATTAAGACGGACTAGTCATTAAAAGGAATAAAAATTTCATTTTGAACATTCAAACTAGATGTTTTTAATTTCTTTCTAATATTATTGTGTAATGGTTATGATGTTCTGCTGATATTTAGATCAAACCGGGTTAGAATAAAAGCCCCGAGTGTAAAGGATGTGCTCGACTTTGACGACCCAGATGTTGGATCTCCTGACCAGCCAAAGAACGACGTAAAGGACAGGTCAGTGCTGATAAATTTATTTGTTTTACCAAAGAGAACCATAATTACGGCCTTATTTCTGTGCTGTTTAAAAATAGACAGAATCCACTCATAAAAACATTTCACAGTTTAACACAGAATGTCACAGAATTTTTTCAATTTTTTAATGAACCAATCAAAAGTGAGATATTACACTTAAATCAAATCGCGATATGAACTAGTTTCTGTAAATATTTAGCCACAACAGTCTCTTTAAATATGAATCCTGTGTGTTGTATATGTCTCTGTTAATGAATGGTTTGTTTACGACACACATACTGATGCGTGTGACGCTCGCCGTGTTTTCAGTGTCTGCTGTCTGAGTAAATGAGGACAAAAACACACATACAACATCTCTTCATGAGCATTTTACCGTTTGATTTGAGTAAAACTAGCCTCATATCACACACACAGAACTGTAAAGGTATTGACAGCAACCCGTCAAAATAGGTTAATTTGAAGTTATTATGTCTATTACTATTTTTCAGTAGAATGTACACACAGCTCACTACTACTAGCCTACTAAATAAAAGAAAATTAAAAACATTATTTTTTTTTAGAGGAATAATCACACATTCCTTCCATGTTTTAATTTTAACAGTAATTCCTCTTTGCCAAAAATAAAGTTTGCTTAATTTTCAATAATTAAGAGATAAATGAAACTGAAGTTTTATGCCTTCATTTGATAACCAGAAAAAATTAAATACACAACACAGAATTTCTGAGGGGAAATAATTTCATAATACTACTTTAAGACAAAATTGAATAAATTAAAACATTTCATAGGACCCTAAACATGTCATTTTTGTTAAATTTAATCAATTGACGCGAAAATATATGTTTCATGATTTTAATTAATTAGACATGCCTTTTGATTAATAAAATTGAATTTAACTATTAGAAAGAAACATTTCCAGAAAAACTAAATCCAGAAAATTTTAAACAGGAAAAAACAGAATTTGGGAAAAATAAAATGGAGGATTTCATAGGGCCATACATAATGCTTTCTTTTTTATCTTTTTTTTTTTTTCTTTAGAATTACTTCAAATGACTCGGCGCCGGCTTCGGTGCAGGGGAATGACACACGGGACAGTGCTAAATCTCAGTGTGTGAGCTACAAACATGCTGATTCCTCAGACTGGGCCCCCTATGCAGGTGAATGAGACACATTGTGTTACCTTAAAGCAACATTTTCCATGAATTTGAATTAGCTGTGCACTGTAACAGAGGCTTAAAGGTCACTGCGTGTGTAACTGCTTCAGGTTGGAGTTCAGATGAGGACTCCTCATCACCAGGCAAACAGGATAAGTGTTCCAGCCAGTATCTGCCCCACCTGCGCTTCCAGATTACCAGTGAGGATGGCTTTAGCGTTGAAGCAGACAGCATGGATGGTCAGTATTGATAAACCTTGTAGTGACACTATGTCATTTCTCACTTTGGCACATTATTATGTTTCCTCTCTGGTGTTTTCTCAGTGGCATGGAAGGCAGTAATGGATGGTGTCCAGGAGGCACGGGTCGGCTGTCGGCTAGAACAGTTTCCCTTCAACAGGATCAGTGGTGCCAGGGTTCTGGGTGTCCTCCACGACGCTGTGCTCTTCCTGCTGGAGCAGCTGCAGGGTGCTTCTCTCTGCCAGAAACACAGTTTTCGTTTCCACCAGCATGAAATACTGGAAGAAGAGCTGCCAATAAACCCCAGTGGCTGTGCCCGCGCAGAGGTCTATGTGCGGTAAGTATCAGTGAACTCAGGTGTGCCTCACATATGACTTTGAGTTGCTTTATTCGTTCCATTACAAATGTGGAAATTAAAAAATGACTTTCTCCCTCCCCACAGCAAATCTACCTTTGATATGTTCAATTTCCTGGCATCACAACATCGTCAGCTTCCTGAGTCAAGGCCATGTGATGATGAAGAGGATGATGTCATGCTAAAATCCAGCAGGTAAGACACTCAGCTACATATTTGGAAAACAGAACCCAAAATGAAAAATTCTGTCATTAATTACTCACCCTCATGTCAAGACCTTCGTTCATCTTCGTAACACATATTAAGATATTTTTGATGAATTCTGGGAGCTTTCTGAGCCTCTATAGACAGCAACACAACTGATTAATTTAAGGCCCAGAAACATTGTTAAATACAGGTCTTACAGGTTTGGAACGAGGGTGAGTAATTAATGACAGAATTTCATTTTTTGCTGAACTATACCTTTAAATTTGTATGTAATGAATTTAAAGTCAGTTCATTTTTATTTTTTTTGTTATTTCGACTTCTCTTTAGACGCGCCACAAGTACAGAGTTGCCAATGGCTATGAGGTTCAGACACTTGGAGAAAACCTCTAAAGAGGCTGTGGGAGTTTACAGGTAGTGCATTGCAGCATAACATTTTTGTGTAAAATCGCTTAACAATGAATCCCATACCAATAACAAAGATGGAATGAACGTTCCTCAATTACTCATCTCATGACAGATCCGCTATACATGGCCGTGGTCTTTTCTGCAAGAGGAACATTGAGGCTGGAGAGATGGTGATCGAGTACGCCGGCAACGTTATCCGCGCAGTTCTCACCGACAAACGAGAAAAATACTATGACAGCAAGGTAAGAGAAATTTCTCCCACTGTGATGAAAACGCCTGTTTATCCTCTTGCATTGCAGTGATATTTCCTGCTGCTCTCCTTCCTCAGGGCATCGGCTGCTACATGTTTCGCATTGATGACTTTGATGTGGTGGACGCCACGATGCACGGAAACGCAGCACGATTCATAAATCACTCCTGCGACCCTAACTGTTACTCAAGAGTCATCAACGTGGAGGGCCAGAAGCACATCGTTATATTCGCCCTGCGGAAGATTTATCGTGGAGAGGAGCTCACCTACGACTACAAGTTCCCCATTGAAGATGAGAACAGCAAACTGCACTGTAACTGCGGGGCCCGGCGCTGCCGACACTTCCTGAACTAAAGCCGCATGTTTACTCAACGGCAAATGTGTGGGGAGACGAGCTTTAGGAGGGGATATTTTGGTATAGGTGGCTATTTATGAAGGAAGACACTCGTTAAAGGTGCTTCATGGTGCGGAGATGAATTTATTTTGAAGGAAATACAATATTGAGATTATTTGGCAAGGTGTGTAGCCTTGATAGGTTACCTCACGTGTTCCTGTCCCAACATTCAACAACCCAGTAATGTCCTGCAGTGGACGAGGCCGTTTGCTTTGATTCAACCATTAAAAATTCTGACCTCAAAAGAATGCCCTTTACTTCACTATTTCACCTGTCCTTATGCTACTTTGTCCCAGCATGCCTTTCAAATCTTGCCATTGGTGGCTGGTAATGCAGTAGATGTATTCTGGAAGGATCCTTTAGTGTCAAAATTAATGTAGAGAGGTTTTCATAGCGGAGGATACCCTGAAATTTGACATGGTGTGATTATTTTTGCTACTGAATCAAGAGGACTTCCTGTTATAGGTCGTCCTCAACAGCACCTTAATAATCTTTGCTCTCTTTTTTTTTTTTTGGAAATGTAAGCACTGTACATATTCTACTTTTTAGTCAAACCATGAACAATCTTGCCACACCTAGTTTCTAACAGGATCCCTGTGTGTTTCCAGAATATTGACGCTTGTGTATTTCTCAGTGTTTTTTTTTTTTTTCTATCTATCTTCTCTCTTTTTTATGAGTGCAAATGAACCTTATAACACTTCTAACACATTTTAAAACCAAATTTAACACTCTTGACTGGCACATTAATTTAAACTAGAGTCTCTTTGCTGTGAATGCATATACAGGCCGTTTAACAGCATTCTGGGTCATGTACAGATTATCTTTCTTCACCCGAAGCCCAATTTTTGTCATTAGTTTTAAGAACTGTTTTTATGTGCTTTTATGTCTTGAGGCCAGTCTTTTGGGGGTCAACTGTAATATTCTACACATTAGGATGACTTGTGTAGTGTAAAAGATCCCAGTCTGATCGTCAATGCAGAAGTATTTAAGGAAATATTCATGAATGGCGGGTTCAGCTGGAAACAGCCATGTGTCTTCTTTTGATACCCTTCCTCTCTCAGCACGTTTAGACCGACTCTCATCTCCGCTTGGGTTGACTACCTCAGTACATCAGTGACAGCTAGTTAGTTACAGTACAAACAATAGTATAAAGAATCCTGGGAGAATCCCGCTCTAGCTTTGATTTTATGCAATGTGACCGTAGGGGTTGTTTGTTTCATTTCTTTGTTTTTCCAGAGAATTCCCGGATCCCTCTTCCCTCTTGATTTTGTACAGAATTGAAGTGTGCTTATTGTTAAAAATGAAGACTGCGGCGTGATTCCATCACTGAACGTGATCCCACTCAGAGTGAATCCTTGTAAAAAGTTGTATACAAGAATTTCTAAATCTGTTGAATTTTTCTACGCACTTTTTTTTTTATTTATGATGTTCTGTATGTAATAAAGATACAAAAATATTTGAACAAAGAGCATTCTTGAGTTTTGTTTCAAGTATTTTAAGTCCGTGTGTAAACAGTGTTGAGTGTAATTAGTTAATTGCTTTAATTATTTTTCCCTTGAAAAGTGAAGTAAGGGATTACTCTTATTTTTTCTGTAATTTAATTGCAGTTACTGCTTACGTCATTGAGCCTAATACTGTGTGTGGACTGTAGAGCATTTATATAGATTTAACATGGAAGTCTAAAGTCTAACTTTAAAATACATGCTTTTCATGAACTCTTCTGACTTTAAATGTTTTGGTGAGTTAAGAATATTGGTAACACTTTAGTGTCCAAGTTATTAGCATGAATATTACTGTGATATCAGCTGTTTATTATCACTTAAAAGAAAGAATTGGACTCTAATCTGAAGTGTGACAAGAATAACTTATGTAGTTATTATTTAAAATACTTTTAAATATGTTTTTGGCTTTTATTTGAGCATTTGTAAGGATTAATTATTCAAACGTAATGTCTATATATCAAATTTATATTACGTTTGAATATAAAAAGTTACTTCATTTAGAGAATAAGACATAATTCATGCCTTTACATGTCTTTGTAAATTTAGGTGAAGATATTTGTTATGATTTAATATCTTAAGTGGTGCTAGTCTCATCTAAATATGCTAGAATTTAAATGTACATGCTCAGTATTAATAATAGGAAGAGGCTCCTCTCTGCAATTTCCTGTGGAAAGTTAATCTGGATGAACACCATCAATGAGAACCAATGGACAAAAGATTCAAATATTAACAGATAAATGTTTGTTTAGTCCCATCATGCTCCTCATCTGCCCTTCTGCCCCGTTCGCTGTGTGCACATGTAATATTGACCCGTTTAAGCGAGAGTCATGCAGTCAGGGGTATTCTGTGTGCGCACAGACTCAAAGGGGATTGTTGATCGCTTCTGTCGCCAATAATATTCAGTACAAAGTTGACTTTGGTTTTCTGAATCCTTCCCTCTCTTTGTTCCTCTCTTACAGCACAAAACAGAAACATGAAGAAGATTTTGGCCATCTTAAGTGTAACTGTGTTTCTCTGCTGCTGTGGTATAGTATTTGTTTTCCTGTCTTTAAACTGAAACTAGGGTTTTTAGAGAAAAGCAGTAGCTGTGTATGAATTGGCTTTGTGTTTTGTGCTAATACTCGTTCTGTTTACAATTTTGAAGGCGTGCAGAGTGATGAATCTTATGATGACTTAAAAAAACGAATCCTTAACTCTGGGACTGTAGTCTTTTTAGAGTTCCTGGAGAAAGTCAGAAACGCTACAGAGAAATTAGTGAGAGATGATCAGTTTAGAAAATCAAGGTAAGGGCAGTTATAGATTATACACTGCTGTTGAATTGGTTTAGCTGTTAACTAATCATAAACTTTATTTTTGTCATTTTACAGGATTTCTATTCAAGGATACACAAAAGCCTTAAGAGATCTGCCAAAACCTCTGAAAGATAGTGAGAGTGTTAGACAGAGCCAGGAGTAAGTGTCCACTGTGATTATATTACTGTACAGTAATAATAACCAGTGTTTATTCTGAGCTCATGTCAAGAACACGATTCACGAAGGATCAAACGTTTTTAGAAATGCTTAATTCTTAATTAACTGTGTTATAATTTGGGAGTTTCGTGATAGTTGTTAATGAGCTCTTTGTTCTACAGAGAAGTTTCTTTGCCCTTTCAGCAGTGTCTGTATGTTTTGAGATTCATCTTTAACATTGAGGACTTTATAAAAGTATTCAGAGTAATAGACAAGAAAATCCCAGGAATGTAAACTGCTTCACTTTCCTTGTTTATTACTGTGATATAGTCCTCAGTGGTTTAGTTTAGTTGGTTTTTGGTTTAAACCAGCTCTAAAAGACAATAGTGTCATTATTCAGTTTAATTATGTTCAGTGTTAATTCAGTTCAATAGCAGTTCATTATTAGCTTAGTTCAGTGACAGTTCAGTTAAATCAAAGATATTATTGAGTATTACTTGTCTTTTTAACCTTTTCATGAGGTCTTAATTACTCAAATAAGAGTGACTTAGATCAGTATTTTTACTCTGATGTGGACTTAATCTTACAATCATTTTTACAACCTTATAAAGCTATAGTTGTCCTTCTTATTGTGAAACAAACATATTAGATAAAGAACTAAATTATTTTTGGTGATTTAGAAATATACATTTCTAACGTCTGTTCTTTGATTCTCAGGATATTGTTCAGGTTAATGGCTGGTGGTGCGTTTGGGACAACGATTCAGCAGGTCTTTGACCAGTTTTTCTTTCCGTAAGACCTTTACTATCTAACAGTCAAGACAGTAGTGGATCTCGTTTACTTCTGACCAGTTCTCTGAAACCCATGAATGTGCTTTTCTTCTACAGGTATTTAAAGATTTATCGTGAGACCTTAAAAAACGTCACAATGGCAGACATCTGGAAGTAAGCGTGTGTCACTGAGAGATAACTCTAGGGCTGCTTTTCCAAAGTTCTTCTCAAGGATGTATTCATGCCTTGAACGTAATGACCTACAAATCCACCATCCATGTCAGATTTTGCTCATAACTTGATTTATTCATGTGACTTGTTTATTAGAGAAGTGGAGTCCTACTATCTTCCAGGAGCTCCTCCGGTCTACAGTAAACCCTTGCAGTTCTTTAGTCACCTTCTGGCTAAGGCGTATGACCTCACTATACCTTCGTTTGAATTCATTAGTAACTGTACTTGTTTTAAGTGGTGTATTAAAAGGTGACGTTGTGTAATTCATTGAACAGGGTGGTGAAGTCTCAGCTGGTGAACATGTTTGAAGCTGGGGTAGATGCTGTTGTGGAGATTGAAAAAACAGATTTTATCCAGCTTCATGAGGAGTAAGAGCTGTTTAAGACCATGCTGTTAGACCCCAAAGCATCTAAACTGAATAACTGTGCTCCATATTGAGAGTATTGGGCTGAAATGCACCCATAAACTCATTTGACTGGATGTCATGTTACATAGTGAGCATGTACATCTTGTCCATAGTGTGCAGATGGTTATGGATCAGATCAGACAGAAAGCCTTTGAAATTTCAGTTTTGGAAAGACAAAAGGAGAAGAATGATTTCCTTATTTCATTAAGGTAAAAAGCTTCAACCTATTGTACTTAAATCTGTTTAAAATATTTTTTTTTCTTAATTGACTATTTTCTCTATTTTAGAACTGCATCTGGACTGATTGTGTTTTACTGGGATCAAGTTTTGGGACACACTGAAAGCCCATTATTCCACACAAAATACTTGGATTCAATGAAGTAAGAATGCAGTGATGCGCAAAAATATGAGAAAATAAAGTCAAATGAGCATTAAAGAAAATAAAGTTCTGTGTGTTACAGGCGATGGACAGAGCTGACCGAGCTGAAAAACTCAAGTGAAAAGTATCATGTGCTTTTAGACCCAGATTCAAGGAGCAGTTTTTTTAAGTAAGGAAGAAGAATACTCAAAATGTGGAATTTAAACCAATCCATAATTATTGCCACGACTATTCTAATTTTTTCACTAGAATCGCTTGAACCACAATGATTTACTGTTCGTATGTTAATCTGAAGAACTGTTGAGTGTTCATCTGTAATTTAGCACTCTAATTTTCTTTTCTAGCTGGATTGAACTTTATTTTGGTCAGTTCTTTGAGGCTGCGGCCCAGGAATATTATAGTCGTGGAAATGCAGCTCTTGGTTTGGACAGATTCAATCAGTCTAACTGGTAAACCTTATTTTAAACTTTTGCAGCCACATATCTGACACGTGATCAATTAGTCATACATGGAGACATATTTAATAACATCTGACAGAATCTAATACCTAAAGCAATGTTAATGACTGACTAGGTTAAAAATAAAAAAGTTTGTTTTGCATGTTTGACAGGGCTGTTGTCAAAAGCGCGGTTGTTTACTCTCTTCCTGTGTATGACAAGCTGTCTGAAGTCGGCTTTGGGATTGCTGAGGTCAACAGCTTTCTTCACAAAGTTAACCGCATAATCCTTACTCTTGAAGGGAACGATTTATCCTCTGACAGGTAAGAAACATAAAACATCTGTGTGAGGCTCATATTTGTTTACTATGGAAATATTAATATATTAAGTCTGTCTTGCAGAAAAACCATTTTGGAGAGCATCATTCGTGGCATTTTAGATTTACTTACTTCAGTCATTGAAGAGGAGAAAACCAATAGCAAAGATAACCATCTATTACTGCCTTTGCGGTGAGACAATGTAATAAAAAGCCAGTAGAAAAGCCAGTTTTTATGTTGATGATATATGTGTCTAGAAGTCTAGGGTTATGCTCTCTTAATACAATGCGTATATAATCTATTCCTCTTCAAAATCACTGTTTGTTTGCTCCAGAGTAATTAGAAGAGTGTTCCTAGACTTGTGGAACAGTTATCTCAGATTCGGAGTCTATAGTTATCGTTATGAGACTGAACTGCAAACGCAAACGTAAGAAATGTTTTTTATATATCCACGATCATGGTGAACTGCCTCGTTCTGAGACACTTTGTTGGCTGAAATAAAGCATGTTTTTGTAGATGATTTTTGTTCATTCTTGAGGAGAGGGATCAAACAATCATTCGCAAACTTGATTTTTTTTTTTTTCAGCAAATGGAATGATAACGCATTCACTCGAAAGCAGCTTGAAGCACCAAAGTAAGGAAAGATCACTTTTTTTTTTTTTAAGACAAGGATTTATTTGCAAATATTTTTGAAAAATCAGAAAATTTGTTTCATCTTTTCAAAGTTCAAATTTGACTGGCACTCTTTTTGTTTTTTAATTATAAAGAAACGCTGTTCAAGCCATTCATCAGATCCTGGAGAAACTCGAGCAGTATACTGATCTTGTTGATGGCTTTGATGAAAGGATCGATCCAACTTTTTTGTAAGATGATCATTTTCTTACCACATGTGCATTTGAACAGAAAAATGTCATACTATTAAGTACAAGCTTCACAATATGAATTGTTCCTCAGAGCCTTGGAGATGTCGATGTATCACTCAAACGTCTTGTTTAATGATGTCTGGGACCTGCTGTTGGAGTAAACCCTCTATATTTGAAGGAAATGTCAAAATTGCGACAGCCAGCACTAAAGAGGATTATACCAGCAGTATATTATCTGCTGTTATCTGTTATTACCTGCCTCTGAAAGAATACAGGATAATTGCAATGGGTTTGAACACTGAGTAAAATCATCTCTACTCTGTTTGCACCACTGTAATCCTCTGTTTTCATTAAAAACATGATTTATTGCATTTCTTTTGATTTGTTTTACACATGATTTGTTTTTATTTGTTTTATCATCCAGAATCATAACACATTAATTTAAAAAGCGTAATATCAATAACATTTGGATCCATTTTTAATGTAGTAACACTTGAAAATAGATCCAATTAACAGATGCAAATAATGCATTATATAAATGCATTTTCCATTATAAAAACAGAATAAACACTGCCCAAACAGACTTCGTTTTTAGCAATGTCGAGTTAAATCTTGAAGTATTCTGAACACTTAAAACTTAGAAAGTAGTTTTTTGCTACTAAAAAAATTGAAATGGCAACTCACATGATTTTTTTTTACAAAGAAGTTTAAATAAGTCTAAATAAAAGATCATTTTTATGCAGTAAATATAGCAGAAGGATTCACTGACCCTAAAAACTGAAGAAATATTTACCTAGACAAACACACACACCATGGACTTTCACACTGATCTACATTATTGGCAAAGTGCATTAAACTCATGGCATTCATTCAGTTTAATATTGACAGACTACATTTAATCTAACATGGTCAAAATCATATTTATTGTTTTTTTTTTTCCGGGGTTGCCATGCATGCACTACTCTGAGCTATTCTTGTGAACTACAGTAACTTTAGACTTACCTTAAAGTTTTAGTAGCCTGTATGGTAACTTTACTTTTGCTTTTGTGTTTTAAGGAAAAAAACATATATTAACATATTGACAAAAACCTTTAACCTAAACCAAACCTGATGTTACTTACAATTAAAAAGAAGCAATTAAATATATACTGTCTGCACTATTTTTGTGACCTTCAGAGTTTACATTGAAATACTTCCCATGAGGAGTGTGCACACAGATGAAAGTTCACATCAATAGAGATAAAGTTGAGTCAAATTTTTAGTCCACAGTGAATATGTTCAGAGAAAGAAACAATATGAATCAGTCACTGGCTGTCTTAATCTTAGCTGTTCTGCTCTTTAAAGGTAAGATAATGCTTGTTTTCTGATATACTCAAATTCATTTAATAGACATGGCAGCTCTTTTCAACAGCTTATAATAATAATCTTACGATGGTTTTGTAAATATAAATTTGATATTAAAATATGTACTGCAGTTGGACTCGATCCAATAATTTAATATTACACCGTCACTTATATTTTAGGAGTGGACAGTGTCAGCCTAAAAGATGAAGATTATGAAATGGCAGACAAACTCTTCACGTTCGGAGCTGAAGCATTTTTGAAATATTTGGACAATTTAAAAGGAGCAGCAGAAGTGGTTGTGCAAAAAAACAAGATCAGTAAAACAGGGTAAAACCAGAGACCATGCACTGTACGAAATTAGCAGACGTTTACCAGCATGCTTACAGAAATGTCTTTTAACCCTAAAAACAAAACACAAAGCATTGGCTAATTCAAAATAAAGCTGCTCATTAGGCTATATTTCTATGAGTTTTCTTGGAATGAGTAATGTAATCATTGTTGGTGTACAGTACAGAAATGCAAGACTTGTGGATTTCTGTGAAGGAGATGATCGAGAAGATCAGCGCTGAGCAAAGAGCTAAAGGACACGATCAGTTTATTGTGTCACTGCAGTGAGTTCTTCATCCTCTGAACTAATCACATACTAAACTTAGAAAAACATTTAAATAAAGAATAATAAATATGAACACAATCTAGTCCTGTGATTTTTTTTTTTTCTTGTTCTCAGTGATTCTGATCATCAACATATTTTTTTCTGTGTGTTTAACAGCATTTTTCACAGACTGGGTATCCTTTGTGGAGACGGTCTGTTTCGACTGATAAACACATTCCCCAATGACAGTGGGAGAATGACACAGTATGAAGAACATTCATCCAATTAATTCATGCTATTGTCTAACTTTTCAATTATTCATTTATCAACATGCTAATGAATTAAGGAAGGGCATGCTGATATGTGATAAAGTTGAATGCGTCTGTTTCTGAATATGTTTTGCTGAGACGTCTGAAATTTCTGATATATCTTCTTACAGAGAACTTGGCATGTATAAAGGGATTTTCAGAAACGAGACATTGGTGGACCTCTGGAAGTAAGTTGTTTTTAGCTGAGTCTACATTATTTTGAAATAGTATATAGTTGCATCCATTAAAGAGTTAAAGGAACACTCTGCTTTACTCTGGAATGAGAGTATAGGTCCTAGTCATATCGGCCTGCTGTAAAATCACAACTTTTCATTTTCCGTCAGGCTTAGTACACAATGTAACTACAAAAGAGTCCAGCTTTAAATAGGAAAATTATCAAAACTCTTTGGTCATTTTTGAGCGTGATGCTAACGGTCTAATTAGATTCAATGATCTATGCTAAGCTATGCTAAAAGTGCTATCGCCAGACCTGGAGATCGGCTGAATTGTTTTGAAAACAGTCAAACTCAACTGTTTAACTCTGGGGGAGTTGGAAAATGATTTATTAAAAAAAAGTGTGTTTTCTTTTAAATTCCATCATAATCTTCTCAATATCTTTTTGAAATAATAGATAGCTAAATCATGGTTCATTGGTTGTGTTTGATGCAGATATGTGGAGTCACGCTACCTTCCAGGATCTCCAGCAATCTCCAGCGATCCCTTAGGCTTCCTCACTCACCTTCTGTCCAAAGTGTATGACCTCACGATTAACACATTACTTCTGACAAACTCTTTCTTTCCCTTTGAAATAATGAAATAATATATTCTGTCCTCTATATTCTATAATAATATTTTCATGTTGACTAGAAGTTGTTTTAATGTTGTGATGTATAACAGGGTGGCACAGCCTCAAATGACTGAGATTCTAAAAGTTGCTGCAGAGGTTGGAAAGACAGACATCAATCAACTTTTTGACGAGTAAGATCTGTTTGACATGTGTTAAAGCACACAAAATCAATGATACTTCTTGATTTAGGATGATTGCATCATGCAGGTACTGTTTCCTAAAAACGTCATGTTAAGTAAAATGTCAAATAACACTCAGATGACCAATCCTAATTTTAGTCCAGCTTTGAGTTCTCAATCTTATGTTTTAGTGTACAAATGGCAGTGGATCTGCTCAGAAAGAAGATCATGGAAATTTCCACCTTAGAGAGGAAGAGTGAGAAGGATGAGTTTCTAATAACACTGAGGTAAGGGCATAAAGCACATTATTTTCTGTTTTGATTTTTTTGGTAATATAGAAAATTGTTTACATATTTAATGTTTTCATACTCATCTTTAAATCTACACAAAATACTGATGTGTTAAGCTGTATGTTTGCTAATTATAGTGATTCTATAATCTTATCTGCTTATTTACGAACTGTGTATTTGATAGAACTGCATCTGGAGTTCTTGCATTTTACTGGGATGAACTCTTGGAGTACACTGAGAGCCAACCGTTCCATGACAAATATTTAACTTCTGTAAGGTAAGACTATGATGACAATGGTTGAATGTCAAGTCAAGTCACCATTATTTATATAGCGCTTTTATGTAGTCTTCTTTATGTAGAATGTAGTCTCACATAAAAAAGTGACATGATGAATGTGCAAAAGAACTGATGTCTTGTAATTGACTAAGTTTTGAGTTGTTTGGGTTGCAGGAGATGGAAGGAGCTGAGAGTGTTGAAAGATACAGAGAAATATCATATGTTTATAAGCCCAGAGACCGGACTCCAAGCCTGGACGTGAGAAAAATTCTATTTAGTTGTAATGCAAGCAAAACCACATTATAGGAATAGTTCATCCAAAAATGAAAATTTTCTGAAAATGACCTCACCCTAAGAGAATGATCTCTTGGACTAATTCCAGTCTGGTTTCAGAGCGTTTCTTTATGTATGTACCCTCTGGGGTCTATCTGCCATCGCCACAATATTTCTTATCACATGTATGCAGATGACACACAGATTTATCTTCCACTTAAGGTTGGATATGAGCAGTCTTTGCAGTCCCTGTTGTAATGTCTAGATGAGATTAAAGTTTGGCTGTCAAGTAATTTTCTTCATCATAATTAAAAAAGTCTGATATCATAATATTTGGTCCTTCTAAGGATAAAGAGAATTTAGTCATTGTTTTTGCCCCCTTAAAGGTGCTCTATGAGATGCTGTTTGACATCACTTCTGCTGACGCTTCACGTAAATACAAAACAAAACAGAGCAAGCTCCCCCCTCCCCCCAGTGTTTCTGTAACTGCCGTGAACGCCCAAAGTGCATTGATACGAAAGGTGGTGCTAACCCAAGAGAGACAGCGACAGAGCTAACATCAAGTAATCGTGACTTTACCTACCTGTCCAATAAAAAACTTGCCACC
>JAUCMR010000046.1:15200568-15211876 GCA_032357425.1 Enteromius argenteus | reverse complement strand
TCGAAGCCGCTCGGAAGACCACGCATTCATCCCATCGCTGAAGGACCCAAGGTAAAAAGAGGAAGAGGAAGACCACGCAAATACGGAGCCAAATCTGGTTCGCAAAGCAGCGGAGCCAAACAAGCCAGTGTCGAAAGTAGCCTTGATTCCGCCAACGGTCCTCCACGAAAGAGAGGGAGGCCAGCCGGCTCGTTGAAGAGAAAGAGGGGTCGCCCCGCAGGTTCTACCAAGGTTGCCAAGATCGCCAGGACCTCAGACGGAACCCCAAAGAGGAGAGGCCGCCCTCCAGGCTCTCCCAACAAAGTAAAGAAGATTCAGCGTGCCGAAGGATCTCCTCGCAAGAGGGGCCGTCCCCCCAGCTCTGGTACCGGCACCAAACTGAAGATCATTCAGCGAAACCCTGACGGATCTCCTCGCAAGAGAGGCCGACCTCCAGGTTCAGGCAAAAAGGTCAAGATTGTCGAAAGGAAAGACGGTGACGCTCCCCGCAAGAGAGGCCGGCCTCCAGGCACCGGAAAAGTCAAGGTTGATGCCACAGAAGGTGGAGAGACGGGAGGAGAGAATGCTGATGGTGCCGCTCCACGCCGTAAGAGAGGACGTCCAAGCAAAGTCAGACTTGCAGTGGTGCTGGAGAAACTCCCCGCGGCATCGGCAGAGGAAGACGAAGAGGAGACCGATGCACCCTCTCCCAAACAATCCCGCACCTCCGATGATTCGTCGCAAAATCCAAACGATGACGATGAAGACGCCCGGGCGAGCGAAAACGACGCGGACCCAGAAGACGAAGAAGATGACGAAGAAGACGCCATTGATTGCTCAAAAGTGAACAACACAAGCGAGAATGAGATGGTGGGCAAATTCAAAAAAAAGAAATGAAAAGATAAGGGGCTTCGTTGAAAATTGGTGGGTATATTTTTCGAAGGGTTTTAATAGGCTATGTCAATAATTTTTTTGCCTTTTTTTTTTTTTAATCTGACACAGTGTGCTTTTGATGTTGCCTGCCATGCCAGACTGTATTTTTTCATTTCTCTCTCTTCTATTTTGAAGCTCATTAACCGAAGTGTTTGCTCACAGTCTGATTGAGCACAATTGATTTTTTTTATTAATATTATTTCTTTTTTTCTTTTTTTTTTGCATGGGGAAAAAAAAAATGTCTGCATAATTTGAAGCATGCAAACTCGAAGGACAAGTATGTAGCCTGTGAACATCGTGGGATCCAAAAAGATGATGCACAATTAACGGTTCCATTGAAAACATTACCATGCTAAGCACACCTTATTTGTTATCAATGGCTTGTGCCAATAATTTCAGAGCGACTACCAAACCAGAGTGTTTCAGATCCTCAGACCTGTGCAGTAGTCCGTGTGCACGGGATTTTAAAGTACTCGAAGCTAGTTTTTAAATGTTAAATTACCCGGACGGTCTTTAGTCGATGTAGTAGTGACTGTGGAAGGATGACGGTTAAGCGTGTTTTTGCTGTAGTTTTTATTTCTTTTACCATTGTCGGTTCATTCATACTTCAACTCTGTAAAATCAGTCCCGCCGAGTTCAGTGTTTTATAGTGAAACAGTCTTATTTTATGCTTCGTATCATCAGATCTTTGTCTGATAGTTCGGTCATATATAGGTGTCGAGTGCTTAGTTTACAACAACCCCTCATTTTTGCTAAAATATTGTGACTGCTTCGTTTTTAAGACATGATGTTGTTTTTTCAAAATGTGAATACATACAAATTTCTGCTTCGACAATAGGCTCATGGGTCCTGGTTTTTAATTTTCATATCATTTATGGCTTTTATATACATTTCTCGTTGCTCCTGTCTTTTTGAGCTTTTTCTCATGTAACCGTTTTTGTTTTTCTTCTTTGGTTTGCTTCGTTTGTGTAAAAGCGTAGAGCTCTCTTGCTATAAACCGTAGATCTCGTCTTAATTAATTTTCATGTATGATTTAGTTTTAATCTGTATGTACCAGTAGATGCTGAAAACAGATTGTTTTAGCGGAGATCTTGCATCTAGAAATGTTCTTTCATGTTACTGTTAAGACATGATGGTTCGATAGACATTAAGTGCATTTCATGTACACGCTTTATAATTAGGTTACTCATTTGTACTGTAGTACGAAACATTTCTGTATCACTGCTTTGTATGATTCATTTCACTTTGTGATTTGGATGAGCATTGTTGCTGATTAATAACCGATTAAACCATGCCATATTCAGCGAGTCTTCTGCTCTTCATTTGCTGGAGTGTGTGTGTGAACTGCTCCAGCTCAGTTTTCAAAGTTAGCTTTGCCTCCGTTTCCTCTCCCGCTCACAAATGAAAAAAAAAAAAAGTAAAAGTCACACAGGGGAGGAGCGAGTAACAGCATCAGCACTTTATTAGAATCAGCACATGGTGGGCAAGCAGACATGCTTTCAAATGAACCACGAGTTAGCAGCTTGTCTCCAAACGCTCAGGGACTGTTATTTTATGCGTCTCTGCAGCACATATTTACAAATGAATAGGTTGCATAAAACACACAATGTAGCCAGGATTGCTTTTTTAAGGGAATAGCATTCACTGCCCTGCTGTAGGTTTACAGTGTGGGTTAATGTTTAATGTCGGGGAGATTATTCACACATGATGATCTTGTTTTAAATTCCACATCAACAAGAGCACATTTTCATCATTTTAGGTGCTGGACAATATGTCCTTAATACCCCAAAAATATCCTAGTCACTATAATGAAGGTGTTAAAGTGCCCATGTATATTTTACACAAACACATGCAGAGGTGCGTCCCTGAACATCTCCAGCGCTGATTAGGTATCTGCTCCCACATTTAATATTTACAAACACATATCATTTCTCTCTCAGTCTGCATATCAGCAGTAGTTCATTCAGCCCAAAGACATCGTGTTGCAGTAAAGTCCGGAGGTGCGAGGGGTTAATGTGATCAGGATCTGAATTTCACCGATTTGTTTAATAGTCACATTTAATTTAGCGATAAATAAATCAAAATAAATAGCATTTTTGGCCACAATGATCTTCAATATACAAATATAAAAAAATCTGTTTTAAAATATGTTATATTGTGGTCACTGCTGTAATGTTATATCTTTATTTTACACCACTTCTTAGCATTAATGTCACGTTTTCACATATCCCTGTTTTTCCCTCCAGACTCAACATCCAACAGCAAAAGTGATGATTTGTGATCATATTCCCCTTAAGATCCTCAAAACATCCTACAATCCTTCTCTTATGCTTTTTAAATGTTTTAAAACCTAAAATGAGTGCTAAAAATTGCGCCGTCCATTTTTTACATCATGATCCAGAAGGAATTAACATCTAAACCAATAGTCAATTTAAGACGTTTAATGCTCTAAAATCATTCGGGTCTTTAAAAGGTCCGTATTAAGAAGTGAAAATAAGTTGCTTCTAGGAGTCTATATGTGGAGGAGGTTAAAAAATATTCCTGTATTTTCTCATTGCAGTTGCACTTTGTTAAAACTCTAATAATAGGAGCACAGCTGCTGTTTCTGGGTAAACTAAACTAGTTCTGTGCATAAATACATGACTTAACTCAACTTTGCGTTTTATTTTCCCTCTTTAGTTATTCATGGGTTCGTTTGGACCAGCGCTGCACATCTACATGATTGCATCACCTGTTTTTTATTTATTAGTATTATTTTTTCGGCCTGAAAGGAGCCAGCACATTCTCCAATCTGATACCATAAGTAGATATTCCTAACCGAAGGAGTTTTGGAGTAAGCTCGGACACTGTTGCAAAGCACTCAAGAGAGGTACAAAGAAATGCAGTGACAGACAAAGGGAGGGAGAGGCACTGCGTCAATGACTGCACACACACACTCACACACACACACACACACACACACACACTGGATTCAATGAAAGGCATTGGTGGGGAGAGAAGGAGGGGTGGAGTTCACACAAAGCCAGAGTCTCCTGTCCTTGTGCGTCCCACGAGAGGCTCAGTAGTAGAAGTACACTGTCGGAAAACACAAGAAAAGAGAAATAAATGATTGTGGTTGACAAGTGCATGCTGATTCACGACTAAACTGGGCTTTTATATCCGATGCATATACTAACTAGACCTAGAGCAGCTGATCTTTGACTAGCAGCTGCAACACCAGATTGTTTTCTCTCATCTATATCATCACATATTAGCCTTTATAGTCACTGTGGCAGTAAAACTGAATACTAAAAACATTGTTTTTAAAGTCTGATTTACAAATAAATCAACCAACACTGATGAGTGTTTGTAAAATGAATTAGTTTCTACTCACTGAAAACGATGCCCATCAAGATGACCCCAATAATTCCCATCATGATCATCATCTGTGAGAGAAACGGATAGCATGAATCAATTCTGTTTGAGAAATAAGATTACATGAACAACTACGACTACTGCTCATTCTTTGATATAATGATAATACAAGAATATTTATACTTTTCACTTCACAAATAAATCGACCCACAGGAATGTGACTGCTTTAAGCGCCAATACTTTTCTCAGCAGAAAGAATGATAAAACAATCGAGTTTGGATGACAGAGACAGAAAGAGAGATTAAAAGTGGAGCGTTTCAATAAAAGACATCTACCCGGGGTAAGAAAGAGATGTGGGAAAGAGAGCGAGGGAATGATTAGAGCGGGTTACATCACAAATCACATCTGGCTTTTAATCCAGAAACACTGTAATCCAGATTGGGACTAGAAGCCCCCTCCCCCCGCTCTGGCGCTGCGATGTGATTGGACGGCAGCTGCTCGGCCATCTGGGGCGGGGGGGGGGGGAGGGGGTAATAAATTGCTGCTGTGTGGAGGAGGGGGGGGGGCGTATAAATCTACACCGAGGGGACGGATTGACAGAGAGCTGGATGGAGAGATAAAAATGTAATATGTTAAGTGAGGCCAGACGGACAAGACCTTCACAACACATCTCAAGAGCCTCTTCTTTCAGTGCAAGACTTTCTTACTAGGAAAAAAGGATTCAATTCAGTTGTACTTCTTATATCCATGTCATGTGTTATAATGTTCCTTCTATTGCTAGATGATGAATGTAGTTCTGCAGGTAGTTAGAAAGCTCCTGCGTCACCACTGCAACTGGACTAATATATCTCGCCGCTCGCCAGCGCTGTGACTTATGGGCCGGACTGCGTTCAGGTTATATCCAAATGAGAACGCTTCTGCTTTAGTGTTGAGTCAGCTTTGGCCCATGAGACATCTTTACTGCTGGCACTATCTACTGTAGAAAATGATTTTGGACATTAAAGTGTTTTTAGAGAAACTGCTACGATGTTTAATTCAATGATAGCTGTGAAACTTCTAGATATTTCTGTGAAAATACATTTATATATCTAACAGTTATCTATACTAATTATCTGTCTATTTTTAGACTAATATAATCCATTTGATTTTTGAATATTATAAGCAAAATCTAAGGTCTCTTTAACAAATGTTTAAATGCTTCATATTACACTATATTAGGTGAGATGTGTATTCGTGTTCAGTGATTTCGTTTTAACTACGTATCTTTGTAATATGTATAATTTGACTGTAACAGGACTCTAGGTGTAAATAAAGGAAACCCAGCATCTAGTCACAGCGCACCTTCATGTTCTTCCACCAGTACTTGTTTTTCAGTTTAGCAGCGCTGCTCTCAAACTGTGATGCTCCGGCCTGCAGCGCGTCTGCCCGGTCGTCCAGTTCTGACAGCTTCTGGTCTCTCTCCAGAACCTTGTCCACGTTCACACGCATGATATCAACCACCTGAACACAGACACACAGAGGAACATCTAATGCACTGAATCACTGAGACTCAATGTGAAACTGAAAGACACTTCTTGAATGGAAACAAGGTCTTTAATAGACACGTAACATTAGAAGCAATATTAGGGTGAATATTACATGAGAGACTAGTAGCTCAGAATGTGAGAGCATTCTAAGAAAGAGTCTAGCTTCATGTAGCTTTGATAAATTGTAGTCTGCCTGATTTCCTCACTGCTATAAATAACATTTTTACTAATATATGTCACATCCAATATATTGAAAACCGTTAAATGTTTAGATGATAATATAAGCTTTACTAGGCATCTCTGAGCCACTGGCCTGTACTCAACAGTTCAAAGTGCATCTTCTGTCTACATTTTATTCATAATAAAAAAAAACACTCTATGAGTATGAATGTTGTTTGAAGTTCAGCTAGTCCAGCATATATTTGAGTAGGTCTGGTAGGGTTTACCTCATCCACTTGGGCCTGTGTCTGCTGGAGACGACGGTTGCTGGTGAGGTTGGGAGGTGGGGCGGGGCCTCCCTCACCGTCTGGGGCCCCTGGGGCTCCAGGGCTTGCATTGGCATCTGGGGCAGACCTGAGGGAATAAGAGACAGGGGTTGGAACGGCACATTTTTTGGCCCTTCAAGGTTTCCTCTGCACCACAGACTCAATCAGACACGTGACAAACTTCAGTCCCTCCAAACAAATATTACATGATAATAATTTTACATTAAATAAATAAATTAGATTTGAGCATCAGTTCAGGACATGGTGCAGTTAAAGCTCATTAAAATAAGACACTGTATATATAATGCGCCATAAAAGCTTAGTTTTTTAAATGAATTGGTGTTTTGGGGCTCTGTAATAAATTAAAAACAAAAGGGTTATATAGTTTATATAGTCCTAGGTGAGAAATAGATCAACCCCTGGAGGTAACCATAGCAACTCTAACTATAACTATAACTTTGTTGCGATTAGCAAGACTTTGGATAGACGAAACACAATAATAAAGAACTTCAAGTGTTTTGTTAAAAAGGCATCGCAGATAATTAATGCTGGGAAATGTGTGTCACGTGGGCGGAAGTCAGCGTGTGTAGCGCGAGACGAACATCACAGGTGAGTTTGTGTACGTAGGACCACGATTTAATACGGTTTTCGATGCAGTTTCCCCTAAACTCCGACAGATGGAGCAGGGCACTGAAGTCTACGCTATATCTGATGTATCAGCTCTTTAAAGAGGAGAGGTTCTGCGGCGAAACAAGCTTTAGACATGAACTACAAATAACACAGAGAGCGGAATAAATCGCGTTTTAATTACAAATAACTGTATATCAATACATATCAGACACAAAAAGAGGTTTAAAAACAAAAACTCAGCACAAACTGAATGAATAAGAGCTTTTGTTTTTAAGCACGCTATATTTAGTTTGGAATAGTGCAAATGTTGTACTCACATTTTACTGCTTCATAAAACAGACCGACGTCACCAAAGATGCAGAGAGAGAGAGGGAGAGAGAGAGAGAGAGAGGGAGGGATAGAGAGAGAGAGGGAGAGAGGGAGAGAGAGAGAGGATTAGTAGTCAAAAGCCAAACTTCTTATAATAACGATAAAAACATACAGAAGGCAGAAAATCGAAGTATTTCTCGCAGTAAGCTGTACATCAGTGCAGTATATATTCCTCTGATGATGAAGCTTGAAGATGTCTAGACCGCGTCATCACAAAAAGTGCTGCATTACCGAAAGAGCCTCGAAACACTGATCCAGTCTTCCGTTCAGAGCTTCCTTCAGTTTCTCACACTGACTGCGACTATATATCCTCGTATTGGAAATATAGATATATATATAGATAGAGATATATACGCAGTCAAGTGACGAATAAATAAAAACGACACGCTTCAACTTTTGTTAGGCTGCTGGAAATAGCTGTAAAGCAAGAGACATTAGCATGACAAGCGCTTCTCTAGAACGGATTAAAACGACCTGGACGGGAAATAATAGTCCTCCCGTCTCTGCATGAAAGTGTATGTATGCCTGAGAGAGAGAGAGAAGGGGAGGGGATGAGAGATGGAGAGAGATCACGAACACTTTCAGTGACTCTCTCTCTCTCACACACACACACACACACACTCCCCTCCCGCCCCTCACGGTAACGTTAACGGGACAGCACTGCGGTGCTTCAGCATAATGTAGCTACACTCCAACCCCCCTCACAGGCCTGGGATTTTAACTGTAAGAAAGGAGGAGAGGCAGAAAAAATGGGGGTATGCTTGAGAACAGGCCAGCATCGTCTCAGAAGCTGCATTGGAGCGCTCTGCTCAAATACACCTCACTTCAACAATCCTCACAACTTTCAAGGGAATGAGATATGATGGATGTGAGGGGCATGCAAATCCCTCTGAGCTGTGACGTGACATCTTTATCTTACATGCAATACGCCTAAATTATCCAAACTAGACGGTGCAAGCTCTTTAGGCAGAAATATAGGTTAGCGTTAGTGTGTTTTGGCTGCATAAGCAGAGCAGCCAATAAGAGCAGCTCAGCGAAGTGCTGGAGACAGTCGCTGTGGAAACAGCATCACTGTAAAGACTGCTGAGCTCACAGCAGCAATCAATGAGAGAAATATTCGGCTCGGTGCCCAAACTATGGCCAAAGAGCTGACCACTAATGACAAAACTGTGACTCAGGCAATCAACAAACTTCATGAGTTGGAAACTGATTCTAGAACAATCAAGGAAGTGCTGTTTTTTTCCAGAATAGTGGATGAATCGTTGTGTCATCAAATTAAACATTTTTCAGACTGTACAAGTGTTTAGGTGAAGGTTTCATTTCTGGATTTAATATTCTGAAGCTAATGGACTCAAGAAAGCATTCAAAACCCTATTTGTTAAGTTAACTCATGACATGTCCATAAAGATGACGATTTCTCGTTAACTGTCAGTAAATCACAATATTCACAACATTCACCTTCAATAACAATAATGTTTTTCTTGAGCAGCAATTCAAATATTATGGTTTTTATCAAAAAAGTCACTATTTTAAATGTGTAGTTAAATGAAAGTACTAATATTAAATGTGTTAAATTAAGAATAATGAGAGCAAAATAATTATAAGCTTACATGAAAAAAACATTCTTCCTCTCATACAATGGTTTATAATTAATGTTCGAGTAAGAAAACATACTTCATTAAAATAAGATCAGACAATGAGAAAGGTTTTCACTAAAATAATTTATTTTCAGCTTGTCCATCTTAATATCTGTACACAGGTTTTCATTTCCTGATTTGAGACCTTCTTTTCAAGTTTTATTGATCTGGATATCATATATGTAGAATCAGAACAATCTCATCTTTATAATTAATATTGCACAAAAACATTCCTAAACCGACAGAGTTTAGAAGCCCTTTTCGAGGAATAAAATCCCCCAGATTCACATTCTATTCACAACACACTGATAAACATTCATTAAAATTACAGTTCTTTCTGATATTAACCACTTCATTTAACATCATATTACCAACCGAGACTTTGGAGCATGTTGAGCCCATGCCCTTCGACTGTAATGTCCTGACATCACTATGTTCTGTACAGCGCTGTATGATATTCTACTGGAGGCTGTGAGTGAATAATCCCAGAAGCAGCTCTATTCTTTCCATGGTTTACATCTACAAGAACATATTTACAACGATTGCATGTAGCTGCTAATGAGAGTTAAGCAGACAGACGTTATTAGCTTTATTATGAAGCCAGTTTAAATGCTTCAGCAAGTATAAATACAATAAACATCTCCAGGCACCTTGATATACAAGTGTATTAGCTGAGCTCTTCCTGTGCCAGTAATTATCAAACACTGATAACAAGATAAATACAGAAACAAACACAAGATAAAGCAAACAAAAGACGGAAATATCCAGCAAACTGACTCAAAATAAGATAAGATATAAATCTGCACGTTTGGTTTCTGGAAGTGTTTTGGCTCTATATTCAAGTAAACAATTAAATCCAAATGAATAAATAGAGAAATAGCTCTGAAGTTGAGCTCTGAGAGTGGAATACATTCAGCAGCACTTTACATCTTCAGTCATAAGAGCATAATGACTCTCACACTGACCTAACTAACTGATTGGTTTTGGCTTTTATTTACACTGACCTCATTTGACATTCCTGTGTGTGTGTTTGAGTCAGATGCACTTTAAAAATGATCTTTGTAAATTGTTTTTGTAACCTGGCCCTCAAAGAGCGACTCCGATGAAACTCAGCCGATCCTCTGTTGACTGATCTTAACCCAGATAAATGACTGAGGCAGGTTAGAGTGCAGAATCACACAACATTACAGATTTAGACCAGGAAACACAAATAACGGCCAATGATTAGTCATCTGTCCTTCACACGACACAAAATCACAGAATATTAAAATAGGACAAAAATTAATAACTTGCTCTTATTATTCGAATATCCAAGTTTAAAGAACTCTTTGCTGTGGGTAATGGGGGGAAATGTAGGAAAAAACTACTTTTAAAGTGCCTTGTGTTTTCTATATTTTGTAAAGTACATAACTAGCAATTCAAATGTTAAATTCTTTTTTGTTAATTTAGTAAAATTCAGATATTGTTTCATATATAACTTCAATAAAAGCTTGATCATTTTTCCTTAATTGTTTTCTTTCTCCATTCAAAAACGTTTTCCCGATCATCTAACAAATGCTAGTTTCTTTCGACATCACAAGTCCTTTTTAAACTATCTTCTTTCAATGACAAATTACAGCATTCAAAAGGTACTACATGACAGGAATAACCCTGGTGTTTATCTGCATAAAAATAAATAAGATTATGTAATGAAGAAAGAGTGATATCAGACCCGGCCAGAGTGATTATAATGCTCCATGCTGGGAGTGAGGAGTGGATTTTGTGTTGTCCAGTAGAGGGCACTAGTGCCAGCACACACTTGTCTTTCAGAAGGTAACTATAACCCGTTTACTGAGGATCTTACTGCAGCACAGTCTCATACATTTATAACTGCAGCTATTTGTGTGGTGCTGGAGGGATATAAACGCCGTGGTCCGGGACAGAGTTCGACTGCAAGTCATAATACGCTTCAGCGCTGTCAGAATTTGCCGCAGTTGCTTTTTTCCTCTCCTTCTCTGCATTCTCTCCCTCCTCCACAGAAACCAGTAGAGGGGATTTTCTGTGAAAGAAGAGAGAGTGAAGACAGAGGGTGTGTTCATTCAGAAAGAAACACAAGGGTGAACGAGTCAATAATAACACTGAGAATGCACTTTTATTTAGTTTTCACTTTTTTATCCAAGACTGCCTCTGATACCATCACACTTTCAGCTGCGGATCATTTAAAGGAATAGTTCACCTAAAAATGAAAATTCTGTCATCATTTACTCACCCTGGAGTAGTTCCAAGCCTGTAGTAATGACTACTCGAGGAGGAGGAAATGATGACAGAATTTTCATCCTTTACAGTTTTTTCCAGACGCTAGGACCCATTTCTCAATACTTAGGTCACTTTTGCAGAACTCTTCACACAGTGAGCA
>JAUCMR010000046.1:15104805-15120878 GCA_032357425.1 Enteromius argenteus | reverse complement strand
CAGGCAAAAAGTCATCAAAAAACCAGGAATAAACAGTCCAAATCGTACTAGGCAGAACGAATAAACAAGATCACCAGATCAACAAGAAATCCTCACGAAATAATCCACGAGTCATTATCAAGTCATCAATTCAAAACCACGCAATCCTCAATACAAAAGAGACCAGTATATATACAGGTACTGATAATGAACTGAATGGATGCAGCTGTGCGAGTGTGTAGGCAGAAGGGTGCAAAGGCACATGGGAGATGCAGTCCAGATAGCAATCCAGTAGAGGCAGCAGTGAGAGTGACATCTAGTGGTGAGAGCGGGAGCTCATCATCACAATTATATATTAAGTAAACAAATACTTTTATTTTGCATGCATTAATCGTATAACAGCATTAACTAATATGCAGATAATAGCTACAAAGTAAACATGTTTAAAACACAACACACAAACAAGCTGTCTAGTAATAGTTCAGGCATTGTGATTTAATATATATCATTATATTTATGTAGGTCGGTCTACTGTTAACCATTATGTTCACTGCTATGGCAAATTCAAATGTTTTTAAGATGATATTCTCTGTGTGTTTAATGGTAACTGGAACGTCTTTTGAATTATAATGAGCTATGTATTTAAAATACTCTATTTATTAATGCAAATGTACTTTTTGTCAGTTTAACGTCGTTAAGTTGCCAATAATAAAGGTTGACTTGTTTGAAATTAGATATTTGTTTTTTTTTTACTTACATCTTCAAGCCTTCGGTGTTGGTTAGTGAGGGAAACTGAAGTAGGTTTTATAATAATCCTTCAATAAATGCGATTTAATCTTTGTTTTGTCTAAATATAAAAAAGGCAAACCTGTTTCAACCAGAAGCACGTTTGATGACGCATGAGTGACGCTAAAATCTGATTGGCTTCCAAGATGATTGGTTCGTGCTAATGAAGTGCTGTTATTATTTTAATATCAGTCCAGCGATTATAAATACTCAAGCTCAAATTCATATTGTTATTCATGCACATTGAGTAAAAACTTGAATATATTTTTGTGATGACTCCAAAATACCACAAATGTTGCTGTAGTATAAATACTGAATCCGAATGATCCTTTTTTAAGAAGTAACAAGAGAAGAAATCATGTAGACTATTTATTCACAAAATAATACAACAGCTGTACACAGTACCACTCATGACTTTGATACACATTCAGGAAAAGCCACCATAAAATATACAAACGTCAAAACATCAACACTTCTGTTCAGCACACGCTCTCCTTTTTACCTGCAATAAGATCAATTAGACCATTCCACACAGAAACAGTAACTTAGGTATTTACAGGGTGATGCTCTCCTAACTGTACAGTAAGCAAGTAGCTATGAGTCGTGTTCATTATGCACAGTAAGTGTAAGGTATAAACAGATAATACGGTGTGTTTGTTGGTGTTAGAAGAGGGCTGGCTCAATGTGAAGCTGCTCTTGGGCGCTGGAATACAAACCACAGAGCACTACTACAAGAGGAATGTTTGCTTTCTTGGTCTTTTTTGGAGTTTCTCTCCGTGCAACACATACATGATCACGAGCACTTCCTCATATTACCTCTGGAGTATAAATGCGCTTATTAATAAATACTTTCACATTCAATATCTAGACAAAAATAGCAACACCTAAGCAATGGCAGCATAAAGAGACTTATTGGTAAAGATTCTCTAATATAAGTAAAAAATAAATGTATGCACAAATAAATACTATAATGGTTCTCTATGAAAGGGATTAAAACAGAATGTCAGAAAGTGCAAATCTACAAACACTTTTATTCAAATCAAGTGAGACTTCTCTGCCAAACCTCAGTGAGTCGATGCAGCACTTATGTGACGCTGAAATACTAAATGACCAAGCACAGGAAATTCAGTAGTGCCATTAATGACCACAGTCTGGCTAATCTCCTCCTTGATTATGTCATTTGCTAAAAATCTTAATCTTGGAAATAGGAAATGTGTGTTTGTGTAGTTATTGAGACTGTACACTGAACACTGGTTGGTCCATTCGTGTCCTCTACAGTACCTTTACTGTGATTTTAGATGAATGAGTGACTTATTTAATCGTTAAATGTATTATTTTTGGCAGTAAACTAGCGATTTTATTCTTGGCATAAGCTTTACTAGCTAAGCACTTCTTATAAATATAGATATTTTGACTGAATCTTCTAATTAATTATACCTTTTAAGTGTTTCTGATGGTAGTAGTGATCTGAAGTGATGAAAATGTATATATATTCCTATATACACTATATATTATACAAAATAAACATCGTCAGTGCAAAAACCTAGAGATTATGAAGCTCGCCAGCTTTCTTTCAGATGAAAAACACTTTGGTGTTTTTCTATAAGCAAAAAGATAAATGAGGTTTGACAGTTGACAGTTGAATACAATATTGCACCAAACCATCAGTTTCCAAACGACACAATAAAATAAACTCATGTACTATGAGCTCTCGTTTCCTTTCAAAATATGTCCAGGAGATCTGCGACTCATAATCTGTTTACACTAAATACACTAAATCTCTTTCCAGTAAATATTCTATACTCTAGTATTTCTATCTTCAGTGGTACATGTCATGGCTTTAATCACAATCAGCTCTAGTTACTCAGATGCTGGAATTAGACTTCTCCTCTTTACTAGCATCCACCAGTGGCTGGGTAACTGAGCTCGCTTTCTCCTCCACCTTTTTGGCATCTGCCGCAGCTTTCTCAGATGAGCCTGCTCCCTGTTCTGAGGAGGATTTGGGCGCTTCCACCAACGGGACCTTCTCTTTGACCGGAGAGGCAGGAAGTGCGACTCTGCCGGGATCCTCCACAGAGGTGGCAGTCGGAGGCGGAGCCCCGCTAAAACCACGGGCGATGTCATCGAACGTTCGGCCCTTGGTCTCCGGGACTTTGAAGTAGGTGAACACGAAGAAGATGATGAGGAAGATCATAAATATAATGAAGACATATGGCCCACACAGCTCCTGTAATTCAAAACAAGAAGAAAACAGTCAATTCTGACATTTTACCACAAAACAAAATCACGATAACTAGTCATAACTAGATAAATATGGCCTAAATTAGGACAATTTTTAGTTTTATGTGGTTATGGGTTTTTGAAAAATGAAGCTATATTCCCACAAGAAGAAGAGCGCACTAATTTAACATAAAATAAGATCACAATAACCAGCTAGTCATGAGATTAGTCAATGTATTATAAAAAAATACATATATAAATATTTAATTTAAAAGCTGGTTCTCCACATAGAATATTAATAATTTTAGATTAGAAGAGAATAATACACTAATACACTAATTCAATCAAAATCACAATAAATCACTTGTCATTAAATATATATTTTTGAATATAGTAAAATAATTACAAATATATATAACTTTTAATTGGTTAGATTAAATTGTATTAAATTCAAGTTCAAAGGTGCATGTTTTCCCCCCAGAAATCACAAAATATTATAGATATATAGTTCACTCATGATTAATTGCAATTCAATCACACATATTTATCTGCTCTAAATGTACCTGGAATTGATCATTTTCAGGTTTTTAATGCTCTAATTGACATGGACAGACATGGTTGCTTTATGCAATATATGTGTATTATTAGTGAAAGCATAGTTAACATAGAGCATGAAGACTGGACATGTTCCAGAGGTCAGAGAAGTCAAAGAAGAACTTGTTCAGGTCTATTTCACACATAAAAATAACATAGAAAAATACCAGGTTCCGTTACTTCTTTATTTGCACTGAGCCTGTTTACATTTTCACACGACAGGGACGCTGTAAATGTATTAGTTATTATTATGTTTGTTTAACTCTCTATGCCCACATACTGCATTTTGATGCAGCTAAATTCTCTGTAAAACTAAACAGTTTTCATATATATATATATATATATATTTTTTTTTTTGTACCTGAAATGAATAATTTTCATCAATACTGTAGTATAAAGTAGTTAAAGTAATGGCAGTTGTTTAGTTAATCTAAATTAAGCTCATACCTCCAGTTTAGGGAAGCTGATTCCTACAAGGAAGTTAGCTGTCCAGTTGGAGCATCCAGCAACGGCCATAGCGGCAGGACGCGGCCCCTGAGAGAACAGTTCAGCCACTATAAACCAGGGGATGGGCCCGGGGCCCATCTCAAACATGGCCACGAAGGCAAAGACTGCAGCGATGCTGAGGTAGCGGAGAGCCTCGATGTCCTTCTGCTCAGGGACAAGGGTGAAAAAACACAGGCACCACATTAGCAGTCTTATGACGGTCAGACTGTTTTGAATCACCAGCAAAATAATAACGGACAGCAGGACCCACCAATAAGAGAGCGATGGTCATGATCAAGGCGCTGACAGCCATTCCACCCAAACCAATGAGGTGCAAAGTTCTCCGTCCCGCCCTCTCCACCAAGAAAAGCTTGTAGAACAGGGTCATATTAAAGTGTTATCTCAAACCCATCACAGATCTCTTATGAAGTTCAGAGGTGAGATACTCACAGAGACCACTGTGAACACAGTGTTGACAACTCCAGCTCCAATCGTGGCATAAATGGGCTGATCCACTCCAGCAGACTCAAAAATACCAGTAGAGTAATAAAAAACCTTTGAGAAACACAAAGAGAAGTCCAAATGGTTAAAGAACGTAAAGTAATAGTAAACAAGAACACTGGTGTGTATCAAACATTTGACAGTCCGACCAAATCTGAAGTTCAAAATCATGGCTGACATCAGAAATCATTTTCCCATTCAAAATGTAAGAACATTGCATTTCAGAACATAATGAAAGTTTGGATTTGGTTGCATTACAAGTATAGTAAGACGTGTATATATAAAGTACACACATTATAAACAATATACATCAGGGGTGCACGGAAATGAAAATTTGTGAAAAAAGGCTGAACACAGTTTTCTGCATCTATTTTGCCTTTTTTTGCACCACTGAATAAATTAAATAGCCAAAATGTGTTTTTTATTGTTTTGTCCAGCTTTTTAAAGACAAAAATCAATTACAAAATAATTGTAAAATATTTACTTAACACTAAACATTTTTTAAACATAACTATTCCAACAAAGCACAATTGAACCTAAAATAAATAAGTTAGGAAAACCATTTTTGGCTATTTTTGAGGCCCCCTTCTTGAATCAGGCACGTGTTTTTTACTGTGCAAATAAACGCAGGCTTGCTGAGCAGAAGAGAATCCTTTCAAAACATTAGAAAATATTACAAATTCCAATCTGAACACTATGAGTGAGCTGTTGTAATTATTATTATGGTAACGCTTTACAATGAGGTTCATCAGTTAACATGAGAATGAACAATACTTCTACAGCTTGTATTAATCTTAGTTAATGTTAATTCTGACATTTACTGAATGCATTATTAAAATCACTATTAAAAGCATTATTAAAAGTTGTGTTTGTTAACATTAGTTAATGCACTGTGAACTAACATGAATAAACAATAAACAACTGCATTTTTATAAACTAAGATTACTAACAAAGATTAGAAATAGTGTAATAAATGCATTGTTAATTGTTTGTTCATGTTAGTAAATAGATTAACTAGTGTTAACAAATGACATCTTATTGTAAAGTGTTACCATTATTATCATCATTGTCTTACTATAATTTTATTTTAAAAATGAATGAAAATGTTACTGAGGAGTTGACGGGAAACAATGTTTCAGCACAGATTTGAACTTTGAACCGATCACACTCCTGACGTGTTTGCTATATTTCATCACATCACGTCATTGTCCGGCATCATTTATTCTGTATTTGTGGTTATTCAAGTTTTTTTTTGCCGGACATTCGGTGCATCCCTAATATAATACTATTTCACTTTCAGAACAGTAGGTAGTATGGCGTAACGAGCAGAGTGCATGATGGGCAATGTACAGTATGTGACTCACAGCGTTGATGCCGGACAGCTGCTGGGACAGCTGCAGCATGATGGCGATAAGCAGGGGCTGGCGGTAAGCAGCGGTGCGAAACAGCTCTGGGATGGTCACCTTCTTCTCCATCGCCATCTTCAGACTCTCCTCCTTCATCTCCTGCAAGTCCTTCCCCACATCCTCGTAACCACGGAGACGCACCAGCGCTGAGGGACAGAATAATGGAGTTTTACTCATGCAGATCTAACAAGACAGACTAGTACGTTTAAGCATGGCTATAAAACACATCTCTCCAACGGTTTGGGATCAGTAGGGTTTTGTATGTTTTTAAAGAAGTTTCTTACGCTCTTCATAAAATACAGAAAAAAATATAATTTTGTGAAATATTATTTGTTATGATCACCAACTGGAGGTACCCTCAGAAGACACCAGAGGACACTCCAGTCCGGACTGTGTTTTGTGTTGGTGTGTCACTCCCTGTCACTGTTTTGGGACTTTTATTATGACGTGTCTCCCTCTGTTTTTATGTCCGCTCGGGTTTCCATGCCAACTCTGTTGTGTCTCCACCCAGCTTGTATGTTTCCATGTCAACAGATTAGTTTGTCCCCCTCGTTACCTCGTTATGTAATGTATTTAAAGGATGTTTGTCAATGTCTCATCGCTGATCATTGTGGTATCATCCCCTTGTAAGCCTTTCCCCAGTTTTCTGTGTTCTTTGTGGATTTCTGTTACCGACCCTGGCTTCCTTGGACTATTGCCTTTGTCTCTGCCCTCCTGGATTCTGTTCGCTGTTCGCCCGAACCCTGCTCTACCTATCAGATAATCCTTGTGTTTGCCTTGTCCATACCTGATTGCTGTTGTTTCGACCCTGCCTGTCTAGACCTAGAGTTTAATAAAAGCCTGCATTTGGATCCGCTTGTCCCTGTCAATCCTTATCGTTACCTTATTGCAATTAATTTTTATTTTTTTTTAAATGTTAATATACTTTAAAATAAAATGTATTCATTTGAAGCAAAGCTGAATTTTCAGCATCCTTACTCCAGTTTTCAGTGTCACATGATCCTTTATTCTAACACGCTGATTTATAACTAATGTTGGAAAATATTTAATTGCTTAATATTTTGAGGACCTGTCATGGCTCATGATAAATAAAAGTTTAAAAAGAACAGTGTTCTTAAAGCATATTAAAATAGGAAACCAATATTAGAAATTGCAATAATATTTTTATTTTCTCTGTATTTTTGATCAAATAAATATAGCCTTGATGAGCATAAGAGTTAAAAAAAACCTTCACAAATCTTTCTGATCCCAAACATTTCATTTAAAAGACCTTTGCTACTTAAATAGATTTTAGAATGTGATTGATTAATTTGGCAGCAAAACCAGTCATTACTTCAGTCTTCAGTGTCAAATAATCCTTCAGAAATCATTCTAATATACCGATCTGGTACTGATTATTAACAGTGTTGAAAACAGTTATTCTGCTTAATATTCCTAGGAAAACCATGATGCATTTTTTCAGGATTCTTTGATGAAAACAGCACCTATTTGAAAGACAAACATTAATCTTTATATTATTGTCATTAATTACAATATTAATGTCTTTACTGTTTTGTAATGTATTGATTATTACAATTGTATGTGTATATTTAGATGTATTCTAGGATAAAAGGCAACTATTGCTTCATCAGCATCACAGAAGATGCCAAAACCTGCTGCTGGTCTTTTGTCAGGTTCAGGGACTCTCAAAGACTCAAGCTTTCACTTCCTCACAAGGAACACAATCACAATATCAGAGTAGATAGCTTAATTTCCAGCTTCAGAAACACTGGTTACCAGGTTAGTTTGGCAACTCTGACAAGGACTCGTGTTCTGAGATGAGAAAACTTCACAGCAAATGCTATCAATGACTTCATGATTTATAGGTTTATGAAAAGAATGAGAATCAGTTGAATAGGTTATGCTCTAATAGCCTGCTTCTTAGATGTTATTGGTAAACAGATTCATTCTGAAGATGAATGTCTCATGAAAATGGAACGAGGTAATGATGTTTACAGAAAATAAGGAAACGCACATTTGTTATATTATGCATGTAGCTTATAATGATTTATAAACTTTATCCAGCTTAAACCGGAACACAGAGCATCACCAAACAGGATTACAGACCGATTGCTTTCAAACAGAGAGTCCTGCTCAAAGCTCGGTTTGCTGTGTCAGGTTGATCAGAGCAAAATTTAGCTGGCATCTATTACACATTTATGTGCGTAATAATCTGCTGTAAAATGAATCATCCCGCTCCAGTAAATGATAACCTGTATGTTATTTAATAAAGGGCTCCTGTTAAAGCAGATGTTTTAGCTCATTGTGTCATCAGCACTCGCAAAGGCATAATTAATGTTAAGTGGAAACATAAGGTTAAGAGCATTTGGCACAACTTCCTTCACACACATAAAAAAACAGTAATGCTGATGTGTGAGTGTTTTCTGAGGGAGTGGTTTCTCTTTTCTCCTGATATTTTCTTCTTCTTTTGTAAAGCCATCATGGGTTATTTCATTTGCTTTTGAAGCAAAAAGCAACGCAAAAGATATGTAGTTTGCTTTCAGCAGTATAAACACTCTTTCACGACGCGACAAGATTTCAGCGAAAAGTAATTTGGGTGTCCACACTAGACGTGACAGAATCAATCAAATATCACAGCCAAGTATAAGCGTGTGTGAGATTATCTGCTGCCATAAATTGTGTATGTTGTTGTTCCAGCCGTGACGTCGCGGAAATAGAAACCGTTTCTCAATTAGTCGCATCACGACTAGTTAGGACAAAAACACTGATTAACCCTCTGAGGTCGGCGGTCACGCCGGCGTGATGTTTTTTTTTATCTTATCAGTGCAAAAGATGATTTTCACATCATTCTGAAGTAAATATTCTAACCTAATAGACTGGTTACTCTAAATTCTTATTCAGGACCATTCACCATCCATCCTGGTCACATATTATTGTAGCACAGTTTCTGCTGTATACAAAAACAATTTTATGTTTGTCAATAGTATGTTATAAGTAGCTGAAATAACCACAAATATCAGAGCATGTCCAAACATCTCAGCGTCCCCAAAATCACCTCAGACCCCAGAGGGTTAACATGGAAAAGATACCTTTTATTGTGTGTCAAGGCATTGCATCGCGTGTAGTTAGAACATGTAAATTTACAGTAAAAAAATGGCAGCTGCCTGAATTCGACCGTAAAAAATACGGTAACACCATTTTAGGTTTTACGGTTTTAAGTTAAATTTACAGTTAAATACCGTAATTTCACTAACTGATATAATGTTAATATACCAACCTAGTAAAGTGCTGAAATCTGTTTGTATCTTTGAAATACACTGATAAACACCAAAAGCAGGTGATGATGAGAAAGTCACATGATGAACCAAAGCCCATCACAAGCAGCTTTTAAATATGAACATATATAGAAGGAGCTCAGAGTCATTCACACAAACACTAAACACCATCATGATGACACTCATTAAACTCAAATATACAATAAACATTCATTTAACAACATTACATGTGACACACAACCCTAATAAACATCACTGATAAGAATTAAATAAAAACAAATATTAAATTCAAACTAAATTTGAAATGCAATGCAGGGAATTCTGGAAATGTCAGTTTACGGCTTTTCTCTGTAAATTTCACAGGAATTAACATTTAACAGGTTTTTGCTGTAGCATTTTCTTTACTGGAGATTTGTATATTTGATCAAATTTGTCTAAATGGTTTGATATTTGGTAAATGGCACAAATAAAGTGAAAAACGGTAAATGTGAACACAAAAAATGACCGTACTGGAAACTCTAGTAACATTCAGTGCTGCACCCAAACAGGATTTCAGAAATCAACTTCAAATTTGGAGAACAACATGTTTCGATTTTAGAGTAAAACATGTTTTTGAAAATAGTATTTTTCATAACAATAAAGTTAAATGACTAAAAAAGCTATTTTTTTGGCAAGTGTTTTCAGGTCTATGCTCAAAAATGTGTTGACATTCATTTCACTAAAATTAAATAAATGAAGTCATTTTCATCACTACATGAGCAGCACCAGATGATTGTTGATTTTTTGACAGAAAGTCATTTTTTTAACCTCTAATTTTTCATAAGTAAAAGTTAATCTTAATTCTAAATATCTTTAGACATCTGCACTGGAAACAAGACAGAAAAACTGAGGAAGGGTAATGTCATTTCAACCTAAATGACATTAAGCTGGCTTAAAAAGGAGCTGTGCAAGCGAACAAAGAGCTGATTTTGATGAGCTGAAGTAATGTAAAAGCACATGTTGGTCATATGGTTTTTCTCAGAGTAGAAAGGTGTTCAGAAGCTCTGCAGAAAGCCTGCTGTGAATAGTTTTGTGTGTAATGGGTCTGGATTGAAGTATTCTGTGGGATTGCCTGTCTGGGCCGCAGTGTGTGAGAAGAGCTGAATTGCTCTGAAATGCTGCTCAGATTGAACCCAGAATGGAAATTGATCGTGTTGCTCCTGAGAGAACAGAGCAGAGCTTTCAGCCGAGACCAGGCCGGTCTGAAGAGAGACTGTGTGTCCAGACCGCCATCACACCAACAAAGTATATTCAGGTCATATTTGACTCCAAAATCACATTTTATATATATATATATATATACATATTGCTTTAAAAAAAAGAAAGAAATATAAATAAAAAAACAAAGCAAAACAATTAAATGCTTTACCCTTATTCCCAAAAGTAAAAAAAAATAAAATAAAATAAACAATCTCATGAAAATGACAAATGACATCATACATTGCCTTAATTTGAATATTTAGATCTCATGTTCAGCCCTCAAAGAATCATCAATATATATCAATATGCATCAATAAATGATTAATTCAACTTAATTTAGAATATACATGCATACATAGAGGTGGCCAAAATTATTAGTGAATTTAATGCATCAAATTAAACACACACACACAAAGAAAGAGAGAAATGTTGCCTCAAAACTAAAATTGTTATTTTATTTTATGTATTTTTTTTAAATGTATTGTTTATTAACATATGTTTACATTATTATAGTTAATGCTAATAATTAGTATAGATACATTTACACTAAATACAGTTAAAGTGATGTTACACTAAAATAGTGTCTTTGATAACATAGGTTTTTATGCGTTCACAACGGAGCTGTTTCTCTTGGGTCGGGCTGAAAGTTGTTTTTTTTTCATTTAATTTAGAATTTTGGTTAATTTTAGAATTACACAAAACTTAAAATGCAACTAATAAATGCTAAGATTTTTCTTGCACTTGAAGTTTTTATGCTTTTATTAAATGCAGTGTATGCGTGTGATTGTATGTGTATATATATATATATATATATATATATATATATGACAATATATTTTTTCTTTAAATTTCGAATTTTGGTAATATTTTTTGGTATAAAAACAATGGAGATTTCATTTAGCATTACATGAACCTAAAATGCAACTGATGAAATGTTTTTCTTGCACTCTAAGCTGTCTAGGCTTATTAAGCGCAGTGCAAATATAGTTTTTATTTCAGTTTGTTAATGTAGTGCCTCTTGTGTGTGTTGTTTACAGTGCGTGTTGTTGTTTTCTTGTGTTTGAAGGTTATCTAGGCCTTTGTTAAGTGCAGTGTGTGTGTGTTTGTGCTGTGTTTCAGATCCCATGCACGGCCCTCGACGGCTGCAGGTGGTGGATATTAAATCCAAGCAGCTGACGGTGCGCTGGGAGCCGTTCGGGTATAACGTGACGCGCTGCTACAGCTACAACCTGACGCTTCAGTACCGCTACACGGCTAACGGTAAAGAGGAGACGCGCGAGGAGACGTGCTACGACACCCTGAGCAGCGCTCCGCTGCACACCATCCGTAACCTGCCTCCCTTCACCAACGTCAGCATCCGCCTGCTGCTGCGCAACCGAGAGGGAGTCAAAGACAGCCAGGAGCTGCTGGTGCTGACCGACGAGGATGGTCAGAGGCTCTCACACACTACAGCTCGACTAACTCTTTCAGCATCAGACTTAGACAATTACTCCTGAAAACAAAAACATTCATTATAATGTTAAATTAAGAATCTATATGAAAAACATTGGCGCTTTTTAAAACACATTACGATAAGGTGTCGTTTGATAACATTAGTTATGTATTAACTAGCATGAACAAACAATGATCGGTACATTTATTACACTATTTATTAATCTTTGTTAACATTAATTAATAAAAATGCAGTCGTTCATTGTTAGTTTAACAAACACAACCTTTAGTAATGCATTAGTAAATGCCGAAATTTGCATTAACAAAGATTAATAGTTGCTTATTCATTATTACTCACATTATTATTATTATTATTATTAATTATTATAAAATATGCTTGTGCTTATGCTTTAAATGGTTTTGACTTTTTATAAAAAAAAAAAAAACAGACATAATTCAAGTTTAGTTTTTTTTTTTTTAAAAACAAAAGTTCAATCTTAATAACACATTTAACTTAATGTAATATTAAGAGTCTGTATGATGAATATGGACATTTATTTAAAACCAAAAAAATATATATTGGTATTTTCTGGCAGTAACATTATATATGATCCAGGTTTAATTTCTACATTTTCTTGCAAAAACAAAAATCTGTATGATAAAAAATTGGCATTATTATAATACATTAAATTTATTTATGTTAGTTATTTTATTTGGCTTTGGCCTCAGACATCGTTCTAGTTTAATTTATGAAATGTTCCTGCTCTTTTGAATTAATTTTTAACAAAACCCCGTGAAAACACTTTTTTCCCAGTATGAAAAAGGTCATTTGTGTCGAACTTAATTCCACTCGCATTCATGAATAGCTGTGGTTCCTCTTGATGTCAAGTATGGGTGTTAAGTGTGTGTTATTTCTCCCAGACAATAGTGTGCGTTTAAACCGCATGTCTGATGAGGAGCATGTGAAAACACAAGAAGCCTTCTGTCAAGGCTGAAGCAGAACCTCTGGAGAGACGCTCAGAGGTCAAGGAACAGCAAGCAGGCCTCGGGTCGCTTCTGTATTCCTTTTACTGAATAGATGAAGAATCCTTCTCATGCTTGGAGGCCGTTCGTTTTAGCATTACATATTGAACACAAGAGAATATTGATTAAAAACACATCAGGGTCTCTTCCGATCAATACGGGTTTGATCAGCAGGCTCTGATCAGTTCTGTGTCTCACTCTTTTGTTCATTTCTTCTGTTTTCTGGTGTTTATCTCCAGTTCCCGGCGCCGTTCCGCAGGAGTCCATTCAAGGCAGCACATACGAGGAGAAGATCGCCCTCAGATGGAGAGAACCGCTCCAGACGTACGGCATCATCAAACAGTATGAAGTGAGTCGTCAGCTGCAGCATTCATCTTCCCGCAGAACACCGCCGTATTTCATTCTGCTCGCTCTTAATAGACTAATAAATCTAAACTAATAACCTTTAGATCTGAAGGAACGAGCATGTTAACACAATCTGTTCGCAGCGGCGCTTTCCGATGGAGTTAAACAGCGTTCAGGTCAGCGCTGCCGAGAGATTCCATTAAAAACAGACAAGAAATGAGACGCTCAGCTGTTTCTACAGCAGTCATCTCACTCCCAACGTTTCCTTTAGTGCTATTCCTGAATATTCAAAACATCTAGATTTTAAAATGTTTTAGAAGTGTTATTTTCTTGTGAATGGGAACGTTAGGGGAACGTTCCATTCCACTCAGTTGTTATGGCAACGTTACTTTTGAATGTTCTCAATTTTAAATGTTGCGGAACGTTCAGAGAATATTCAAAAGTAAAGTTTGCAAAATGATACAAAATGGAATGTTCTCTTATTCTTCGTATAACCAAGAAAAAACATTTAAAACATTTGGAAATCTGAACATTTTGAACACTTAAAAAATAAAGTTTTTGCAACTTAAAGGGACAGTACACCCAAAAATAAAGTTTGGTCATTATTTACTCCAAACCTCTTCCAAACCGGTATGAGTGTCTTTCTCAAACTGACAAATTGAACATACTGTAAAAGAAGAGATCCTGAAGAATGCTGGTAACTAAACAAATCATATGTATTTTTAACATTTTACTGTAGATACATATAAGTGTTATTTTTATGACTGAATTGCAGCAATAATTAATGCTTGATTTCTGTTACCAGACGGTGCTTTCCAGTGGAGTTCATGTCATCCAAAAATGTAATTTTGTAATCATTTACTCACCCACATGTCGTTCCAAACCTGGATGAGTTTCTTTCTTATGTGGAACATAAAAGAAGATATGTGGAAGAATGCTTGTAATCCAACTGTCAGTGGTTCCCATTGACTTCCATAGTATTTCTTTCCCTGCTCGATAGGGGCCAACAACTGTTTAGTTCTTCAGAATTCTTCAAAATATCTTCATTTGTGTTCAACATAATAAAGATAACTCATAACTCATACAGATTTGAAACGACATGAGGGTGAGTAAATGATGACAAAAATGTCATTTTTGGCTGAACTACAGTATACCTTCAATGGGAATATATATATAATATCATTTTATTGACTTTTGTATTTTTTTGGCCAGCTGGATGTGCTCTCTCTGTCATAATGTTTTATAGCTCTTTACTCTTACTGGATGTTGACTGTTTCTGAGAATAGAGAAGTATCTGAGGCAGTGTATGAACTAGTATAAAGCTGGTGAATCCTCATGTGATGTGTGGCAGAGTAAACGCCTGCCGTCGCTCTTGTTTTCCTGTCGGAGGGGATTTTCATGCTTTGGGTGGCAGTGAAAGACTCTGGGATTAACAAACAGAAACTCATACCGCAGCGCTGGACTCACGCAGCAGGAATGTGGCAGGAGAAAACATGTTTCCTTTACAGGAAATCTGCACTGATTCTGCTTCCTGCTCTGATTGTGCTGTTGTAAACGATATCTACATAATCATTTAAACTGAGTAACTTGTTCCTAAATCTGAAACAGCTTGTCGAATTACTTGGAAATGCTTTATTATGGAAGTGAAATAGGTTGCTAGCGCTAAAACTATAGGCTGTCTGTTATTAAAGGAATAGTTCACCCAGAAATGAATATGTGCTCACCCTCGAGCCATCCGAGATTAGGATGAGGTTGTTTATTCATCAGATCTGGAGAAATGTGTCTCAGTAATGGATGTGAATGGGCGCCGTTTTTAGTCCATTTTAAATGAGTCTTGACCCACAGGACACGACGAGATTCTGGAGCATGTTCACTTATGTCTTCTTTTATCATGATAGAGCTTTAGTTGTCATCTGCAGACGTCTCAGAGGATTGTGTTTACAGAAAAGTAGGTTTCTGGAAGTATTCCTGAGCCCATTTAGTAATATCAATGACAGAACCATGAGTGTCGTCTGAGGACCTGAGGACCAGTTTCTCTCAATCTGTAGAGGAAGAGATTTGAAATCTGATGTTTAGAAACATTGTTTTTAAAGTATTCCACAATCTTTTTACGCACTCTTTCACAGATCAGAGAGCCTTTGCGCATCTTTACTTCTGACAGACTCTGCTTCTCTAGGACATCAATTTTATAGCCAACCATGTTACAGACCTGATGTCAAATACCTTAATTAGTTGCTAGATATGATCCCAGCTGAATCTTTTAAAAACTTTCTTGTTGCCCCGTACCAACGTTTCTGAGACCTGCAGCAGGCATCAAGTTTGAAATGAGTTCATTTAGTGGATAAAAGTGTAAAATTTCTCAGTTTAAACATTTATGTTGTCAGTGTTTTATTGTGAGTAAAATATTGGCTCATGTGATTTGAAATTATTTTAGTATTTGTTTCATTAAAAAAAACCAAAAAATCCCAATATTTCCAGAATTCAGGCTGTAAACACAATTCAAGAGTTCGCGCTTCCTCATAATCAAGAAGGATAAAGTTTAGCGTATTTGGCGAGCTGTCTGGGGGGGCGAGCCGGGAGGACGGCGGACACCGAAGCCTAGAGGCTTGAACCCTAGCTAGGGCTAGAGCTCGGCGTCCGGTCCTTGCATGCCCCCCAAAAAAAGCTAGAGAAGGACAGCAGCCGGATGCGAGCCCCCCAAAAAGCGCTGTAAAGGATGCTGGACGAGCCAGCTAGGGAGTTTTAGTTGCGCGCTTCTTGGGTTGGACTGGTTTTGGGAAACTCCAAA
>JAUCMR010000046.1:15039714-15054176 GCA_032357425.1 Enteromius argenteus | reverse complement strand
AACTTATTCACAGTAACTTACTGGCTAATTGTTGCCAGTAAGTTACTGTAAATTTTACTGTAAATTTTTTACAGTGTAGCTGTCCTATCCTAACAAACCATACATCCATGAAAAGCTATTTATTCAGCTTTTAGATGATATATACTTCTCCGTTTCAGAAAGTGGACCCTCATGACTGGTCAGAGACAGTATAAAGTTGACAGTGCCATTTTGTAAGAAACACTATTTCCCTTAAAAAAAACAGATCAGTTTTGGCTATATAAAGCAGAGAGCCAAAGTGAGCAATATAATAAGTCAAAATGACTTTGTTTTTGTCTGTGTTTGATTATGCTGCGAATGCAACGAGAGAGCCTTTGACCTGCGATGACTCACTACATAATCATAGCCATTGACATGTACTCTTCTAGGTTTCTAATGCAAATGGAAACAATACAGCCCATTTTTGTTTCAAACCTGTCTCTTGAGACCTGGCTAGAGCAACTACAGTTAAAACAACTAGCTTAACATGGATACCCTGCATTGCAGAGCGCAGTGCTTAAAAGGATCTGGAGGCAGCGCTTCCCACAATGCTTTTGATAACTTTAAAGTAACCCTAAAGCTAGACAGTGGAATCGGTTTGTGTTAGGGTTCTGACTCAGTGCCCTGGTGCTGTTTCCTCCGTAACAACAAGCTTCCTAAATCTACAAAATGTACTTTATGTGCTAACACAGGTTTTTTTGAGTGCATAAATATGACTGCAGTCAAGAAGAAATACTTTCAAGTGAAAGCCAAAATTAAATCGCAAGTTGGCATTTGTAGACTGAACTCTTTGAGTTGAAGCTGACGGTGATTGTCTCATAAAATTTCAGAATTGGTGTCATTAGTATTTGTAGAATTTTGTAGTCGTTTTGCAAAACAAATAAGGCATTTGAGGCCAAGTTATTTTGTAAATATAGTCACCTCACTTAATTCTGCAAATGATTTGATTCTGGTTTCTTTTAAATTTGCAATTTAAATGTCGTCAAAAACAAAAAATAAATAAATAGTTTTGAGCAGTACTTTTAATTTAGGACATTACTTTTATATTTATATTTTTATATTCTATATTTTATATTTATATTTATATACAGGACATAAATACTGAGGAGATCCTGATGAAAAGTAACACTGAAGATATTTACAATGTTACAAAAGATTTCTACAGTTTTTCAAATAAATGAAAATTTATATTTCTAATTATTAAAGAATCCTGGGGAAATAAATCATGGTTTCATATTCAAAACATATTGAGCAGCACAACTGTTTTTACCATTAAAATAATAATGAATGTTTCTTAAGCATCAAAACGGCTTATTCAAAGGATATTTGAAGGATCATGTGACTAGAATTATTTCAGCTTTGCCATCACAGGAAAAAAATAAAATGTAAATGAGCTGCAAAAAAGAACTCAAATGTTAGGTCGGTCGTCCACAATCCCACAATCCTTCGGCTGTACGACTTCCAAGAATCACGTTCATAAACTGCACAGGTGGGGACCTCCTTCATGCATCATTTCCTCCTCACATACACACACAGCCCTTCACTTACCTTCCAGGCAGCAGATCCTCCAGAGGCCCGAGTGGGTGAGGGCTCCAGGATCCTTCTTGTCCTTGTTGTGGGGGTCATCCTGAGAGGAGTTGGCAGTGCTGTTGCAGATAAAGGCCCGAGCGTACAGCCAGTAGTCCGTGCCGATGGCCACGGTCATCAAGGCGAAGGCTGCGAATGCTCCCACGGTGGTCAGAAGCACCTGGATTCCCCGCTCGCACCACACCATGGCTGGAGTCGGGACAAAAACATGAGCGTGAACAGACAGCGGTGTTAAAATGGGCTACGAATAAAACACACAAACAAAGATTGTAATCGGAGCCCAAGGTTACAGGAAGAAATAGATGAGATGAATGTGATATCCAGTGTTGGGAGATCAGTTGCTGTTTGTGAGGACATTTGGAGCCAAGATGTACAAATGACATCAGCACGTACAAATATGGGTTATTAAGATCATGAGCTAATGCCAGTGCAACATCTGAATATATATTAAAGAAATCCAGAGGTCAAAAAGGTCAAAGCTTTTAGATCATAACTAAACTGCTCGCGGTCCCATTGGGCACGTCACGAGACAGATGTAACTGAGCATTTCTTTGCATGGATAGATCCTTTATAAGGAGCAGTTCAAGCGTGCTGATGTGGATGAAAGATATTTAGGGATATGGTCCATTGCGTCCTTGCAGTAGATTAGGTTGTATCTGATTAATAAAGCTAAGTATGTTCCGTGAATGTTTACTGCAAAAAAAAACAAACAAAAAAAACAAAACAAAAATGTGTTTAGTGGATATAAAATAGATCTCAGACAGTGCTGTATTACAGAGAATATAAGTGATATCGTGACTGACGTTTTCTGTTTAATGCAACACTTACAAAAGTATTTGATTTAATTACACATCCCACCATTTTGTGCAAATTCAGAAAGAACCCAATTTTTCATTGACATGAAAAGCAATAGCTGAAAAAATATGAAATATAATAATATAATATATAATAATGTGCATATAATATAATAAATATTTTGCATGCACATTAATTTGTAATATCATATTAAAGGAATAGTTCACCCAAAAATGAAAATTACGGCATATTTTACTCACCCCGAAGCCATCCTTTGTGTATATGACTTTCTTCTTTCAGACGAACACGGTCTGAGTTTTTTAAGAATGTATCCTGGCTCTTTCAAGCTTGGTAATGCTGCTGGATAGTGGCCATTATTCTCAAGCTCTGTAAATCATACATATTCATCATGAAACTAACCCATACGCCTTCGGGGGTTAACACATGTCCTCTAAAGCAGTTTTTATAACAACAATATTTCTAGTTTTCAGATTATAATCTAAATAACTTCTACCAACAGCTGTATGCGTGTCCTGAGAGCGTCACGATCCGGCTTCTTGGCTGACCTCTGACCTCTGACTCCACGTATGACGCAGCTTACATTATGCATCAAGCCAGAGGTCAGCTAAGACGAGCTCTTGTGGATATATCTGATTTACAGAGCTTCAGAATAATGGCCACTATCCAGCAGCATTACCAAGCTTAGAAGAGCCAGGATACATTCTTAAAAAACTGTGTTCATCTGAAAGAAGAAAGTCATATACACCCAGGATGGCTTCAGGGTGAGTAAAATATGCTGTCATTTTCATTTTTGGGTGAACTATTCCTTTAATAAGATATTCATGTATACATTGCATTGTATTCATACATGTTATATATATATATATATATATATATATATATGTATATTAGTGCTGTCAAATGATTAATCACGATTAATCGCATCCAAAATAAAAGTTTTTCTTTACATAATATATTTGTATATACTGTGTATATTTATGAAGTATATATATAAATACAAACACATGCATATATATATTTAATGAAAATATTTTATGTTTATATATTAAGTATATTTAGATATAATATCATATATTAGAAAATAAATATATAAGTGCATTTAAAATATATACTGTACAAAGAAGAAAAACTTTTATTTCGGATGGGATTAATTACGATTAATCATTGACAGCACTAATATAGATATATAATATATAATATATATATATATATACACTTATATATAATTAATTTTAGAATGTTTATTACATATTATAAATCATATATGTATATATATATATATATTTGTATTTTTTTCTGCAATTCAAGGTTTTTTTCTATGTATTAGTTAGCTCAAATGTTTCATTACAATATACAAATGTCTGAGTGTACTAACTGGCATGTTTCCATGGACAACAGTCAAATATTACACAAAAACATGTTACAGCTCAGTTTCCACAATCGCCCAATCAAGTGTTCCAAACAGAGCGTTGAGTAACAAAACGAACACAATGAACTCAATCATGAGAAACCCAGCAGAACGCATGAACCCAGACTGACATTGAACACTTCTGGAGCGTCTTTAGACATCTGTAAGAAAGTTCCTTGAGAAGACAACAACGAGCTTAAAATGATGCCGTCATCCGGCGGAACCTGTTCAAGAGCATTTCACTAAACATGAGCACAAGACACGGTGGTCTCAGCACAGCACCGGCGGCCATTAATGAGATCTGATTACCTGGAGGAATGTGTCTTCCCTTCCCATCCATCCCTGCAGCTCTCCGGTCCTTGTCACTGAAGATTGTACCGACCAGAGCGTCCAAGCAGCATCCATCGACTGTTATCCCTCGCTCTTTCTCCCCCCCCCTCTTTCACGCTCCCCTCCGCTCTCTCTCTCTCTCTCTCTCTCTCTCTCTCTCTTTCTTTCTTTCTTTCTTCCTTTCTCTCCCCCTGTCTCCTGCCCGTGGGTGGGTGTAGATTTTCTAGGTTTCGCTGCTTTTCTCCTCTTAGAGAGATTTCATGGCAGGAATCCTACTGCTTCTCCTCCTGAGGAGAAACAAACAATGAGCTGAAAGAGACAGAACATGTTTAAGGTGCACGCTGGAGGGGGGGGGGGACAGCTCGAGGTTACATCCGTGCCATTAAACGATCATTATCATGACAGCAGTACATGTATTTGATCCTGATGCTTACATCACCCATACATCCGCGAGAAGAGAGAGGGATATAGAAAGAAAAAGAGAATAGAGAGAAAGCAACACAGAGCGTGCGCCATTCCATCACCATGGCAACAGCGCATTCTGAAGTCGAGAACAGAACAGGATGGTGTGTGTGATGTTGGTGAGTGAGGATGATGCTAGTGTGTGTGTGTGTGTGGAGGGGGGGTTCATCATAACATACCTAGTGATTTGCCAAAGCCTCGCCTGTCATGGATGTTCGGAATGCACCTGGCGGGTGGCTTCGCTCTGTTCTGGCCGTATGGTGATGCGGTAATGACATGCACAGAGAGAACAGCTGATCTGTCCCCCCACGACAAGCTCAGACTCTAATAGATGGTTACTTAGTGATCTGTTCTGTATGTTTGGAGGCTCGTCACTCGGGCTCATTCTCAGAAACTGGAAACTGAATAGTAACAAACACCACAACTGAACACACAAACGATGGCACGAGATCAACACATGAAAAGTCCTCCAGAACTATACAAGTGAAATTTCTCATTTATTTGTGATTTTTGTGTTTTTGAGATAGATAAATGCATGAATTTAACAAGAATGAGATTTAGAGGTCATATCTGTCATTATATAAAACACAAACCAAGATAATATTTTAATTTATTCTGTAATATATTTAAAGTGCATGCAGGTTTTGCTCACAAAACTTTTGGTCCCTGCTAAGATGCCAATGACAATATCTCCCGCCTTTATACATTTAATATGAACTTATAAAAGAAAGGGGAAAAAAGAATAATATACCCTGGTGACAGAAAACAATAATAAAAATAAAATAATAATTAAATAATTCATAATAGCAATAATTAATAATAATAAAAATAATAATCATTTTATTTTTTTTATATATAAATATAAAAATAGTGATAATATGTGCATTTTGACCCTCTGTCCTGATGAATTTCATAATAATTTTATTATATTAATAGTATTATTATTATTATAATAAACTTAGTGATGATAATAACTGTTATTACGAAACATATCATGCCTATACATTTAATATGAATTAATAAAAGAAAGAAAAAAAGAATAATATATCTTGGTGATAGAAAACAATAAGAAAAATGTAATAATAATGAAATAATTCATAATAATAATAATTTATTTTTTTTATCTAAAAATAGTGATATGCATTTCCTGAAAAAATTCTTACATGGGATGAATTTCATAATAATAATTCTTATAATAATAAACATAATGATAACGATAATAACAACTAATATTATTATTATACTTTTAACTATATATATATATATATATCCTTTTTTTTGTTTACTTGATCTAATTACAGTTCATGCAGTTTTTCTTCACAACACTTTTGGACTCAAAGATTCTCGTAAAAACACCCTTCATATGTGTTAGTATGCATTATTATACATATTAGGCAACTATTACAATGATAACATTTTTTCAGTTCTAATATAAAATACTGAAATACTATAATAAAAACAGTTCTGGGCACAAAACAGCAGGCCATTCTCTGGCCACTTATTAGTCAGGTCTGTGTAGAAGAGGCGAGCTGGTGTTTGAATGCTATATGAATGAGCTTCTGTAAGGCACTAATGGCCTCCCAGCAGAGAAACATTCACGTAACATGGCAACCATGTGTCATGTCTGATAGAAACAACAGAGCATTTAAACGCCTTGCAGGAACGGCTCACCCTTCTCTCATCTCATGCAACAAGAGGAATAAACTTCTATAAACCAGTGATTTAAAATTGCTTTCATTATTGCTTTTGTCACATATAAAGGCATTTGAAGTCATTTAAAGTGATGGTGTTTTCATTAAAACGCACTGGCACTAGGTTAATGAGCACCGTGAGAGTGAGTGAATATGAATGAATGAAGATGCATCCAACCATTTTAAGATTTATAATGATATAGCCTTATATGCATTATATAAATGTAATGTATCACCTAAATTCTGAAGTATAAAGTGTCAGTCTTGTTTGTATAGGTCAGAGCAACACGTAGAGATATTGCAGGACCTTCTGTCGATCAATGATTTGTTGTTTTCGCCGTAAAGAGGATGATACAACATAAAACCAATGACTGATGCCCCTCAGATATCATAATGACTGACAGATGTTCCTCCCGAGAGCGTTCAGCCGTCGAGTCAAACGATTTAGCCATTTCACAAACAAGCATAAAACATAAAGAACACAACAAACTGATTCGAACGAATCGCGTAACAATCGACTGAAGCTTTCGCGCGCGCCCGTTCAATTTCACCGTTCGCTTCTGAAATTCTGTAAATAAACGGGCTGAGCAAATAAAATGCAACTGCTGGATGTTTTTTTGTTGTTCGCCTTACCTTATCAGTTTGGACATGTATCCCTGCTGCTGTAATTGTTCGACGCGGCTCAGGAGAGGCGATGAATGAGGGGGCGTTCAGAGACACTTGTGTTCATGGGAATAAACCACGGTGAAGCAGGAATTAGCAGACAGGACTTACTTAATATTGATCAAGACACAAATCACAGTTCTCTAGGAACAGGTCTGCTGGATGACAGACTCGAAGTAATCGAACAAAGCATATAGATTCTGTCAGAGAGTGAAGAATGGACTGATTGCAGGCTTTAAAATCACACAACATTTCCTTTCTCATTTTTTAAAATTGTTTCATTATATGACACACTTCCAAGACACTAAAAACCTTAAAGGGAAAGGTTTAATATGGCTATTTCATGACTGCTGTTTTGGTCAGAAAGCACCTGATTAGAGTGAGTTCGGGTTGATTTCGGGACATTTTGTCCTAGTCATCTCAGTTTACCAGAATTTACTCCTGTGTCTTATTGTGAACAAAAGACACCTACCCTTAATAAGATCCACATGTGCAGCATTTACAATGAACTCTACCATCAGCAATTGAAGCACATACAAGATTTCACATATTTTACACAATAAATCCAATTAAAAATATTTATAAAGAGAGTATTTGCAATATCAGCTGACATATTAACTGGTAAAACATTAAGGCAGGGGTGCATAGTAATTATTAATAACATAAGTAATAATTGATATAATTTTATAATCCAAATGGTCTAATATTAATCGGTCTTGGACAAAATTGTTAACAGAGAAATGGATCAGGACATATATCCTATTAGTTAGAAGCACTTTTAAGATTGTAAGGACTCCAGCAGGTCGGTGTGACTATTTAATCTAGTATGCCGTGTGATGTATTTATTTTTATGCTTTGGCAAACGCTGAAGATATGCGTTCATTTGCTCCCATGTTCCTCAGTGTTTTTTCCTCTGAGAGAGCCACTGTTCGCCCACACATCTTCAGGTAGAGAAGAAGTGCTGATTATCAGCACTCAGTTATGTAGTGCTTCTAACATCCCTGTGGTCTGAACACACTGAGAGATGCATGCATGTGGTTCCTTATTCACGTGGGTGTTTATTCTGTCACTAGGATATTTTTTATTTTTTTGCCATGAAAGCAATTCCTCAGATTCAATGGATGCTGTTGCAGCAATAATACGATCGCATCTTTAACCAACAAGGAGCCTTTCCTTACAAACATCATGCATTGAGGGTAAATTATGCCTCCAGATGATTTCCCAAGGTCTTTCAAAGCCATTCTGTCAAAGGAATCAATGGAATTTCCTGCATGAAGTTGATTCTGGATCTTTATAAAGCACAAGGCTCAAACATTAACAAGTGCTTATCGCTGATGGACTGACCAATCGAATCACACTCCTCCACCATGTACTCATTTCTCCACAACATGCTTTCATTGTCATCTGATTAAACAGATAAATTAAAGGAGTAGTTCACCTGAAAATGAAAATTCTGTCATCATTTACTCACCCGCGAGTAGTTCTGAATCTGTATGAATGTCTTTGTTCTGCTGAACACAAGGGAAGATATTTTGAAGAAGGTTTGTAATCAGGCTGTTGTGGTCACCATTGACTTCAATAGTAGGGAAAAAATACCATGGGAGTCAATGGTGACCAAAAACAGCTAACTAACTTTCTTCAAAATATCAAGAAATTACTACAGAAGACAGAATTTCATTTTTAGGTGAACTATACCTTTAACTGTGATTTTATTCAAAAGCCTAAAAGAGATACTTTCAATATTTCAGGCAATATTTCATGAATAAATCCAGCTTGCGCTCTTTCTAGGGTAAGAAAGAAACGTCTCTCTGATACGCAGCAAAAGTGCGCTGACCTGCATAAGGGATACACAGAAAGATGAGAATGATTTAAACATGAACGTGTCAGTATTATTAAAATTATGCTTATTTATTTTTTGTTTTTTAATTATGAAGTTGTTTGCATCCCAATTAAGCAGCCCCTCATTCTAATTACTGCCACTAAAAATAAAATGATTAGACACTTAAAATGTAAATTATTATACGTAATTGCTTTTTGGTAAACAGTCAAATAATTTAATAAAATAATCTCAAATAATTTTAGTAATCTTAAAATAGGCCCTAAATGACTTTAAGTAAAATAAAAAAATGTTTTTATTTTTTTATTTTTTCTGAGAGGTAACCAGAAAAAGCAGTTCTCTGTAGGCTAAAGGTATTTAGAATGGCATATGATGTAATAATAATATTTTTTAAATCAAATTACAAGCATACATTGTGCAGTAAAAACACCAGTCATTTAATGTCAATTTGTTTTAGTTTCTTAATTTTTTATTAAGCAAATTCCAGATTACAAAGAAGAAATGCCACAGTTTTAATAATAATATCAATAATAATAATAACTGTCATCATCATCTTAAGTCAGGCACAATTGCTTTGGCTTTATGGAATGAAAGGCATGCAAAACTAATAACTGGAAACAGAGAAGTAAAGACAGAGGGCTGAGAGAGAGAGAAGAGAGAGAAATGAAGGGGAAAAGAGGAAAAGACAAGTCAGATGAGCGAGGCAGCTTCAGCTTAATGGGACTTTGAGAGAGACAAATCAAGACAAAGGACAGCCCACCGGGAAAAACATTGAGAGGAAAAGGGTATGAAGATGAAGATGAAAAAAGAAAGTCATGCAAAATGGTACATACATATTTATAAGCCAGACCCTTAGCGTAGAGCGCAACAACAACAAATGTCAACCGAGAGAGCAGAGAGCTCATTATAACGCAATTATTAGTAAAAGACAAGAAACATAAACACATATTCACATTTCAAACTTAAAAGCAGACTAAATTTGTACCACCAGCAATGCTTGAATAAATATTAGGATTCAAAAATCATTCCTCTTGCTCTTTTCATTCCCCATAAATCACACCTTCAGTTCTGCATAATTCACATGTGATATGGCTATAATATAAATCATATGCTACATATTTCTTTACTATCCAGCAGGAGCCAGTCCTGTTCTTCATAACTATTCGTAACTATTTATGATCATAATATTTACACACAATAATGAACGCTATCAGTTAGAACACTCTGGAAAATATCTCAAGCTTCTGTGCATTACATTTTTAGTCTTAAGGGCATAACAGATCGTTATAATAATATCTATAAGCTAATGTTTATTAATTCTCTACAAAGGTTGACGTTTATGCATTAGGGAAAGGGACTGATTTATTGGTATAATAATCGTACTGTACAAATTGTCTTTACTGCATTGCTCAATCGATGCAGCATCCGCAGGCACCAGGTAGTGCTGACTCATCTGCCTCATTTTAGTCAATGAATCGAATACAGATTTCACACAACTTGTGGTTCAGAGAAGGTCCTTCAGTGCTGCATGACCAGTAGATGGTGCAATACACCAGGAGCACATTCTCCCTCATGTTCATTTCTGCTATTTTTCATTAACCCACATTAACACTGCAGCACTGAACAGCATATACTTTGCATAATAAACAGTTCAATTAATAGTCATAGTAATTATATCAATAATAAGCGAGAAGCGATTTTAAGATGATGATTGAACAGAATTCATATGGGAGTCAGCCTCCGTTCTAGGTAAATATGTTTTCAAACGTTTCCTTTTTGTATCGTGCTATACCACTGCTAAATGTTTTTAAAACATTGTTGTTTTTTTAATATGAGAGCACAAGAAAACACAAGGCATATTGAGGGCCGTGGGGCCAAGCGTACAACATCCCAGTAAAGAAACATCAGCCAGCTCTGTAGAACATCTACCCTGATGTACAAATCTAAAAACATTACAAATTGATAGTAAAGGACAAATCGAACCCTGCACCGAAAAGTTTTCTTTGCCCACATGATAAAACGTAGGTAAATATGTTGGACTACACTAGATGACTACTGCTCTTCATACATTATTTACAGAAATTGTCCGCTGAAATAAATCAGCGTTTAAAGAAATCCGCCACCTTTAGGGCACATTCGTGTCTTTTTGCTTTAGTATAAACAAGAAATGGTATAAATAGCCTCAAGCTGCTCACGATATATGAGGTATGAGGGAGGAAAAAAGTTATGGTGTGCAATAAGGTTTTAACATTTTACATAGAAATTTAAATATGTATACAGTTGTTTTCAACTATTTACCAGCAAGTCAGTATTTTGTACCTTTTCTTCTCCATACATTCTTTCTGTATGTATAAATGCTGCTCCTTCACTTACTAATCTCGCTCTGAGAATCTATTAAACTTCATTCAGGCACAGAATTATAAGTGACGCACTTCCTCGTCTACCTCTTTTCAACGTAGCACCCTTTTGATCCCGTAGTCTCTGGAGATTTTTCCTCACATCTAATGTTATGCCCATATTTCTGTTGTTTAAGAATCTTAAACGGAGGAGATCTAACACGGGGAGGCGCTCATACGCATATGCGCATGGTAGCGAGGGGGTGGGACAGCGGATGGGGGCGTGGCCATTGGGAGGGACTGAGGGGCATGGCCACCGGAATGGGAGGAGTGGATGGTGTGAGGATAAGAAGAGGAAGAGGAGGAGGAAGCAGGTGGGAGGTGATAGCTGGCCCCAGATGAAGGGCCCGAGGAAGATTGTGGATTGGAGGGCCCGCCGCTTTTCGACGGAGGAGGCAGCGGGGTCTGGTTGAGCTGGATGGAGATGTCGCTGGACACCTCGGAGCCGCTGCGTCCGCGCTGAGGAGGAGGCCAGGAGTCAGGGTGCAGGTACTGGCCGCTGTAGTCACTGCATTCAGACAGGCGAGGGCGATAGAGTGCAGGGTGAGGCCGGTACATCTCCTCCTCGGCGTAACGTTTCATGAAGAGATAGACAGACATGACTCCAGCACCCTGGTACAACAAAACTAGTCAATTACCCACAATACTCATTTTAAAGGGTTAGTTTACCCCAAAAACGAAAGTTCTGTCATTAAAGGGTTACTCCACCCCAAAATGAAAAATTTGTTCAATATCATGAAAATCTACATTTTCCAGGTTTTAAGTGCTATCAATTAAAAAATGTGAACGTCTGATCTCACTCCTCTTGTGATGTTGCAAAGGGATCTCATTATAATATTTCCAACCCTTAATCTGTAAGTTTCCACCCAAGGTGCCATCATTTTGACTGTCATGGAGAAAGTTTGAGCAGAACATGCTAACAAAGTATCAGAGGAGACAAGAGCAGTGCATTTATTGATTTATTCACTCTAACTGAGATTGCTGCTGCCTCACAGATCTAATATAAACGTCTGATTTATTTCCCAGCTGTTTACCTTCACTGACATAATTAACCGAATATTTTAATGTAATCTTGTGTGTGAATTCCAAACCCATAAGACCTTCGTTCATCTTCAGAACACAAATTAAGATATTATTGATAAAATCCAAGAGCTATCTGACCCTCCATAGACAGCAACACAACGGAAATAATCCAGATCCAGAAACATAGTAAAAACATAGTAAAACAGTCCATGTGACATCAGTGGATCAACTGTAATGTTACGAAGCTACGAGATTAGTTGCAATTATTCAACAATTCTTCTCTTTTGTGTCTGACTTCGGTGTGTGTTCACGACAGTACTACGATGCAAGCAAGGTCATGGATTTTATCAAGAACATCTTAATTTGTGTTCTGAAGATGAACGAAGGTCTTGTAAGTTTGGAATGACATAAGGGTAAGGAATTAATGACAGAATTTTCATTTTTGAGCAAACACCCTTTTTTTTGTTTTTTTTAAATATGACAGATAAAATGTTCTGACAAACTAACAGAACCTAAAAGGCTGACAGATATCACCGCAAATAGATGTTCTGACATCACACCTTTCTCTGTGACATCCATATGCAAAAAAATCCAAAAAAGTGTCAGGGGTTGAGCTTGTGTTTTTTTTAGCAAAAGACTAGCCAATTAGAAATGCTCTCTGCCCAAGGGGTCAAGTTTGGCTGGTTAACATGACCCAGTAATCTGCAACTACACCATCTGGGGGCAAAAAGCATAGTTTTGCATTGACAGCCATTCAAAAGTAAAGTATTTGTGTCGTTTGAGGGAATAAACTTGAACATTTTAAAAGCCTTTTTAACATATTAATGTTCATTAAACTTCATATTTATCAAAGAATCCTAAAAAAGTAATCACTGAAGACTGGAGTAATGGGTGCTACAAAATCCAGCTTCTCCATCACAGGAAAAAATGCATTTAATCTATTAAAATAGAGAAATATGTTACAATGGAAAACTTATTTTAAATTTTAATAATATTTGACAATGTTACAGTTTTTTGTTTATCAATATTGTTGATCAAATAAATCCATCTTTGGGGAGCATTAGAGACTTCTTTCAAAAGCATTTCAAAATCTTATTAACCCCAAACTTTTGAAGGACCGAAGTTCGAAAGACTACTAATTTAATCCTAAAACTTTGCTTCTTTCCAGGCTTAAATTAGATTTTGAGTTTTTTATGTATGATCTCAGACTTTTTGACTCTACTGTATATGCATATACATCATAAGTTGGGGTTACTGCAGACAGTAGATGCTGACATTTACAAACTACTGCACTGAACTTAATTAGCATATATGCAGCATAACGGAAACGTGTAGCCTTCACCCCAGCAAAAGCTAGGCTAAAATTAATGCATACTGATGAGGGCAGACCTATTGGTTTAGCAGCTAACAGCAGTGAAAGCTGTTAACACAGCTGCATATTAATGAACTGAGCTCTGTGATAAGAGTCCACACGCAGTCAGCTCGAGTGTTAACAGTCGCAGGCTCTGGGACTGACCTCTTTGAGCAGGAAGGAGCTGGCAGCAAAGGCAAATGACCAGCCATAGTGATAGTGAAAGAACTGCTCCGGCTCCCGAGGCCTGTTCATCACTTCATCATTGATACTGGAGATATAGAGCACCAGACCGACGACTAAACTCAACCCTGAGAGAGAAAAAACAGTAAAGCATGACAGAAAAGTGATAAATCATAATAAAACAGATCCATAAATCCTTATGCTAGGTACATTTGGTGTCCGAAGTCATTCTTTTTTCAGCTTTTTTTTCCAAATGGTTATCATTTTTATTTTAATTTTATTATTATTATTATTATTGTATAATGTTGCAGTCCATAACAATATAATTTATTTATTTAAAAAGTGTCTTAAATAGCTGATAATCCTGATTTCTTCTTGTCTGAATTAGTCAGTGTATTTTTTCCATCATGTATCAATGTTTAATAAAAATATTTTATAGTACTTTTCTTTTGCCAACATTGTATTCATTTGATTTATAAAAGCCCTAAATAGTTACTTACTTAATTCTACAACATTAAATTATTTAAAATACTTTTTTTTCTTAGAAAAATGTGCATCTGTAAATCTTGCGTCAACTCTGTTACCAAGTCATATTTTGTCTTTACATTGGTAGAATTATTTCTCAGAATTGTGTAAGTTACAGGAAATGATGTCACTTTCACTCACTGATAAGATCTGAAGCACTGAAAAGTATCTG
>JAUCMR010000046.1:14991613-15019030 GCA_032357425.1 Enteromius argenteus | reverse complement strand
CCAAAACATTACTGCTCTAGAGGAGATCTGCATGGAGGAATGGACCAAAATACCAGCAACAGTGTGTGAAAACCTTGTGAAGACTTACAGAAAACCTTTGACCTCTGTCACTGCCAACAAAGGGTATATAACAAAATGTTGAGATGAAATTTTGTTATTGACCAAAAACTTATTTTCCACCATAATTTGCAAATAAATTCTTTAAAAACCCTACAATGTGATTTTCTGGTGGGGTTTTTTTTCTCATTTTGTCTCTCAGAGTTGAGGTATACCTATGATGAGAATTACAGGCCTTTCTCATCTTTTTAAGTGGGAGAACTTGCACAGTTGGTGACTGACTAAATACTTTTTTCCCCACTGTATATGCTTACATACTCATCCATGTACAATCATAGATGCCTAGAAACTGATTTATGATGCATATTCAAGTGCACACACACACTATTAAGCTCAATTAAGTTTGTCAAAAGGTTTACAGTAAAATAAAACTGACAGACAGCAAACCTGCCTACAATCTTTCACAGGTTTACTTATAGAAATGTTTTTTTTTTTTAAGCTGTATGCATGTAAATATAGTGCATGGCAGTGATTAAAAGTGTTCGTATGAAGCACTGGATGTTTTTTAGGACTGTTATGTTTTGTAGCTGTGACCCAGTTCAGGGCAGCGCTGTGCCTTGATGTTCAGTGTGTGTGTGTGTGTGTGTAGCCTCGAGCTGTCCAGCTCTGCCACATCTGTGACAAAAATCACTAGAACTCAAGTTTTGAGGACTTTTGAGATGTTGCACGATATCATGAGTGTTCAGGACCTACTAATAGCTGAGCACTTTTAATAGAACATCTTTTCCAGAAATGTGCTTCATTCAACAAATCTTTCTGCTCATTAAACATGAACAGAAATCAATAATAAATGGTATCACAAGAGATACACAAGACTCCAGCTATATCAGTGGCCTAAAAAAAGCTTTTATTTATTTGGAGTTTTTTAAATTAATATTTAATATCTTAAAAATTACATTTACAGTCATACACAGCATCGAGAAAGATAATTACTCAGTCATCAGAAAAGCCTAAATGACAAGAAAAGCCCACCCTATATATAAACACAGTCTTGGAGACTTTTTCAATAAACTTAAAAATCTTACTGACCCAAAGTTTTAAATGGTGTACATTTAAAATTAATATTAATATTAATATATTTGCATGACAGATTTGATAATATTCCAAAGAGCTGAGCCGTCCTGGAGGATGTTTGTGAAGAGCTGAACTGCTCAGAAACTACCACAAAAACATCATCCATGCTCAAGGAGACAAGACATGCTTCACCAACAACACTGAACAGGATCATTTCTTGTAGAATACATGCAATAGCTTTCATCATGTAAATGAATCCTGGCAGAGCTACATAAGAAGAATATGATTCCTCTTATTTTCACTGAAAATGATAAACGCTACAGATTCTGTAATATAGACATCTGAAGTCCTGAACAGTCAATTCAGTCAAGAATTATACGAAAAACCATTACGTGATAAAAGTTTGTTTATTTTCTCCTACCTTAATTGCTCATTTCTGTCAGAAGTCTGCCGAGTGTAGAAACACACACAAACTCACAAATTACATAAGCCCCTTTAGGTCAAAATACAGGCATAATCTGTTCTTATTAGCCCCATTTATACAGGGCTGCTAATAGTCTTGTTAGGAGAAACAGGCCCATTTATTAATTAATTTGACTAATTAGGATACAGAGGTGAGCCAGGAATGAACTAGGAGATGCTTCAGTGGCCAACAGTTAAAACAAGCCTGTTTAATTATCACCTTGACTTCACCATTCGTTACAGTTCAGAGCATATTATTACCTAGAAAATGTCATAACTAAAGGGACATTTAAACTTCCTCCCACTGCTGCTCCTGCCATTATCTCAGACAGAACTGAGAGTGGAGTCAGATCACAGTTTCTTCTATCATCAAATGTCTTAAGGCCACAGCTTGCCATTTCTATCTAATGATGTCTGGGTTGTATGTGTGCTGCCGGCACGAATCTCATGTCATTAGAGCTTGTAACTCTTTATTTTACTCATCCGTCATTTTTGACTTTTGACGACTCATTCCCAGGAGTGAGATGAACTTTGAGACTGTTTTGGTCTTTCAATCTTTAGTTTCTGTCAGTTAATGATTGATAAATGGGTTAAACGCAGAGCACAAATTCCTAGTATGGGAAACCATACCTGGCCACATGACACATCCTTCCTCCTTAATTATAGATGAATTCTCTGAAGACAAATCAACACTATTTGTTTTAGTCAACTCAATGTTAATTTACTTGATTCACTGTAGAAATATGATAGGTAAGACTAACATATGATATATATATATATATATATATATATATATATATATATAGGTGATTCTATAATTGCGGATTCATTTGGTGCCCAAAGTCATTTTGTCTTCAAATATATATATATATATACTATCTTTTTATTATCTTTACTAATTGTATGAATTACAAGATGTTGCAGTCCATAACAACATAATAATTTATTTTAAAAGTGAAAATCCTGCTTTCTTCTTGTCTGAATTAATCAGTGTATTTTTCCATCAAAATATTTTATAATACTTTTCTTTTGGCAACATTTTATTCATTTTATTTATAAAAGCGCTAAATAGTTACTTACTTAATTCTACAACATTACATTATTATTATTTTTTTATTTCTTAGAGAAATGTGCATCCATAAAACAGATCAACTCTGTTACCAAACCATATTTTCCTTTATTCTCTCTCAGAATTGAGTAAGTTACAGGAAATGATGTCACTTTCACTCACTGATAAGATCTGAAGCACTGAAAAGTATCTGTGCTCTCTCTGAGAAATAATATATATATTTGCAAAAACACTGTTGGATTTCTTTTTGACTAGTTTAAAAAATAACTAAAAACCCCCAGCTAACTACCATAATCAAACCACAACAAAGAACATGATTTTTGAAAATGTATGTATGTATGTATATATTATATATTATATAATATAATAATATTATGTATATATATTATTATATAACATCTAAATAATATAGATATATACTTACTGTATAACTAAAATAATAAAGAATATCCAAATCACAGCTAGTGAAGCTCAGAATTGTTATTTTAAATCAGTTATTTTCAATTTTCAATAATCAGTCAAATCACTCCCAAACTGATTCATTTGTGAATAATTCTGAATCAAAATTATTTTTAAAAATCCCTGACTGGAAAAGCCAACAGCTGTTAAAACATACTATTTATTCTTACTCTTATTTTCATTTTAATTTGACAGTAAATAAAGTGTGAAATAGAACTAGTGTCTCATTTTTAGCAATTTTAAATATATCTCTATTATAAAGCCTACTAATAATGCTTTACATGTTTTCTTTTACACATTTTTTATACTTATTCGACATATTAAAAGATTGACTAGCCTATATGGAACATATAGTAAAGTAAATAAAAAAAACCTCACGCAGCAGCTCCCTCTTGCAGTTTTTTCACTCCTAATTATATCTCGTTGAGATATTTAATTGACAGTGACATGCTAGTTTTTTTTAGCGATGCAAATTAAATTCCACCGCGTCATCATTACGTGCCCAAGATATCCTCCTCGAAGAGATCCCCGTCATCTGCCCCAGTTCAGCTCGAGAGCGCCCGCTGCTGTCAGCTGTGCGCATGCGCAGGAGAGATTTATCCACCACTCTGGAGTTTATTGGTATATTTAATGCGTCAAGACAGGCGGGCCATATTTTCTTTGTATGTTGTCTGCCACGGAGGTTTTTGCCCTAAATATGGCTGTAGTGGATTTAATAGGCAGAAGGCTGTGTAATTGGTTGTCATTCCGATTTATGGGCTATGCTGTTGAACGTGTCCGTTTGGGAATTTCCTGTTAGGAAGTATGGAAATGCTGTCCTCTTGTGGCATGGTATGAGAATGCCATGATATATGGGCCTTTCTGTATTCATGGATTTTATTGATGTAATAACACTAAACATAGGCAATACCCTGCTGAAGAAACAGCATATACTAGTAAGGTATGTTTTGAAGCTGGGATGCTGGCTTAAGCTGGTCCTTTGCATGTTTATGCTGGTCATGTACTGGTTTGTGCTGGTCATGTACTGGTTTGTGCTGGTTTAAACTCGTCATGTGCTGGTTTATGCTGGTCATGTGCTGGTTTATGCTGGTCATGTACTGGTTTGTGCTGGTTTAAACTCGTCATGTGCTGATTTAAGATGGTTAGGCGCTGGTTTATGCTGGTCATGTGCTGGTTTAAGCTGGTCATGTACTGGTTTGTGCTGGTTTAAACTTGTCATGTGCTGGTCATAAGCTGGTGATGTGCTGGTCATATGCTTTATTTTCTAAATGCACAAAGTTGTGTTGTTTTTATATGTGTATACAAATTAAAGTAGACTCTTCACAGATTCGATTGATGTATTGCTCTTATCTGTACGATCAAAACTCAGTGTGTAATTTAAGTTCTTATTGGCGTCATCAGAAAAAGACACATCAGCCCGCATATATGCGGGAGCAGACTCCAGGGGGTTAAGATGGTCATGTGCTGGTTTAAGATGGTCATGTGCTGGTCATGTACTGGTTTGTGCTGGTCATGTACTGACAAAGGACCAGTATAAACCAGCATCCCAACTTCAAAACATACCTTACCAGTATATGCTGTTTTTTCAACAGGGAGTGTGATCTACTTTTAGGCATGTCCAGATCCGATCACACGATCAGAAATCTAGCCCGATCACGTGGTTTCAGACTCAAATATATACAGTATGTTTTATTTTTTAACACATCGAGGGCAAAAAAACCTCATCGGGACATCCCTATCTACTTTGAGACCACATTGAAAACCTATAATTTTTTCCCATTTTAACCTAATAATAAACAAAGTTAGGAACTCAATTATGTAAAATAAATGTTTCAGATTAGTTGGTGATATTGAACTACAGACGTGGCAATCGTTCCTGTTAATGTTGAGGCTCGAGATATTGGATCATGCTGGAGAACATTACTATGATGTTTTTCAACTTTTATGTCAATAAAACTATTTAAATAATTTTTTTGAAACACAGACGACTTTTCACTGATGTTAGATGTTCTGAGCATTTTCATTAGAGGTCTCGCTGTATACCGGCATTAATGATGATTTTGCTTACAGGCAAAACATTAATTAAATATGTTAAACAACCTAGAAGATAAAAGAAGCTAATTTCTTAAAGTTTTAAAGATGCCCTTTGAACAGAAATTAAACATTGTTGCAAAAGAAGATCCTTGATGCACCATTTGGGGTTCCTCAGATTGCCGCTCTGGAAGAAACCTCAGGAGAAGCTCTTAAAGGATAGTTCCTGCAAGAACTCTAAAAGACACTCGAGGCACTTGAAATACATATTTGAAGTTCTGTCAGTAAGGAATGGGTATTAGAGGTACCTTCAAGAGCATGCATAGATGTTCTCCAGAGGCCAGTGTGATGATCTGAGGAACCCCAAAGAGTGCCTGAAGTCTCTTTTAATTTTCACAGTGATTAGCGAGCTCCTGCCCTGCACCTCTCAGGATTGAGTCGGATAATCTTGCTGCAGGCATCCATTTCCTGTGATGCTGTAATCCAACTTCCACACAATAGCAGGAGCTCTATCAAGATAGAAATATTCCTGAGTGCATTTCACCAGAGGCGGCATTTTATCAGCGCATTTTCGCAAATCACACCGTTAAATTAATTTCAAATTAACGTTGATCATTTTATCTGGCTCTCCCAGTCCCCCCTAATCCCAGATTTCTCTCCTTTGTCTATACGTCTGTCCTTTTCCCAGTCTTTCTCAAACCTTCCTGTATGATTTTTTCATCTCTTATCTTCTGTCTCCTTGGCCTGATTTCTGCTCTACATTCTACTACCGAAAAGCAGGCGAGGGAGAAAAATCTTTCGAAGTCTGGAGAGATGCTCACCCAGGCACTGGCACAACATCAAATAGAATTGGTTTGGTGATGGCATAATTGAAGAATCAAACGTCACTGTTTGTTTGAATAACTCTATGATCCTACAGTTCAGAGTTTGATATGAAATCCTCATGCATACTAATCAATAATCAAACTAGTATATATCGGACAAGGCTTTCTCTGATTCTCTTTCCTCTTCACACTCTCCAACTAAAAGCCTGAAAGGTAAAGATTTTCTTACAGCTCGCCTCTTATTTCCTCCATTAATCTCCAGTAAATGGCCCCCATCGGTTAATTATATTCCCTCGGTGGTGGCATGGAAACAGTGTGGTTACATAAATCTTGCATTTGTAACTAATTAAAAAATGGGAGAAAGAGTTCACGGACTTATGCTACCAAACAAAAAGGGAGAGAGACAGACGTGAGAAGGGAAAAAAATACATATAATTTGCCGCAGTAGACTGTTCAAAATATCTGATGTTTGATAAATCCTCAATCTATTACTTAGGTAACCCACAGTAACCTCTCATTCGCACTTTTCTTTCTGGAAAATGAGTAATACTAGTTGCCTTCACCTCAGTGTCTGCTGAGACGAGGAGGCAATGCTTTCTGCAAACTTGCTGTCACCTGCATTTTACATGCTTATATTTCTCTTGGGCTGTACAATCTCTAATGTTCCTGCACACCAACAGCTTGTGTCCAATAGCTCTCTTATCTTCCATTTCCAATACTTCCCACAGAATTTACTCACTCACACGGAGCACACATGCTGGATTCACTGCAGAAGCTGGCATATTTGGAATCGAAGAATAAATGGTAGATTCATCTGAAATCCTTCGCTGAGGATAGTGAATAGATAGCAGTGCTACTGGAAAGCCAACACCTGCGGACATCATGCAATTCAATATGGCCAAGGTGCGATAGATTTTCCTCGCAAGATACCGGTCGCAATTTTGTGGTATTTACATCCCTCAAAGTTTTGTGAAAGTAGGCCACTGTGATTCTGGAGTAAGATTTATCCAGAGGAACCTTTCATAGTTCAGGGGACTTAATGGAGCTCCAAGTTTTGTTTCAGATGCTTCTCGTAAAATTTGTTAAGAGACAAAAATGGTAGGCCTAAAAAAAAAAAAAGACTTCCATTTTAGAAAAATATCTGAAATGTAACTAATCAAACGTTTGCATGCATATTTATAAAACAGTTAGTTCCGTTCCTGGATTCTGATTGGTCAGCAGCTGTGTTTTATTCACTCTGACCGCTTCACCCAATCGTATCACTGAGCAACACCCTTAGCAACCACCCTTAGCAACATAACCTATCAATAATCTAGTATAAAACTGTTCCGTGTATTATGTATTTGGGCTAAATTACTATATTTAATGAAGTATGAGTGACCCCTGCTGGTGTTATGCTGCATCTTTCATCTTTAATTCCCCGTCTAATAACCGCTTCTCCTGCGGATGTGTGAAAGAGGGAATATTACACTATCTATGAGTGTTCTGGTTCAGGTATGATTATATATGTCCATATGTCCCTCAGTTTACACTGAAATCTTACGCTACGCCCAAAAACTAAAAGACGGAAAACAGAGGTGTAGTCAGGCTGAGAGATAAGCAAAGAAAATATCATATATGGTGTTAAAAAATAAACGCTGCAGCGGATGATCAGCTATTCTCTGTTTTTATTTAAGCTCCGTTCGATGAGAGGCATGTTCAGAACATTCTCTTGTCGTTTACTGTTGCTGTCAGGGACTATTTTTTAGCGGAAGGACTGCATTTAACCAACTTGCTTTAAAAAAAGTAACATTTCAATACATGTATCTTTGGTTTTAATAATTTTTACTGTGTGGTAACCGTTTTATAAAAGCAGTAAGGTACTGGAGGCAGTGCTGTATGGTGAATAAATCACAGCTCATCACCTCAAGTCTAACAACACCCTTCAGCTGTGATTTATTCACATATGTACAGCACTACCTCCAGTACCTTACTGCTTACACACATATATATATATATATGTATGTGCGTGTTTGTGTGTGTGTGCGTATATATACACATATTTGCAATGTACTGTAGATGTAAGCACAAATATATATATATATATATGAAGAATTTTATGAAAAAGGTTGGCCCTGCCTAGAAGAAGCATCTGATATATTAACAAGCTTTTTGTGATGTACAGCGATATAAGAGGGCTGTCCCAACTCTATTAAAACTCTGCATTAATCAAGGTAAAACGTAGGTGTCCTCACCAGTGCTTTCAAAAGGCTTTTCACTCTTTCTTTTCATGTCGTCTCTCTCCCCAGAAACCTAGAAAACAAAGACTGGCACAATTATTCACCGCGTTCGCTGTCAATCACTTTCAATCACTAACATTCTCCTCCGAGCACATGCTGAAAACAAAACAGACCAAACGGCGTTGTATTAAAAGTCTTTTATTCTGTTCTGCTCGCAGCACAGCATAGTATAGTCTCCCATGGTCGAGCGGCTCAGCGAGTGGCCCCCCTGTGAGGCTCCCCTGCTGAGAGGAGTATGGCACAAGAACCTAACACAGTGGTACCGGGGGGCACTACCGTCCTGGCACAGAGTGGCATAAAACATAACTGGCTCTGCTCAGCTACATTATCATAAAGTATTACAGAGCAGCATCGCATGTGTTCGAATGTGTTTTCAGCATAACACACTGCAGCTTGGCACAGACAGAGCGCGCGCACACACACACACACACACACACACACCATTTCCAAAGCTGGACCTGTGTGAGACACATGGAGACTGCGAAGGGTCTGACGTCCGTTTGATTCGCTCGTTGTGATCCTAGTGTGGAGCCTACAGCTGTGCGTCACCACGTCCCGAAACGTACACATACACACACCTCAATCACAGCGTTGGTTATTTGCAACAGAAATTCATCGTAGTCGATGGTCGGCCATGTTATTCATAAAAACACAGTTGAAAACTGGTCTCTGATGTCAGCTGTTATGAGACGAGAGAGGACAAAGAGACAAAAGAAGACCAATTCAAAGATAATAAATTTAGTAGATAAACATTATATGTTATTTGTCGAAATATATCATTTATATCTATTTGTATATATTTATATGCTGCTGCTTCGATAAGAGACTTATTCTTAGTAATAAACAAATAAACAAACAAACAAAACATTTACCGTCAAAGACACTAGCAACACAACAAGACACATGTCTAGAGAAAGGCCATTTTAAGATTCTTGGTGGCGGCGGTTCCTACTAAAACTTGTGCAATATGCCTGATATTTTATCATTTGAAAACGAAAAGAAAACAGACATTATCTTAATCTCCTTGCTGTTTCAGCCCAAATGTATTTATCAAAGCTGTCTACTTACTTTAATGTGCACAATGGAATGGAAAGAGAAGTCCAAATAATTTTTCACAGCTAATACATGAAATTATTCATCTTAATTATTAAGTCTGCCGAGAGAAATGTTTGAAAACAATACTCTTGTCTTCAGCTATACTGCTTTGCTGAACAGCTATTTCTCTATTGCTATCTAAACGTCACAAACACATATATGAGGTACATCTATATATAAAGTAATCCAGACACGTATTACACAACAAAGTTGGAGTCAAAAGGATATACATACATAAGCTGCCAAATATTCTAAATGTTAATGTCAAATTACTCAGAATTACTCTGTGACAGAGAGGCAGTTTGTGATGAGTCTGGTCAGAATTGACAAGATTTCTGTAACTGCCCTCCCAATTTCACCAATCAGACGTCATCAGTGTTTTAAAAAGAATTTAAATCATCACCCATTATGTTTCTAGTACTCCAATGTTTGTTGACATTACTGTTTAGCCCACTGACAACAAAATATACCCCAATTAATTAGTACTACTTGTAAAAAGCTCAGCATACAACAAATAAGCTTAATATGGCTCAGATGCAGTTACAAGCACACAAAAAAACAACTAGCCTGTCGGACTGTGCGTGGTTCTGTGTCAAATATGCGCTTAAATAAATTTATACACATGTAAATAACAATGTACAATGCTTGATTGAATTTAGTCAAACTTTGCTGCTGGCTTGACAAAGCCCTGCCTGAAAGTTTCAAAGCAACTTTAAATGCTTAAAAGATCTGTACATATACAGGACATATTTAATTTGGGTCATTTTTAGAAGTGTTGGGGAAAGTTTATTTTAAAAGTAATGCACTGCATTGTATTTAGTTACTTTTTTTATTGCATTACATTACTTTTGAGTTACTTTTTGTCACCTGGGCTGGAATTTCTTGTTTATTTTTCACAACAGAAAACCCAGAAGTTATATTTTTGGCAACTGTAAAGGCCCTTTCACACCAAGACTGAAATGATTAAACCTGAGGCTGAAGGAAGTGCCTCTAGTCTGTACCTCACTCCTAATTTCCTAATGAATAAATGGAGAAACAAAGCACCTTGTGCTACTTATTTCAAGTAACGCAAGGCAAGAATGAAGTCATAGTAGTTAAGGCCACCTAATACAAAGTCTGACTTTTAAAAGTAATGCGTTACTTTACTAATTACTTGCATTACTGTGTTTCCCCCAACACTGGTCAGGATTGGATGGCTGTAGCATGAACATCCTCTGATTACTGCAGTAAGGTGTTGGGATTTTTAGTAGTTATAACATGCTATAGCTTTGTCAAGACAACATAATTACAAAAAACAAGAAATATGAAACAAAAGAAACTCTGAAAGACAAAGACATCTCAAAATACTGTAGAAACAAAATAAATAAAATGAAACATAGTTGACTCAGACCTGCTGCAACACGCATTGCCCTTAGCATTATTCACAGTCAATTATAGCGATCACTATAAGATGCTAGCTTTTGGCTAATGGTAAAAGCTAATTTAAACAAAAGATCTACCTGACTGCTTTGCTAATCAGTCTTTTCCTCACAGTTCCTCAAAGTAAAACTTGATCTGGCTTTCTTTTTCTTTTACTTAACGTCTAGTAAAAGCATAAAACTGCAGCTCTATTTTGCTCTCATTTGACCAGTTTATTGTTGCTGCTACTTGTACAGCTTAAGCAAACTTGCTAAGCAAGCATGAGTACCGCGTCCAAAGCTAATAAATGGCAGAGCAGAGCAGCTTGTAAAAAAATGTGTAAAAACACAGTGTTAAACTGTAAACAGTGCTCTCCTTCACTTATCGCTCTCTGAATGATGACATGTCTTTTATCACTCACCGACATCTCGGTTAGCGAGTACAGTGCTGCAGTATGGCTAGCCCTGTCATCCTGGCACTCTCAACATCAGCGCTCAAAGCTACCCTAACTGGCTCCGACGAGAAGGTCTCCCCCGAGAAAGCTACGATCTTAAAAGTGTCTTGGTTGCAGCACACTGTGTTGTCATGGCAACATGTACATTCAGTCGAGATGGAAAGGGCTGCCACCGATTATAGGTAGTTGAAACATTGCATGTGCCCTACGGTAATACAGCACAGTGCTTATATTCTTTTAATAACTCAACACAACTGTTTTGAACCAGATCACAAAACATATATATTATATATAATAAAATAACTTTTAAATATAAAATATATGTATTGTTAATTATGTATTGCTCAAGGGACAAGAATGAAACAGGAGGACCTGTGAAATGGTTTCAACTGAACGGGACTGTACATCAGCTCCACTTTTAGTTTGGCATTCAGCTTCAGTAAGCCAATATATGATCAGTCATGGCTAACTTACCCTGTTGCTAGGAATACAAACACTGACAACAACACACAGAATGCTAGATGTCAGTTTGCAGAAGGTGGAGGTCAAGAAAAATGGTTTGCTACTTTCCTTTGTGAATGCTTCCCTTGAGATATTGTGAACAAATACACACAACAATTACATTGTGATTCAGAGCTCTGAGAGGAGGAGAGAAAGAGAAAAAAAAGAGAGATGGGTGTGGGCTTTGTGTTTTGACCTCAGAATCTCCCTTCGAAAATCGTTCCTGAGCCATCGAGCAGCAAAACATTCCAAGAAAAATCACATTTACCCACATTATTGACGCTCCACCTTAAAGCCCCCAAGAAGTAAGAAAAGCAAAGCCAATCCCATACAAACAGCCTTGTTAACGTCGACAAGATTTGTCGGCATGGCAGTATTCCATTCTTACACAAGTACAGAGAAAGGGCTACAATTTTTGTGACATCCCAATCCAGGTTTGTCTCTGAGCATTAGAGCTTTGTGCAAGAGATGGGTGCCAGCGAAAACAACCCAACTCGACTGCTATGAACAGTTAACAGTTTGTGGCATGAGCAGGTGATTTGATCGCCCCTAGGGGCTACTTGCTGATGTTCCTCATTTAATGATGTCCTCAGACCTCACTTTCCACACTGGAGAAGTGGGCAGAGCCTCGACGAGAGCACAGGCTCTTGGTTTTGAGGGGAAGATGTGGGGATTGATACCGTTGGGGTTGGGGAACCGATCGCAGTTTCTGGTACTGGAGCTTAGCACTAGAGGAGGACAAAGAGGAGGGCTGTGGGGCTCCAGTCGTAGATGAGACAACCGAAGGGGAGGAAACTGATGAAGAGGAAGTAGGTGGAGGTACATGTATATGGTGAGAGGAAGAGGGTGGGGCTGGGAGTGCAGGGACCATTGGAGAGGGTAAAGATGGCGGTAGACTCTGAGGAGGGGACGGTGGTTGTCGGGACCGGTCTGAGCGCTGTGGTCTTTGTGCACTGAGGTTGGATTGGCTTCCAGATTTTGCCTGGCTCTGAGCCCGATCCGGTTTGGATGATTGCCGTTTGGGTCTTACGCTGCTGCTGAAACTGTGGCAGTGGGGGAGGAGCTCCTCCTGACTCCTTGAAGTCACCCGATTCCATTTGGAGTGAGTGCTGGCAGAATGATGCGGTGACTGGCAGGAACAGGATGTGTGGGCTCGGCTCTTCTCTTGAGACCTGCTTTTAGATTTCTTTTCAGTCACTGGTAACTTATCAACAGACCAGTATCTTCGAGGAGGTGGTGGAGTCAATGGAGTTGGAGGCCACTGGTTTGAACCTCCTGATACCCACCCTGTTCCCGCTCCGAAACCTAGGCCACTTTCTCCACCACCCCACCCCAAAAAGGAGTCATCTCTACTGTTTATACTGCCTCCTCTTTCTCTGGCAGGGTAGGTGCCAAAGAACCATCCTCCTCCTCCAATGCCTCCAACTGCCCTTCCTTCATGACCCTCCCAATATCTCTCAAACTTACCAAACTCCCCTGAGGAACCCTCATCATCTGTGTATATCTCAACAGTTTTTTCTCTGTCCCTTTCGGATTCAGAGTCCATTCCTCTGCTTTCTCGTCGTTGCCCCTGTTCCTCTGGCCTGCTTCTTTCCACTTCAGACTCCTCATCTTCTTCCTCGGAATCCCATTCGTGAAATGACAGGCCTTCTCTTGAGCAAGGCTTAACTCTCTTGTTTTTTCCCAAAAGGGGTCGATTCTCTCCACCTCTTCCTCTCTCATCTCTTTCAGCTCCTACAGACTTTCGTCTTTTAGATATGGGAAGCAAGGGTCCAAAAGACGATGGCAAATCAGAAGTTGGGTTCCCACTACTCCAAAATTTGACAGTTGAAGAAGGTTTGTTGGAGCTAGAAAAATGCTTGTTGTTGGACCTTGGCCTGGAGTGGCGTTGTGATTTTGGGCTTCTCTGATGCCTTTCCTTTCCCCTACTGCCTTCTTCATCTTCTCCACCTTGATCATCCCTATCTCTCTTAACTCCATCTCTGATAATATCCCACTCATAACTTTTTGTAGAGCTTTCGCTCTTTTTTCGGAAAGAGCTTCGCCTCAGAGCAGGATAAGAAGAGTATTCCTGTCCTATACCTTTTTCAAATACGTCTTTCCTGTCCATATCTACCTCGTCTTGTTCAGATCGTTTTTCCCTCTCCCTTCTTCTAGATTTCTCCTCTTTTTTCTTTTTCTTTTTCACCTTACGTCTTTTACGCTCCCTTTCTCTTTCCCTCTCTTCTCTCTTCTTTTTCTTTCTACCCTTCTTTCTCCTCTTTCTCTCTCTTTCCCTTTCTTTGTGATGCCGTTTTTCCTCCTTAACATCTCTATCTCCAGCTGCTCTTCTACCCTTTTCTTTCTCTCCCCAAGAGGCCCACCACTCTTGAAGCTGTGCAATCTGGCTGCCTGCTCTGTCTCTCACCTGCGCCCTCTGTCCACAAGGTTTGCGGGGTGGTATAGGTGGTGGTGGAGGACTGCTGGGCAGGGACCGAGAGGACATACGTGAACGACTTTTTCTCCTCCCCAAAAGCAAGCTTGACTCCTCCGTAAGCTCATCTGTGTCATAGTCCTCATACACATCTCGTACATCTGCTCGGTATCTAAAGCTCTGGGATGATGTGTACGAAGATGAAGATGAAGGAGAATTGGATCGGGAGACTGATTCTGAAGAAGAGGATGAACTGGAGGTGCTGGAGCTGCTGGACGAAGTGGATGTGTAGCATATAGTTGGAGAAGGTGAGGGCGGAGTCTGTGTTGGGGAAGAGAGGGGCACAGGTATAGGCAGAGGAAGGGGAGGAGGACGACGTCCTCTTCTCCCACCACCATCCCTCATTCCATATCTGCCACCACCTCTCCTTCCGAGTGGAAGAATGTTTTCGTAGAGCGGCCCTCCTGAGCCCTTCCTTTTTGAGAAGCTGCTTCTCCGCCAGATAGATTGCTGAGGTGGAGATGGATGTGGCAAAGCATGGTTAATTGGTAAGTGTCCAGAGGCTTGACCTTTTGGAGGTAACCGTGGGTTTCCAGAGGATTTTGTCCCTCGATGCTTTGTTTTTGGAGTTTGGGTGCCTACGTTTTGAGGTTCGGCAGAGACCCCTAAGCCTTCTGGATCAATTGGCCCATAGTATCTCTTGTATTCATCCAGACCCCCCTCTCCTCCGCTTATTCCTGCACCCCAGTGAGGGGGCATGCCTTGGTACTGTGTTAAGTCTGTTATCCCACTGCTCACACCACCAGGCTTCTCAGGACCAACCTTTGGACGTGTCCATCGATCCACCACAGCTAATCGACGATCATGCCTAGGTAGGAAAGTAGAGCAAGGCATGGGTGCTCCAAGAATGGGACTATTTGACGGGCCTAGAGCCATTCCAGAATGTCCACCAGGAGGAGGAGAGCTGGGAAGAAGCACACTGTATACCGGTGGCTGCTGGTGGTGTTGCTTTTGTTGTTGCTGCTGCTGTTGCTGTTGTGTCATAGCAATGGGGGGATTGGCCATGGCTGTAGAGATCACGTGAGGCGGTGGAGGAGGAGGAACTGTGGAGACATGATGATACTGAGGAAGTGTGCTTTGGGAACCTCCAGGAGCTGTTTCATCCTCAAAATTGCAGCAGCTGTACATTCCCTGTAAGAGATAACAAGCAAAAGATTTATTTAGCAAACAGTTCAGGATATCATAATATTCCCCTTGGTGACATACAAACCGATTTAGATGCTTGGAAAATGTCTCGGTAAAGACGAGAAACATTACCATAATAATGAAATTGTAAAGCTCCCAGTGCTTTGATGATGCAAGAGTACACACTGTAAGCTCAGCTAACCTTTCTCTGAGGTAATGGCAATGCTGACCTCACTGTTTGAGAGTCCCATCTAAATGAACTGGCTTACAATTCTCTTATAGAAAGCCTGGTTGCTTGCAAAGGGGGATTTAAGGTTCTTCTCAATCGTTCCACAATGTAAGCAAAGACAGATACAGAACGAATAAATGATCCATCTTCTGTCATCCTCTTCCTCCCCTATTCATTACTATGAGAGAAGTTATGGGCTTTCATAAAATCCCTCTGTGTGTGCAGTGGGAATGCTGGATATGCCATCACATTTTAGAAATGACAGGAATTAAAGGAGTGTGCTGCAAAGTCCCCTTCTAAGGATTTAACGCCTGATTGCAAGAGATTACTGCGTGTCACTCTTTGTTCTTGCTGCAAATAACAAGAATTGCAAAAAGGGTAATCTTTTCTTTTACTTGCAAATGCATTGAAATGATTCCTGTTTTGTTTCGTAAGTTCGTTTTAACATTTCCTGGCCTACTAATTTCAGTTTACAGAGCTGGAATGAAATGATCATTATGGCACAGTTATTGTTCCTCAATGTATTTTATCACCTACTTTCAAATTGCAGCAGAGTTTCATAAGAAATATTCCTAAATTGGGTATATTTATAAGGGCTTTGAAAATTAATGTTAAAGCCTAATTAAATGTTTTTAAGTGTGAATAACACATTTAATGAATCTGATATTGAACTAGATCTGTTTTGTGTGATTTCTAAAAATGAATGGGAAGCTTTCAGAACGGACCAAAACCGTTTGGAGTCTCTCTCACACACACATGCACAAAATTCCCTACGGGGACTCCCGTTTATCAGTGGCCTGAATGACTGAGAAAACCATTATTCTACAGATTATTTATTTATAAATCAAACCCAGATGGGACGTTTAACAATGGTAAAGTCATTTGCAGCCTCTATATAATTGAATTTAATTATCACTGAGGCTCAAAAAGTGAAACATCATCCACAAGTGGAACGCAGTCATTCATAAAAATGTTAATGCAATCACCAGCGGAGCACTGTGGGTCAATGGTGGTGGTACATGTATTCTGAGTGCCATTAACACAAATTGAAGAACAATAATTACATATATTATTTTGTTTTCGTTCCTTAAAAATAAATCGATTAACTTGCTGTTTTTATTATAATGGATTATCTTTGGGTCACTCACTCGACTGAAAGCCAGTAGGAAGTCCAGTCCTCCGGAGCGCCCCATACAATGGCGGAGCTTCCAATAGACGAGATGCTCCCATGCAAACACCAGCAGACTTAGGCCCATGGCGACCAGAAGCATATAGAAGACTCCTGCCATATTGTCTATGTCCAGTTTGGAACTCATCACCTCAATCTTATCATTATGACAGATCCCAGACAGCCAGAGTCGTTCAAGCATGTCAATCTCATCTAAAAAGAAGGAAAAGATGAGCACAATGACAGGAGATAAGAAGCGTGAAAGATAAGCAGGCCTACAAACAGGGGACAAGGCAGATGGACAGAAGGGTGAGAATGAAAAAGAAAAGCAAAAGAGCACTAGATTCAAACTCTATTGTTGGGAAAAGTGAGTCTTTAATTCAAATCTCCAGACAGTGGAGATCTTGGTTTGGCTTCGGTTATTATTACACTGTGTTCACAAAAAGGTGAAAATGGAAAAGAAAAAACAGAGGAAAAGAATCATGAAAGGCAAGAAGGAGGAACGAGAGAAGCAGAGAAAGAGAGACTGGAGGATAATAACAGCTTTGATGGAGGTCTGAAATGGCCTGGTTTCGAGGCTCTTGTGATAAGACAGGCCCGGAGTAGTTTGGAGATGAAAGCTCTAGACTGATGGGCCTACCTCCCAACAATAGCCATTAGTGCATTTATCAGAGTGAAAATGTCACTGTGGAAAAAATAAAGGCATGACAAGGGCATGTTTCTGGCAGAAAAACGACATATGCATGTAGATGCCGGCTGTATATCGAGGATTATTCCTTCACTACGAAAGAGTGAGAGAGAAGTCTAAATCCTCTTTTGATATGAAACAAAGAATAAAAACAAACCCGCAGGTTAATTACGCGTTTCAATTTATGACAATATGGCCTTGAACTATGGCTTAGGCAATGGAAAATTTAATCACAGGAATTGAAATCCCAATATTTTTCATTACATTTATTTATTCAAACAAGCAAAAATCAGCCCTGAGAATTTCAATCCAAATCAGAAACAGCACGCACTGTTTACTGAAGTGACCCTATGGCTATTCATAATTGTGTTCATTTGCTGTGACATTCTTTCTAATATCATTTATCATATTTCAGTGAGTCTTCCAGCTCCCTTTCGCATTTATTGTTTAATTATTATGAGGCACTAGGTCCCTCATTTTCGAGTCTGATCAAAGAAAAACAAGCAACGCGAGAGAAAAACATGCAAATGTGTGCGTATGCAAGGCGGAAGGACCTCAGAGAATCAGAATAACAAGTGTAACAACACTCAAAAAGGTTTAATTTCTCTGTCACTATGTAAACAAAACAGTAGGAATGTTTGTTAGTGATTCAGAAAATCAGGGTAACTCCACAAACAAAACACAATAGCAAGGGGTTAACGTGTTGTTAAACCTTAAATTCTCTTACCGTCTCCAACCAGCTGCAGGAGGGCGAGGTCTAGCGGCCGCTTCCAGCGGGAGTTTTTGTGTAAGGCAATGCCATACCCTGTGGTAGCGAACACTTTGCCAGAGCCAATGGTCATTACTTTGCAGCCCTCGTCTTTACGAGCCATGTAGTTCAGGACAGCCGCATCATATATGAATGCATCCAGTTTCCTGCAGAGACAAAAAGGAAATGGTTAACAAAGGCATTGGGAAATTACTTTACGAGACCACTTATCACTTTATTGATAGTTACATGTAAAGACAAAACATTAATGATTTTCAGGGAAATCCTATTTTCTAAGCTAAATAGTGTGTAACGGGTAATCAGTGGAACTAGTTAAGCAGTCATCCCAGATCTACTTCATGCATTTGTTGGCTTAACAGCACTGAATTTCTTTTTAGGACTTGTTTTTTTTTATTTCCTTTCAAAAAGCTATTTGTTGCTGCTGGCAGCTTCCCTAAAAACCACAGAATTTCCATGATTTTTCCATTACCTTTCTATGGGCTTTCAGTTGGATTTCTGTGTGAGGATTTTTTTTAAAATAATTGTATAAAGTTACATTCAAAAAGAGCCAATGCAATATTTCAGAGCAGAGAATAAGCAGGAAAATCTCCACTACTGTTTAAAACATTGTGGTTATTATTTAAAAAAAAACTATTTCAAATACTTTTGAATTTTTTATTATTTTTATTATTTAATACATTTCAAAAACATTAAAATAATTACTGTCCTAAACCTTTGATACTGTACATAAACTGAGAAAATCAAAACATTAAGTTTTTGGAGGACTTTCTAAATATATACTGCACTGGAAACCATTTCAATAACTGTAACAGCATTAATGTATTTTTGCTATTTTATTCCTTTAATTAACAACATCACAATAAATGTTTACATTTTATACAATAACAAAAACAGTGATAAAAATATGAAAAGTGTAAGGAAGCCTCTAATAAGCAGCTACTTCATGCAGGCATACTCTGTTTTTATATGCAGGTGTATAATCAAATACTCGAAGAATTTTCTGGGACACGACTTGTTTCTCTGCCATAAATGTGATAATATATGCGCACAAGCACTTTGCAAAATAGCTCCAAAGAAGGCTGAGATTGTCTGTGTGCTCGCTTTGCTGAAATGAGCTGCTCATAATAGGAGGGCTAATTTGTGCACTGGTCTTCAAATAAACCTCATGTAAAAAAACACAAACATGAAACTGGGGCTGCAAGTTTCCTGCAACGTCTCAAATACACATCCTGTCAGTGCTGGAGATTGTTGAGTAACAGTTTGATTTTCAGAATAGAGCATTTTGTCCTAAGCAATCAGACTGAAAATGTTCACCTGCTGCATGATAAAACAGGCAAAAATCATGCCATTTAATGCAAAAAAAACACTTTAATCTTAGTACTCCATATTCATAGTGCTAAATAATTCAGCTGGGGAGTCTCTTACAGTAAGACATAAAAGTAAGTTGCTTTTCAGAAGTCAAGGAAGCTTTGTGCCTTATCAGAGTCAGGTGCCTCGTTTCTTTGATCATATTTCACCCACCTTGTAACATGCCAACTTCTTCGCAGGAAAAACCCAAATTGACAGCTTATTGCTGGCTACTCTTCAACCTCCTGCTAAGCACACCTTGAGGTTATTAACAAGCTCAACCTGGCCCTCCAAGACCAGCGAGCACCACATTAGCATTCAAGGTGCCAGCTTTTGTCAAAGTGTTGTATCCAACAAAACAGAGCCCTTGGGGGAAAATGAGTCACACATTTCAGTAAGGGTGAAACCAAACGAACAGAACACACACAGACAGGTGTTTGATAGCACAGCACACTGGCCCACAGTGCAACCCGACTGAAATAGGAAAGCAGTAAAAGCAGTAGGTAGGCTGTTGAGGTACACAAGTGCCTTTGAGAATCAGCTAGCGCCTAGTTGGAGACCTGACTTGTTGACTTGTGGGCCGGCGGGCCTGCCTTGCATTGCACGGCTTGAAATCGAAAGTCTCACTCTGCAGGCTACTACTATTACACAAACCAAGTGCTTATGAATGACAGATGAAATCTTCATGAGCAATTGCGAAGCCTGAGCACTGCGATTTCACATTCTAGCCTGCAAACATAACCTTTTTTTGCGATGGGATGCATATTCATGTTCTTTGTATGCATAATGCAGAGACTCGAGCTTTAGATAGGACAGCTGTACACACACACACACACTCTCGTGCACAGATCCGAGGGCAGTGAGGCAGTGTTAGCGACACCATATTGCTATTTAATAATTCTGGAACAATCATGGCATCTTATGATGCAGAGCGGCGAATGAATAATATACAAGTGCAGAATTGCTCGTTTCGGTGATTAAACGCTAACGGATGAAAATGGAATGACATCAAATGCTCTTTGTATAACAAAGTCTGACAAAGCTTTTTAAAAAGTTTGGTTTCCTAAACTGGCTTCATAGAGAGTGCTGTCAGCTGGCTCGGCACATAAAAGCGCCATCATAAGAAACTATGCTTGACTGAACAACTATAATACCACCATGCCTCTACACAAAGCTGCCACGGCCGAGGGTCATGAACAACAATACTGTCTGTGACTACAGTATAAAGCAGGTGTCACTGTTTGCCTTCTATAAGAATACATTAAAGGTAATGAGACTACTGTGTAAATTTGCATTTCCAGAAAAAGAGGAAGATCTTAAATACGCAAATAGCCAACTATATGATTTGCTTTTGCATTTAGAGCAGTGTTTATTCTGACATTAAAACAACACACATCATATTCAGTGTGACAGCTACTAAAAGCAAAGAACACCTGACTATATCAAAAGAGCTTTAGGCATTTCCCTAATATTACAACCACTGTTGGGCACTAAAAGTAAATAATTACCAGAAAAAGTAACTATTCAGATATGTCTAATAACTTGGATGTCTTCAATATGAATATGTTAAATCAGTGAGAAGGACACTAAATATTTGTTGACTGAACTTGGGACTGCTTAATATATTTTTTGTCATTTAGTGTTTCTAGAAAAAAGTTGGGGAAATGAAAAATAACTGTGATAAATGAAATTGTGATACGAATTCTACTACTAATAGGAATATAAACCGCACTAGGATTAACGAGCTGCTGGGTTCATTAATATTAATTTATTAATTGTCTGCAAATCTAAACAGTGTGAGTGCCAGCCAATGAGATTGTCGGTAGCGCATTAGCTCCGCCCACCACCAGAGAAACCGGCAGTTCTTAAAAGCTGAAGAATTCCAAAGGAACTCCATTATTTTGACAGGAAAATACGACAAAGAATATCGTTTACATTTATATCGTTAATTCTGTGTTTTACGTAAGACTCTCTAGAGGTCTGTATCTTTGTCAAAGCGTCGTTTATGGTGCATCCATTAAGATCAACTGAGCCTATAATAAATTATAGTAACACTGCAGTTTGTTGTCAGTAATGGTAACGTGTTGTAAAGGGGGAAGCAGTAATTCGTTTGATTACTTGTTACTGAAAAAAAAAAGTAGTTTATTTATAACGCCGTTATTCCCATCACTGATTACAACACAAACAAAATCAAATGTTTTGAATGGCTAATAAAAGACAGATTAAATCAGTATGGACATTCTCAAAATATACTGTAAAAAAAAATACGTATAATAAATTTATAGCAGAAAAATACATTACATTTTTTAAAGAAGTCTCTTATGCTCACTAAGACTGCATTTATGTGATCAACTATGCAATGATACAACACAACAGTAATGTTGTGAATATCCCAATTTAAAGTGTTTAATAATTCAATATATTTTTAAAATGTACTTTAATCATGTAATGAAATTTTTATTCCAAAAGCTACATTTTTATTTTCATCACTCCAGTCTTCAGTGTCACATGATCTCATGAGAATCATTCTAATCTACTGATTTGTTCCTCAAGTAACATTTCCTATTAATATCAACTTTAAAAACAGTTGTTAATAGTTTTGTGGAAACCATCCTTCATTTTTTTGATGTATAGCAAGCCAAAAAGCATTTGTTTGATATAACAATAAAAAAGTCGATTTAATGCAAAAAAACAAGCTTAGCTTCAGTACATTAAACGTGATATATCAATACCAATATCAGCCGGCCAGCACAGAAGTAGTATCCTGAGGTGTAGTGACTGCTGAATGTTTGCTTCTTCCAGTGACATAGCACCAAAGAGGAAAGTCAATCTTCACCCTCTCCATCCAAACCGAGGCGAAAAGCAACAGCCAACAAAATAATTAACGCCTCTGTTGTGATCCATCATGTCACCCATATCAGTCAATTACTTGTGAGCGCATCTGTTTTCCCGCACTGCTTAAAAGAACATCTTGATTCATCGAGACGTAACACTTTTGTGCTCTGATTTAGGGCAGGATTAAAGCTGGACTTACTATTAAAACACTTCATTATAGATACAGCTTCTGCGTATGGATTAACCTATGGATTCTTCCGAGAGAGCGTGCACACCTTTCAACCTTGCTTGTATATTTATTCTTTCACGATGGTCACTCACTCACCCGGTTTTAAGGTTGTCGATGGCCTCTTCCACTCCTCTCTGATTGTTTCGCACCATGTACTGATGCATGTTGGGATAATTGCTCCGTATATTTTCCTCCGTACTTCCGTTTGGGACGGTGCCGAAGCGTAGAGGAGGATACTGCTCTGAGGGCTGCTGAAACTGAACACGACAGTAGGAGATACTCCATTAAGTTTCTGAAATATGAGATTACAGTTTAAGCCACTGAAATTCACATAATTAATCATGTGGCTAACTATGATTGGAAACACTAAAGTGTGTGGTGGGTGTAAAAAGAATGAAAATTGAATCGTTTCATATGATTATGGGCTGATGATTTATTTGCATAATTTGGCCCCAACTGCTCCACACAAACAAAAACAAACGCTTGAAGTGAGACCCATTTAAAAAGATTTATAGAGTATCTGTATCGCTGTAATGTCAGTTACTGTTATAAAAACACAACTTCAGCTTTTATCAAATGTAATGTCCAGTAAATAGGGACGTACTGATATTACATATGTGACTGATACTAATATACCAATAATCATTTTACGAATGATAACCACGATGTTATCGTTAACTAAAATGTTTGAAGTAATTGAAATGAAGCTAAAATAAATTAAACATGAATGCTAGATGAAAAACACAAACATAAAATAAGAAATGTTGCCTAAATTTAAATAAAAAATAAATAACTAAACAATAAAATAAAAATGAATGAAAATGACAAAAGCTCTCAGCAAAATTACTTTGCTACATTAAAATAACTTATTATACTGTAATAGTATAATTAGAATACTATTACAAATCTGTACTTAATGTGCAAAATGAATAAACAATTTCCTTCCTGCTACAAGAAGGTCCTTTTACTACAATTTAGAAATATCTCTTTAAGTTGGTGATAAATGGTCATCTAACAATTTAGTTTACAATAGAGGTTGATATATTGTGATCATTATAAATTATACAGATTATAAATTACAAACAAAATTACCGTGTGCTGAATTATTAGGCAAGTTGAACATATTTTTTTCCAAGAACATTTCATCAATCCCAAACCACATCAATCTTAATAACTACTCTTGATTTCATATTTAATCATACATAAGTGATATATAACAGTCTTCTCATGTTTTCTTTTTCCAGATAAACTGAGCCTTGAAAGGACTCTAGACTAAAAGTTAAAACTGATTAAACGCCCATGAGAACGATGCAATCCTAATGCAATAATAGAATTAGCAAAGATAAGGAATGACCACTGGGTCAGCAGGTGGAGAAGAACAGACACATGTTAACTGCAAAAGAATGAAGAATTACTGTCAAGAATTAGGTGAGAAACCATCAGGAACCATTTAGCCTCCAGAAGAGCAGTGTGTCAGCTTCTCAGAGAAATCCTAAAAAAGGACCCTCACTTAATAAGAATAACATGCTGAAGTGTTGTGAAATCTATTAAGACTGATTTAGGTAGGTTGTGAGTGACTCTTGAAGTCATCTCCTCTCCTGAAACATCTGACTAATATGAGCTCCACAAACTTACTGCTAGATTCTGGAAGATAGATTCTAAAATCAACAGCAGTTATTAAGACTGATGAGGTTTGGGATTGGCAAAATGTTCTTGATAATTCAGATAATTCAGAGCACAGTTTAATGACATAATGTTTCCACACAAGTACGACTGAATAGCTAAATGTGTTACAATAAAGAAAATCACTGGTGTTATTGTCTACCTTCTTATCACTGAGGCCAGACACAGTATCGATGTACTCTTCTTGAATCATGAAAGCAGCCAGGTTAGCGGTGTAGCTGGCCAGGAAGATGACAGCAAAGAAAGCCCAGACCAGCACCATTATCTTACTGGTGGTGCCTCTCGGGTTCTCCACCGGAACGGAGTTATTAAACACCAGAGCCCACAGCAGCCAAATAGACTTCCCTATGGTGAACTTTGAACCCCCTGCCTCTGAGAGAACAACAACACAGGAAGGCCAAACGAGGCAGGTCTTATTATGACACACACAGTGATAACACCTGAGAAAACAAGGAACACGCTTACAAGGATAATAACTATCTGTAAACAAGTCCTTCGTGGCTGATTGCGTTCATGAAAGCGCCTAGAGCGAAACCTTAAATATATAAACAACGTACTCTTCCCGCTCTGTAAGCTTCGGTTATATCCGACAGGGCTGAAGAACTCGAAGATGAAGACGGTCACAGCGACCACAGACAGGCACATGACGAACATCATCACCCACACGGCTGGGCTGTACGGCTCTAAAATGGTGCGAAAAGCATAATATGAATCCAAACGACATCATCTATGTACATTTATAACACTATTCTTTGTATCACATTCATTTTGCAAAACTCCTGAGTAAAGGTATATACTATATATAAACTGTATTACTTTGGAAAAGTGTGTTGCTCCCTCCTACACCCTTACCGAGGAAAGCAGATGGTGACACCGTGCCATTGCTGCGAGAGACCATGACACTGATGCCAGTCTCCACAAAAGGTACAGAGAACTCCACAACCTCTGACCTCTCCTCATTAATTGTCAAGGAGCCGATCGCCATGTCGGCCCGCTTGGACACCACCTGGTGGGGAAAGAGACTAATAACATTACGAACAGAGAAAGTGCATGTTTAAAAGTTAAAAATATGGTTAAGATAGTAAGTAACCTTTATGGACTACTACTTTGAATGCCATTTAGTTCATACAGTTTTAAAAAACAAAAGTCAATTTAATTGTTTAATCATTTAGAGAACTTGTATATTATCGGTGTCACAATCCAAGACGAACAAAAAAAACCTGCTGCACCTGAATTCAGTGGACTTTGTGATATTAAAATCAAAGTGAACAAATAGTCGAGAGATAAAATGAGGGCCTGACCTCCCCGACCATTCCATTCCACTCTCCGTCTATGTTCTTTCCATGCCTGCCATTGGTCACCAGATAGAGGTCATAGGTGAAGCCCACTATTTTAGCCAGGCGCTTGAGAACATCAATACAGAAGCCTTTGCAGCAGTGCTTCATGGATTGAATGCCCTCAACAACCATGCTGTAATTGAAAAGAAGAAGAAGAGGAGAAAGGCATAGAAAGGGGAAAAGAAACAGAAAGGGGACAGTGACAAAAGAAAGAAATAATGTAGAGAAAGAAAGCAAAAGAAACGAAATGAACATCCCTGCTCAGAATTCAGTGCCGTGTTACTAAAGCAAACACATATAATCTATCAGCATAAAGATGAAGATTCTTTCATTAAAGGAAATGGTCTGCTGTTTTTAAAACAAGCACTACTCAATAGATCCTGGAGAAGTGATTAAACAGGAACAGCTCATTATTTATCTAAAGACTATATGCCATATATCACCCAAAAATATAACAGACTTTTGTATTAATTGTGCCTAATTGAAGCCATTGTTTAGTATATTTTACATTGTGACTTGATTGTAATGACAAATAAGCACATTTCCCCTTATCTCTCATTATCATAGCCCATCATTTTACTTCTGATTCTCATTCTGAATCAAAAGAGAATCACCACTGCAATAATTACTGTAAAATATACACTGGTGGCCAAATGTTTATTTTTAAATATTTAAGATAGAATTAGCTTATTGTATTAACACCATATAAATATTTCACATATTTTCTACATGTATTTTTTTATATATATATTTAAAAAAATACATTAAAACAGAAATGTGTGATGTGAAATATTACTACAATTTAAAATAACGTTTTTCTTTTTCTTTTAAAAAGTAGCCATTACAATATATAGTAGCAACATAATTTTAAAATCCACAATTTTATACAATTAATATAGATTATAGATTACATTATTTATTGTACTTTTTTATGGTAATGAGAATATGTGGGGTATATGTGTTTATATAATAAAATGATAATTGTTTATATATAAATTGTAATGAAAATGTGGTTAAATATGACCTGGGCATGTTCTTGTTTCAGTGAGATTGGCGCTTCTGAGAAATGCAGCATTTAAATAAAGTAAATGAAGTAAAGTGCTCTAACACAGAACCATCATTGATCAACCTCTTCCATTTCTACGTGCATTTCTAATTTATTTAAATTCCATCAGTGCTGGTGACAGGACGGGGAATGAATGCCCCTGGGCTAATGTGAATGTAATTTGCAACATCTGCATATTCACTGCCACATTTGCCAAAGTGATAACCTCAAAGGTTGAACATTTCCAGTCTAAAAACCCACAGACTGAACCTTGACCTGTTGTTGAGCGGCAGACGGCACGGCACAGAGTCTCTGATGCAGGAGCCTGTTCCAGCTTCAGCAGGCTCTACGATGACGAACGGCCTCTCCTCCAGAGTAACCACACGCAAGTGCTGGGAGTCATCCAGAGGTTTGAGGAACGGGCCGTAACGGGACCAGGGCGGGTAACGCAGACGGAGCACGCCATTTTCCCACCAACCTACCTGCAACAATAACAAGATGCTAATAAAATCAGACCTCAGACAGATGTGCACTGTAAAAAATGTCTATGATTATAACGATAAAAAACTGTGAAAATGCTACGGTAAAAACCTGTTAAACGGTTAATGGTAAAAATTTACAGTGAAAAACCGTAAACTGACGTTCCCAGAATTCTAATTTTGTTTGAATTTGATGTTTTTTCTTTGAAATAACTCTGTTTCTTCTTAGTGTTTTCTTATCAGTGATGTTTATTAGGGTTGTGTGTCACATGTAATGTTGTTAAATGAATGTTTATTGTATATTTGA
>JAUCMR010000046.1:14980152-14991513 GCA_032357425.1 Enteromius argenteus | reverse complement strand
ATGGGCTTTGGTTCATCATGTGACTTTCTCATCATCACCTGCTTTTGGTGTTTATCAGTGTATTTCAAAGATACAAAACAGATTTCAGCACTTTTGTAAATTTAACTTCAAACCGTAAAACCTAAAATGCTTTTACTGCTTTTTTTTAACGGTCAAATTCTGGCAGCTGCCGTTTTTTACTGTAAAGTTTACAGATTTTTTTTCCAGTGTGTTAAGAAACACTAAGCATCTGTGCGCATAACGGTGGACTGAACATGTAATACACATGTGTACGATGTTTTCACAAATGCACAACAACTTTCACTTTGAAACCCATTTTCAAACGTGTCTTCAGGCCCCTAAAACGTTGTCATGTAAATGCACAACCGAAATATTTAATTTATAATGGTGTAAATACACATTTTGCCACATGCAGAAACTGAAGAACATTTAAAATTTCTGTCTTCCCAAGCGACAGTTGTTTTACCTTTCATCAAGGCACGTAAAGCCAAACCTTTCAAAGCTACAGCAGCACGGCACCTTTTTAACTTCACACGATTCCCACTTCCAAGTGTTAACCATCTGACAATATAATATGACAATTAAATATAATAAAGACTTGTTCTAACTCGACAACGAATGATTTGATACTCATGCAGCTCCACTGGCATGCTAGTGAAACCAGATATTTTAAACTGTCGACGTTTACGAATAACCACGAATAACCAATACCAAAATACGTTCATGCAAAAATCTATTATTTCCCATGGCTTACTGACATTTGCCAGCAAAATGCTGTATGTGCAATCATTTGCAATTGCCACTCAATTGCATTAAAGTGCACTGCCCCGTAAACAACTTCCCTTTTGAGAGTAATTTAAAATAACAGACAAGTCACTACGAAAACAGGAACATTGTGAATTATACAGTAAAACATAAATAGGCATATAAAAACATAAATGTATAAACTGCCGACTACTCATTTTTATAACTCTCAGTGCACACTAAGTTGATCATTTTGCTGCATTACATCAAAAGTATATGTGCTAAATATAAAAATCAAGTCGGTGCAACTTTTGGGCTTTGCACAAACTGTCTTGTAATGTGAATGTGCATATATTTGATGCACTTCAGTCCCTTCTGTATGCGTCACACGGCCCATTTCATATGCATTCTTCACATTTCATTAATATAAATGGCAAGGCAAAATGTGAACTCACTTGGGAGCTGCATTTAAAACAGTTCAATGATAACCATGAATATCTAAACACATTTAAGCATACTAATGGCTCCACCCCTACCTCCTCCCAGCCTCTTCCTGCAGTGTAGGAGATAACATCCAGGAGCGGATTTGCCAGATAACCGTCATTATTAAAGGAATAGTCCCGTCCGGATAGAGTTATGTTACTGAAGAACCTGCAGGAGGAGAGGAGGGAAAAAAGAGCAGGGTGATAAAGGAGGAGTCTGAGTGAAAGTGATAAAGAGAAGGAGAGAGAGCAGCGAGAGATAAAGAGTGATAGATGGGACTTCCATTAGTCACCTCTCCACTTGGGGTGCTGTGTGTGATTTGTGCAGAATGCTTAAGGGACTCTTAAGCAAACCTTCTCTGCTGAACATTAAACAGAAATGACAACACTGAATCTCAATGAACATAAAAAAAGAAATTCATTCACAGAGCGGTCAAAAACTCAGGGTAAAACTGCCTGACCGAATGAATGAATCGATGAATTAATATAGAAGAAGACTGACAGTATGGAAGGATTAAAAAAACAAACGGAGAAAGTAAAGCTGAATGAATGAACAAATTACAGTTTTGAATGAGATTCAAAAAAAAAAAAAGTTGATGAATGAATGAATAGCTAGAGGTGGATTTACTGTATTTGTGAAAGGATAAAAACTATATTGGAAGCACGGGTAGACGAATGAATAAAACGATGAAGGGTGCTGAAAGATGGATGAAGAAGCAGAGAGAAAAAGATGGATGAACACACAGATAAAATATGAACACGAGTAAGAAGGATCAACTTCATGAATAAATGAACGAATAGGGGGAAAAATGGGATGGATGAATGGATAAAAAATGAGTAGTTTAAAGGGTAAAAATAATGAAGGAATGAAACCGCATGAACATTAAATAGAGATGACAGCACTGAATCCAAAACTCACAGGATAACTGTCTAACCAAATGAATGAATGAATACAGACGGAAATAGACAGTATGGATAGAAAGAAAGAAAGAACATAATAAATAAATGAATGAATGAACAAAGTAACAAAAAACAATGGATGGACGGATGAATTAAAACATAAATGAATGGAATACAAATGGAATATTGTAATATCGATACTGTATATATGTGTGGTTGTGTTTATTAATTTATTTTTTTAAATTATAGGTTGATTCAAAGACGAATAAAAAATGAAGGGTACTGTAAGATAACCTTCACAAAAGTATAAATCAAACAATTATTAATAAGTGAAGAGAAAAAGATGAATGAATGCACAGAAAAAAATAGGATCCATATCATGAATAAATAAACAAATAAAAACAGTTTAATGATAAACACTGAAGAGTAGTTTAAAGGGTAAATAGTGAATGAATGAGGAAGAAAAACATGGATGAACAGATAAATGACTAGAATTAATGTTTTTTTTTTTATTAAATTATGGAAAGCAAGAAATGCAAATAATTTCAGAATATATAAATTTTATTTATTTATGTTTTCACTGTTTATGAAGAAAAATTGTGATAGACAGATGAAAAAAAAGGGTAAAGGATAACCTTCACAGAGAAATGAATGGATGAACTGGGAGGATGGAGGATGAATGACATGCCCTGAGGCACCGCAGCCACGGCTCCGATTGCGCTTTTATCGCACTTCCAGATCGACGGCAGGACACGCCAGTCATCTCGCCAGTGGCTTGTTTTCAATATTCAGTGTTTGGAGCTCTTAGGATGCTGCCGAGATGCTCTTATTAGTCGCCATGACAACTAGAAGCACGAGAGTAGCACCCAAACTCTGGAGCGGATGCCAAACGTGAACCTTCGTCAGCAGTTTTCCTTTCACTCGTGATGGCCAGAGAAAAGGACTCTTGCAAACAGCTCGTTTTTCTTTTTTTTTTATTTTAGCCTCATTGCACAGGACGCTAGGCTCGTTTTTACAAGACATGTCTCATACATCTTTCCACTTCTGTCTTTGGGAGAAATTGTACTTGATATCTGATCCATAATTTATGTCAGGCTCTATATAAGAGATGATGGCTACCACGGGCTTCTGGTTTAATAGAACGTGAGCGCTACTGCTTCACCAAACTTCATTCGTTCTCAAAACGCCACTCTAAACACTTTCAGAAATACGAAATGGGGCTCTGTCCATTTTTCATGCACACTCAGAAGGGAACTGTAATCGAGTTTACAAATCGCTCTTGAACTTCTTCGATCTGTCGCACACGATATCTGCCATGGATCGGCAATTAAAGAAACCGGCGTAATTCATTTACCCCGCACTCGTTTCGAGAGTGCAGCGGAGAGCGTAACAATCTTAAGCAATGCCAGCACTCACACTTCCCTCATTCCCTCGCACTAGACCCCTGCAAGGTTGTCATAGCGACACAGCCATTGACATTACATGTGTTCCGCTAATGCCTAACATTGTGGGGTGAACAAACAACCTAAAGCACAGCACGCAGCGGAATACAGATGTCACTTGTGTCATCACAATGAAGACGAGAAAGAGAGAGGCAGGAAAAAGGGAGCGTGAGCCTGACACAAAATGGAAACGTAGCCGTGATGTACTGTCACACAGAATGTGAAATGAAAAAGCCTGGAGACACAAGGAAGAGGAGGCAGGGTGTGTGTGTGTGTGTGTGTGTGTGTGTGGCACATACACCAGGACAGGATAAGGAGAGATGAAGTATGTTCAAACATCAGAGGGGTGTTTAAACATCAGAAACATTTGAGGGGTTTTAATGTGTCCATTAAAGCGGCATTAGTATGGTGATGAGCAGAGGCACTGCCCTCTGCAGCTGTGTGTGTGTGTTTGAGAGAGAGAGTATCTCAAAGCAGTATGGCTGTATACAACAGCAACATGGTTCCCCTATGAGTCAAAGTCATAAAAGAGAGGCTGTTCCAAAGCCTAAAAAGACCTAGACAGCATTTTTGAGGTTCAAAAGGTTAAAAAAGTTAATTGAAATGGTCAAAAACGCTGTTTCCGCAAGAATGTTCCATCTCACCCATGATGCCTAAGAAAGTAAGTAGTAACATTCAAATATGTGTACTAGATTCTGAAAATGCTGTCTAGGAATGAATGTTCAAGCTCAAGGGTGATGCCCCAAAAATGCTTTCTAGGCATATTTAACATGCTTATGCACAAAAAGGCCTCTAGGGGTTATCTAGACTGAAGGGGCGATACAAGACGAGAGTGATCTAGAGCACTTTTACACTCAACAATGGACAATCAGTGCAATGGAATGCCAGAAAATAAAGTATGAAATGTCCATAATGATGCTCAAAAATATTGTCTATGAACATTCAACACACCTATACTGCACACATACAAACTGCTGAATGCTGAAAACATCTGGTTTGGAGCATAACTGGTTAGTGTAGGAATGTTTTTAAGCACAGATGATGTAATATTTGCCTAATACCTAAAAATAATGTGTCTATGATCCCAAAAAATATTGGCAAAGGAAGTCCCCAAGCTGGCCAAAAATGGACTTTGTAGTAACTGTCTAGATTGGAGTCTTAAAACACATCATGGCCCAAAAAGCAGCTCATTTAGAAGCATTCAAATGTGCCTGTGATACCCAAAAAAGCAGCAGAGTCTTGGCAGGAGCACTCTACCAATGCCGAAAACTGCTGTCTATGAAAACTACTACTGCTTAAAGAGATAGTTCAGCCAAGAAGGAAAATTCTGTCATTAATCACACACCCTCATGTTTTTCCAAACCCGTAATATATTCATTCGTCTTCGGAACACAAATTAAAATATTTTTGAGCAATCTGTCTCTCAATAGACAGCAAAGCAACTGAAACCATCAAGGCCCAGAAAGTCAAGACATTAATAAAAGTGGCAGAACCTGATTTTACCAAGTGCAAAGTGTTCCTGGATCAACATCTTTGCTGAAACCTGGAACAACATTATGATTAACAATCAGATCTGAAGAACCAGTTTATAGTTTTTGTAAAGTTTAGGCTTACAAACGTTTTTTTGGGGCTTATACATCAGTGTCAGTCATCTATCATTTCCTCAGATTTTAGAGATTACTCATGAGTAAGGCTAGCTTTAGATGTACAGATATGGTCAAGACTAAATCTTTGGATTAAATGGTTGTTCCAGGGTCAACAAAATACTGTATATTTAACCAGGAATACATCTAACAGCAAAATCAGGATGCGTGACATCAGTGGTTCAACCTTAATCTACAAGGCTGCGAGAATACTGTTTTTGTATGCAAAGAACACAATTTCTCCTCTTTTTGTGTGATTTTTGTTTATGAGAGTACAACAATGCATGTTCAGCATCACACAAATGACTGACAAGTCTGACAGGAAAGAGAAGAAACTGATGAATAAAGTTGTTTTGTTTTTTCAATGCAAGACAAAAAAACAGGTAGAAATTCAAATGTGGCTATGATGGCCAAAGTTACAATCTGAGAATTGTGACTGCCCATAAAATAATTTTTTAAAACAGTCTTTGTGGGATGCTTAAAATGCAACTAGCATACCCAAAAATGCCTTACATGTGACTCTTAACACACACCCATGATGCAGTTTGAATGCAGCCGTGATGCCCCCCAAAACATCAGTCAGTAAAAATGTACCCATGATATTTGCATAATTTGATCCCAAAAATGGTCTAGGTGGGAATATGTGAAAGCACCCACACAGGAAAGTTCCAATGTGCCTGAGAAATTCAAAAAAATAGTCTAGATAAGCAGCTCAACAGGGTTTTAAAACTCAACCAGAGAGCGAGAGAGAGAGGGGAAGTCGGCAAAGTTGGTTGAAGACGTCAATACTGCTGCGACATCCTGCACAGACAGCATGAGTTAATAGGAGGAAGTGGGCGTAAGAGTGAGCGAATGAGGGATGGAGCAGACCTTGAGTGAGTGAATGAGTGAGAGTAAGATTGAGTTTGAGTGTGTGTGTGTGTATGTGGGTGAAGCCGGGTGGCTGCAAGATCAGTTCCATTGGTGACAGTCTGGGATTTTTCCCCCTGCATTCGGCGCACCATAACCAATTATCCTATTTACATGCAAAACGACACCGCATGCGTGCCTCTTTAGAGCCGCCCGCAGGGGCAAGACGAGAGCGGAGAGGAAAAATGAAGGGATGAGACAGTGGGGGCCAACAAAAGGGTGGGAGAAAAAGAGGGGGGACAGGAAAGAATGAGTGTGGGAGAGAGAGTATGAGATGAAGAGATGGAATTAGAGTGGGGACAGTAATGTCGACATGATGAGAGAGAAGAGTTATTATCAAAGAGCGCGAGGACTGAGAAATGCACGGGCAGGAAAGAGTGGGAGGACGTGAAAAGGGTCGAAAAGAATGACAGAAAAATGAGTGTGCGGATTTGAGAAAGCAAAACAATGAGAAAAAGAGGGCGAAAAGGTTGAAAGGAGAAAGGTGATGAAGGGTGAATAACAGTGGGCAGGAGTACAGGTGAGCATTCATCACACTCCATTAACTTAAGCAGTAACAAAAAGTTAGCAGTAGGGGGCAACGGGTCTGTGGTAATATGCTTACTCATAATAATCCTGCGCCAGCCTCTAATGACTGATTTAGGAACAGCTCTCTGCGCATCTGCTTTCATATTGTGACTGCATTATACTGTTGGTCATACGGTGCGACCATCAGAGATGAATCTGTATAATATACAGTAACCGTACGTGTAATCTTTCAGCTAGTGCCATTGATTGGACTTCAGATAACGGTGGGGTATAATGAGAACAAAGAAATATAAATCAAAGTGGTTTTTCATTATTTCATCAAATCAAACGTGAAGCTGTATTGTAACTTGCCATTATCCAGCTGACCACCATTATAATAATCAATTCAGCTTCTCTAATACATGATCACGAGCTCAAATATCAAGCATGGGCGGTTCATAACTCAAAGTTTGATCAATATCAATCAAAATATGCCAAGAGGCTGCATGAATCTTGCCATACTTACCATGAAAGGTTTTCAGCTCACATTTCTATGGAAGCCCATTTTCACCACAGTTGTGACGTTTTATGACAATTTTCTCACAATTGCAAGCTTTCTTTTCAGAATTGAGATATAACCTCAGAACTGCAAGAAAATATCACGATTGTGAGACATAAAAGCCACAAGCATCTTTATATTTTTATTCCACGACAGGAACAGGCTTTCATATATTTCAATAAAAAATGGTCGACCGATATGAGTTTTTTTAAGGCCGATGCCAATGCCGATATCTTGGAAAGCAGGGTGGCTGATAGCCGATATTAGGCCGATATAACTTTATTGATTTTTATTAATATTTAAGAAATTTTAAATAATTAAAAAACTGATTAAAATATAAATGTGTAAAATAAACATACTTTAAGACAAAGTATTTTTTACAAATAAATTAATATTGAATAGATATTAAATAAAATTATAATTAAGTAAATACTGTAAACAACAGGGCATTCTGGGTAGTTTGTTTGCTTTGGAAATGATATTTTTCAAATAAAGCAAAAGTAACACTCATATTTTATACAGCACAGGATCAGGATACATGCTCATACTTCACGAGATCGCAACTAGATTTCACTAAGTCTGCAAGTTTTGTGAATTTAAATGTTCATTAGTCATTCAAAGATTTGTTTAAATGATATAAATGCATATTTTCTGAATGCTGACGGCAAACGAGGGAGTATTATAACATTTGCTTCTCTATTACTAATAATATAAAAGCAATCACTATACACTGTGTGTGCCGTCAAAATAAAAGTCTTGAACATATCGGCCAAAAGAAAAATGTATTGGCCGATATTTGAAAAATGCCAAAAACTGGCCGATATATCGGTCAAACACTAGAAATGATCTTTTGCTTCCAGAAAGACAGCAGGACCACTAAAGGGATAGTTCAGTCATTATTTGCTCACCTGTATGTTGTTTCAAAGATAAAGGTTCTAAGATAATGGGGTCTAAAAGAACACGGTCTTTGCATCTTGACTTTATTTTCATGACAATTTCCCCCAAGGCCTCGTTATCATAAAGTGACCAAAAAACCTCACTTATTAACATACGTTGAAACAAATAATAGTATATTATTTACATTGTAAGGTAATTCAATAAAAAAACCTAACGAGAATCCCCACAGAAAATAATGAAAATTACAAATAAACTCAAAATCCTGATATATCGCTGTAATGAGAATGTGGAAGGAAAATATGGTCATTTGTCAAGAAAAAATGCCACAGTGTCACAATCTTAATGGTCCTAAAAACAGGCAATATGCAAAGTATAATATCTTATTTTTTGTTTTGATTTTGGAACTGAAATATGATCCGGACAATCATCCATTTTAAAAAATTAATTAGAGAATAAAAAATGAAGACTGGTGTCATATTCCCACACTGTTTAAATCCAATATGAAAAGCATGAAGATCGGATATGAGTTCCCAGTTTGCAATGATTTCAAAATAAGGAAGAAAACAATTAAATAAGAGGGAAGCAATGGAAAAGCCAGTATGAAAGTACTCGTAAAGGATCTATGGATGTGATTCCGTGCTCAGCGCTAATGAATAGAGATCAATGGGAAAACCTTGAGCAAAATATAGCAGCAAGTTTTTACCGTGTACAGGCTGTCCGTTGCCTCCCTGAAGGAATAGCGGTTGCAATACTTTGAGGTAGAGAAGCAAATCCCTTTTCAGGCGAATTGTAGAGAAATCATCAGATCATTTTGGTTACACCTAGTATGCAGATGTCACATCAAACTAAATGCGATGACTGATAACGGTAAAGTGGGCTTGAGAGAACGCTCAAACATGAACCGGCCGGGTCAGCTAACCTAACCTGATGACACGTTTAAGTGATCGACTTTTGAAGGTGGTTAAAAGATTTATGATTCTCTCAGTTCGTGCCTGAGTGACATGAACACTTCCGAGAGAGCTCCCCCCACCGTAAAGACTAGACGACGGTGCTGTTCGAGGCCACAGTTTTTTAGAGATTGAGTGATTTGTGAGAAGCATGACTGACAGGAAGCAAATCCCTGCAGTATGGGCTGTCAAACACAAATCAAGCGCAGGTTAAGGGCGTGTGTGTGTGACTGAACACATGTGGCCTCATTGGGGTGATGGGTGAAAAGAGACCCAGGAAACAGACAACACGGGTTTTTGATACAGTCATCACAGTCGCACCGCTCTTTGAATTCTGTGCTGCAAGAGATGAAACAGGAACTCGTTAGAATTTTGCTGTTTCGTGATGTACCCGGTTTAGGGCCATTTCCTCTAACAGTACAAAGTCAATGTAGTGTTCATACATAATTAACAGCAGTGATGCACGGCCGGAAATAAAGATTTCAGTTTGTGTTAGGAGTCTGCAGGGAGATATATTACAACAAAAATGTAATAAATATTTATTATCAAATGAATGCTATAACAAGTTTGAGTGGAATGAGTCAGGATTGCATATGGGTCAGTACTTTTATTCGTTCAAATGCAGATGGAAATTTTTATCCCTGCACTATTACGTGCCGATCATGGTTAAATAAATACTTGTTCGTGATTCTCCAAAGAAGTTGTTAAATTAAAATACATGGATTTGTGGACCCACTTTTTAGCTTACACTGAAAATAATTTGCTGGCAAAACTATTTTTTTCAAAAACTACTAGTAAATTTCACAAATAATTAAAGAGACATTCATTTAACACATTAAATTAATCACGAAATGTTTAAAAAGTAGAAAGACTGAAATAGTATTTTATAAAACATATACTTAAAAACTAGAAACTTTATATGCAAGTTTAGTCCTAAATGTTGACAGAATTTACTTTTAGTGGATATTTGTATTTATTTACACTCTTCCTCTGCTGAAAAAAAGGGTTAAAACCTGAAACACACATTGTAAACCAACCCAATGAAAGAGAAAGAGAAAAGAAAGAGAAATGCCTCCAAACATGCACTGGTCAAAAGATTTTATGAGGTTTCAAAAGTTTTACATTACATGTGTCAAATTACTGGTATTTGCGCCATTGTTTTAAATATATTACAATAGAAAATTGTTATTTTTAATTTAGTGCTGTCAAATGATTAATCAAGGTTAATCGCATTCAAAATCAAAAGTTTTGGTTTACATAATATATGTAAGTTTACTGTATATATAAATACACACACATACAGTATATATTTTGAAAATATTTACAAGTATATACATTCATAATCTTATAAATAATCATATTTAATATATAAACATTTTATATGGTGTGATATATTCTGTACATGTATGTGTTTGTATTTATATAAACATAATAAATATACACAGCACACACACACACACACACATATTATGTAAAAGTAAAAAAACTATCGGTTATCAATTAAGATTTTCTCACCTGATTCTATCCGGTACCCTCTGTGTTTGATTTCCATCCATCACGCAGTTCCCAGCAAAGCTTGTCCCTCGAGCCCCGCCGTACTCCCTCCGTAAAGCCATAGCACCGTGCGTCAGTACGGACACACCCTTTGCAATTCGCCGCCGCGGCTCGTCCCTCCATCCCTGGGGTCGCACAGCAAACAGAGCCTTGGGTAGACCCTCAAGACCAAGTCCAGACAGAGCCGGGCCCACCGCAAACCACATATGTGAAGGAGTAGCCTGCCCTGATGCCCACGCAGCCTTAAAAATTTGCTCCGCCTCTTCCTGTGAGCAATATAGCAGCCGCACCTGTAAAGAGTGGCAGAGCAAGAAAGGAATAAGTATTCAAAATACCACTTTTTATTTTAAAGTTGAGATACAATCAAAACATATTTACTTATTATGCACAAATAAATGAGAATTAAAAAAATCATTGTGATGTTTAATTAAAAAAATGGAACTTGAGCCACTTCTTTCTCAATAAATGTACTGATTTACTCTTAAATGCCACATTAAGAAAGAAAAATTAAATCTTTGGTCATGCAAAGAATATTATCTAGAAAATGAATATTATGCTGACTTCAAAAGACACCTAAAATAAGTAAGTAAGTGTATTACAATCATCAAGCCCGACTAGCTCTTTCTGGCTGCTCATGACACTATTATAATTTCAGAGATCGGAACAGAGTGATCCAATTCAATTCAATTCAATTCAATTCAATTCAATTCAATTCAATTCAATTTTATTTGTATAGCGCTTTTCATGATACATATCATTGCAAAGCAGCTTTACACC
>JAUCMR010000046.1:14966783-14978583 GCA_032357425.1 Enteromius argenteus | reverse complement strand
AAACCAATATACAAAGACAGGGGGAAACAGGACTAAACCAAAATGACAAAGACAGATACAAAACATGAAACAGAGAAACGCCTACGGCGTGACAAGTGTTAATATGCAATTTTTCTGACATTTTCAGAGTATCACTGTTATGTGTTGTTTTTAGCCTGCATATAGTGAAAATGATTTATTAAATCATTGCTTTATACAACTGCTGCATTTCTTCTACGCTGGGCCTCTGATGGTTGAACACTTGTGAAGGAGTAATGCATTATTCATTCTGATAGCAGTTTTGATAATGGAGCAGTTTACATTTTACATTTACAATTTATTATCATGCTGGTCTTTTTTGGTGAGGCTTATTAAAATAAAATAAAGCTAGTAAGCTTATGTTTCAAAGCAAATCACTGGAGGCAGAGTTTTTACATTTATAACAAAGCTCGCCGATAACATCTGCACTTTGATGTAGCGTGTGTCTGTCGGGCCTTTACTGAAACCAAACTGACGGTTAAATCACTACGAGAAAAAAAACGAAAAAGTTCCTATCACATTGCATCAAGCTGACCCCAATTTTTTCCTCGTTCTTTTCCACGCGAGCACTGTGACAGGCACTTCGAATGTGCTCCTGTATCAGTCACTGATTAGGGTCTGAACGTCTGGGCGCTTGGACACTGTGGAGAATTAATCAGGCAAGTTGTTGAACGTCGAGGATGTCTGCTGGCGTGGCCGGTCCTGTGGGGAATTGAGTCGGCCACCTTTGGGTCAGATGGAAACTGTCATTTAATGTCACGCTGCTCAGTAACATTACGGATGCCATCTTCCCTTTCATAGGTCACGCGACCTCCTTCTCTTTGGGAGCCTTCACGTAAAGGCCAAAGAACGCAGGAGAGTGAGAGAGAGAGTCAGAAGAAAAAGATGAGCGTGGAACGGATACATGAGAGAGAAGGTTAATCGAGAAATCAAGCTGGGAATATGGAGGAAGTGACTTACACAACGCATGAGGAGCTTTACCTTATGTTGCTGATTTTGGAGTGCTATGGAATAATTGCTCTGGGGCATTAGAGCTGTCTTTTCTCTTTTCGTTGTCATATTCATACTTCTATGATTAACCAAGACTGATTTGGCAATACAGCTGTTAATTGTGCTGGCAGAGAAGCCACTTTAAATTAAAAAAAGGTGGGGTGGAATAGGAGCTGGTGGAGTGGGAACGATAGTTCAGTGAAAAGAAACCAAAAAAAGAGAATGAGCTGGACAATCCCAGTAGAGAGAAAGAGCTTCCAGTACAGTTCATACAATGGGTAGGATTATATGAAGATTTAAAAAAAAAAAAAAAGACAGATTAAGCATGAATGCTATTTGTAAAAACTTCAGAGTTACTAAGATTTGGCCTTTTAAATGTGAGCTGTCCTAATAATAAATAAAAATAGTCACTTTTTCTTTCTAGTATCTCTTTACTAACAATTTTGATAAGATAATAATGATAAGTCAGTTAAAATAAGATTATACGTCATTAAAAGCCTTCATTTTGGAATTTAAATAAAAAGAAAGAAAGAGAAAGAAAGAAAGAAAAAAGAAACATCAGATCAAATTAAGCTTTTAACCTAGAAGTATACATTTTAGAATTTACATAAACACATGAAATGATATACATAAAAAGTAGGGATGCACAATATTATCGCAATGATGTCAGAATGGGCCGATATTGGCTTAAAATGTAAACATCGGTATCGGTGCGATATGTACAATTATGCCGATATGTCTTGCTGAAGTCGAATAACTCACATGTTCTCATGATATGTGAGCGATAAGATCACGTGAACATTGTGGTCAATCTTTTTACAAGTTTTTACAAGTGAAGTTTTGCCTGGTTTATGATTGCAGCATGTAAACTAAGAATGCAAGATTAGAATCATGTGTCTGGTGTGCAATAGATTCTGTAACTAGCCCTGTCCTGATGACCGCCAGGTGAGGAGCTTCAATTGCCTAGGGGTCGCTGTTGGCCTACTTGTATTACAATTCAAGTAAAATACACAAATAATATCAAGATTGTGTTTCTGATTAAATAAAGCAGTAACTGTCATAAAATCATGAGTATGTTTTAATTTAAAGATCAGAAGCTATAGTTTACATGAATAAAAGTCACAAACATGACATTAATTAAATGTATTAAATAACTGTATTAAATAAATTTAGATACAGATATATTTATTAATGTGTTTTATATATATATATATATATATAATCTTATTTATATTTTTCTTTAGACCATTTGCAAATGTTAAATCTTTAAATAAAAGGTTACCACTGCATCTGTATGGAAAAAAGTGATTGATTTATAGTTGATTTGAATGCTGAATTAAATTGAAATTGAAATTTATAATTATTTACAAAGTTTTCAGTGTACTCTTATAATAACTGCATTATTGTTTATTTAATTCTAACATTCGTTTTTGTTAAAAACTAACCAAAATTACAATATTTTTTTATAATATTTTTTAGAATCCCTGCACAGGAGAGACTTGGTGTTGTTTCCAAACAAAAGGAAATATATTGGTATCGGCACAGGTATTGGCAAAAATCGGCATCTCTACAGGAAACTGTATTTTGACATTTGATTTGAATGAATAGACGAATGTAAAAACATCAGACAATCTGGGTTTTGAATCTGGAAATAAATAATTTAAGCCATTTTTGGATTTAAAAATGTAAATAAATTAGAAGAATGAATAATCCTGCACTATTTCTATGTAACTAATCAATTGCAAGTAAAGTTACAACAGTGATCATGTGACTCTTTTGTACAGACAGTCAGATGCTCTTGTTTCCATTGATGCTCAAGATGCTCTTTGATCATTCTCAGATCATGCTGGAGAACATGATCATGAGGTTTTACACAAGCTTGTCGAGTTCAAGCAGCTGCTCGAGTGCTGCTGTCATTAAAGCAAAAGAGGGACAAACCGAATACTATTTCTGATATGTTTATTTTTAACCTAAAATGTTAACTTTTCACTATAATGTTTGTGCTGATAATACCATTTGTAAGTGAAATGTATTCAGCTATAAAAGCACACAAAATAGAATTTTTTCAAAATAGAATAGCATTTCTACGAGTGGTTTCAGACGTACAGAACTGCATTTCTATTCTGGCTCCTGACCTGTGCTTCATTCTCTTTCAGCAGCCTGCGTGTACGAGCTCCTCCGGGGTCATCGGTCAGGTTGAGCATCACCACGCTCTTTCTCTCCCAGCCGATGAAGGAGCCATCTATCATGCCTTCTACCATGGCCAGGAAGTCCTCGTAGCCGTGGTGGCGTGTGGTAACCACAGAGAAAGCCGTCCAATCAAACTCCTCCAGAACTTCGAAAATAACCTCCAGCTGCAGGCCAGTGGAGCACAAGAACTGCAGGTAGACGGAGCCGCTTTCCTGAAAGAGAAAGAAAATGTGGGACATGGAGAAACGTCGCAACATTTTGCATAAACAGAGAAACCTCTGAAAGGAAGCTCTCTTTCCAGCCTAAATTTTCTCTGAACGTCTGTTCTTTAGAGGTGCAATGGATCATAGATGATCTGTACGGACCAGTCCCCACGGTTCAGCACGCACGTGATTCACGGATTAACTGTTAAGTTCAGCTATCATAGAGTTAAAATTATCACTCGCATGTGTTTTTCCTTGCATACATATGAAGTTGTTGTCGAATCGGGACTCGCTCAGCCGCTGCACACTCACCCGAAGCGTGACTACAGCTGACTAAAGAAACCGAATATGTGTCAGTATCAGGTCCGTGCATTTAGTTTTAAAGAGACAGCAGCCTAGAAATACCTACTTCTGTCTGGTCTGCTAATCAAACAACACCACAGCTTTAACTAAGATTCATCTGTATTTAAAGAAACACTCCACTTTTTTGATAAACAGTTGAGTTTTACCGTTTTCGAATCCATTCAGCCGATCTCCGGGTCTAGCAATTTTAGCTTAGCATAGCATAGATTATTGAATCTGATTAGACCGTTAGCATTACGCTCAAAAATGACCAAGGAGTTTTGATATTTTTCCTATTTAAAACTTGACCCTTCTGTAGTTACATTCTGTACTAAGCCTGATGGAAAATGAAAAGTTGCAATTTTTTAGGCCGATATGTCTAGGAACTATACTCTCATAATCTCATAATCAAGGAACTTCGCTGCTGTACCATGGCTGCAGCATGCTAACGGTCTAATCAGATTCAATGATTTATGCTAAGCTAAGCTAAAAGATTCGGAAATGGTAAAACTCATCTGTTTAACTCTTTAGTAACATTAGCAGTTAAGCTAGTAGTTTCTGCTGGAGTATAGAAATCCTTAAAGAATTGTTTTTTTGTAATAAATTAAAAATAAACTTTTTTTTTGCTAATCTGAGAAATGATCTGATCTGTAGAATCTGTAGTATAATCCGAACTGTGAGTTTTGTGATCCGTTGCACCACTACTGTTCGTAGTCATGGTTCAATCATCTACAAGCACTTTGTTTCAGTATATCATTCATCAGGCCTTTTTTCTCTTCCCTCCATTTACCCTCTGCTTCTTACTCATTCAGATCAATACAGTCATTCTTAATACCCACACAGCATGACGTAAAGGATTCATTGCTATTCATAAGCCTGTGTTTCAGGTGACATGAGTGTCCTTGGCTGCTTCAGGATTCGTAACAGTCAGTTCGGCTCTGCTTCAGCTCATCTCAGCATCTTTTTTTTCTCTACACCCCGGAAGGTGACCATTCCACTGTACAATCGAGGAGATTTATGACTCTGACACAAAGCCATATTTCTGATAGTGAAAAATAGCAACGCTTAGTCTGACACTTGCTAATGCATCATAATCATGATCAAATATATCACGAATGTGGCATGACACCTGTTTTGTGCCTGCTGGTGATACTGGTCATTAAATGAGAAAGTGTACTGCCTTTATAATTGAATTTACTTCTTGAAAATTCAGACGAGCTAAATGTGACCTCTGTAGATCTCTGAAGGATCATTTCCGGGCAGATGTTTTGTGTATACTGCAGCTGCTAAAACAACACATTAGACTAAATATTGTAATTGCAGCGATGCAAATTACATGCAAAGAAAGTATACATCCTCACGTAAACAGCTTGATCTGAAAAAAAGATTTGATTATAGAAAACATTTCAAGTTGTTTATGCCTTTACGCAGAGAAACATAAGTGTGAAGTGCTCTGTATGCTTTGAAAACCTGTGTTAAATACGCATGGTTTATTTGCACTGTTTTGGTATAGCTTCATTTAAAGCTTCACTTCATTTGCTGGGTTTACACAAGCATCCACCGTGTCAGAGCGAGTGAAGAGATGTATAATAATCAATGCTGCCACTGCATTAGACTACACTGTAAAAATGACTGTGATTTTAACAGAAAAAAAACACTGTGAAAATACTACTGTTAAATGGCTAATTGTAAATTCCTGTAAAATTTACAGTGAAAAACCGTAAACTGACGTTCCCAGAATTCTAATTTTGTTTGAATCTGATGTTTTTTCTTTGAAATAACTCTGTTTCTTCTTAATGTTTTCTTCTCAGTGATGTTTATTAGGGTTGTGTGTCACATGTAATGTTGTTAAATGAATGTTTATTGTATATTTGAGTGTAATGAGTCTCATCATGATGGTGTTTAGTGTTTGTGTGAATGACTCTGAGCTCCTTCTATATATGTTCATATTTAAAAGCTGCTTGTGATGGGCTTTGGTTCTTCATGTGACTTTCTCATCATCACCTGTGTTTGGTGTTTATCAGTGTATTTCAAAGATACAAAACAGATTTCAGTACTTTAATAGGTTTGTACAATAACATTATATATGAAATTACGGTATTTAACTGTAAATTTAACTTAAAACCAAAAACGTTGGTACCGTATTTTTTACTGTAGAATTCCGGCAACCACAGCCAGTTTTACAGTGTACCGTACAGCTTTGATGATCATAATGAAGGTGATGATACAACATATAGTGATGTAACGTGTTACTGTAATGTACTTATCCACTGAAAAAGTAAAGTAAGGGATTACTGTTCATTTTTAGGTAATTTAATTACAGTTACTTATGATGTACTTGCGTTACATGGTGTACATAATTTCAATAGGTCTATAATCAACATTGAATTTTAAATCAAATTTTTTTTCTAAAGATACATTTGAGCGGTAACTTTCAGTTTTTCACTTCTCACTTGAAGTGTCATCTTTACGAATTAAAATGGAGAACAAATATTCTCTAGTTATGTAATCCGTATTAAACTAAAGTGAAGTACAGTCTTCCCGTATCTGAAAGCTTGAAGTGTCTACTTTTAAATAAACAAATTCAGATCGAAAACAAATCTTATCTGATTATGAAACTGAAAGGAGGTAGGCCTAGACTATCTTTCCCGTATCTGAGTTCATTATATGCAGCACCTGTGCGTAAATGCCCTTACCTAGATACAAAAAAAAATCAAGATTAGGTCTAATTTTCATTGTTTCTGAAAGAAGTCCTGCTATGAGGAATAAGCCGAATTTATTTCAACTCTATATAGCGATTTGAATATTACGTTACTTATTGAGTAACTAAATTACTTTTTAGACAGAGTAATTAGTAAAGTAATTTAAATACAATATTAATGATGTAATCAGTAACTGTAGTTAATTACTGTTTGAAAGTAACTCTTCCAACACTGCTTGCATCTATTTGTAATAGCATGTATTCGTTTAGATTTTTATGCATTGAATTTGACTAACGAGCAAATTTGCTGGTCCATAACATCTATATTTTTCCACAGACATTATTATTTCTGGATTTTAATTTGAAAGAGCCAAAGAGCTAATTTTATCTAAATGGTCTGAGCCATCTTTGTATGAATTAATAATTCTGTGACTGCAAAAACAGCCTTCTCAAGTTCACGGTTAATCAATTTATTTCTAGAGTTATAGAAAGATTAAAATAATAACCACTTTATGAAGTCAAATCAGCCCAGAATTCTAGTCAAAATGAGCTAGCGTCTGTGTTAAATGTGTAACCCAGCCTGCTGGGTAAATGAGCACCCCAACTTGTCGGATAAGATTAACACAGCATGTCTTCAGTCTATTATTCACTCGACATCGTGTTTAAAAACTACCCAAATTGGCTTGTTTTTAACCCGGTATAGACACCTGACAAGATGACACCACAAAATATCAGCCATGGCAACTACTATCTATTTGCTGTTGAATGCACTGATGTTAAGTTTGTCTTCATCTAGAACAGTTTTCCCTCATTACAAATGCTTCCTATGCAAATAAAATCTCAATTAACTCTGCAGTACTTTTCCCTTATGAATAATTTCCCCCTAGGCGTTACCTTGGCAATCTGGCAGGGTTTTTTTTCTATAATTACACTTACACTGTTAGTATACAGTACATACCTGTAAAATACAGAGAGGGATTTGTAACATCTCTGTCAGCATTCAAGGCACTCAGCATGTTTTCTAACACGCTCATTACAACACACACATGCAAAACAAGTGTTCATACTGTGTGACCAAAGGATAAAGCCAGGCTATTACGTCAAATAATAACCAGACAGAGGAGACGTGAACCTGGTGAGGAGAAAAATGTCACGACTGCAGAGCATTAACCAGGCATAAAGGCTCACCTCCGCTCTATATTTAAATGAAGACTAGCTTGTAAAAGCTCAAAGAGCTTACAGTAGTACTGTAACTTGCAGCAGTGAAGCTCCTAAATGGGTCAGGTTATATTTTCCACGTTTCGACATTTCCTTCAACTCCACATTGGAATCAAATACCTTGATAAATTTGATACACCAAAATTGGAGCAGGTAAATATCTTTTATTATATTTCACTGAGAGCGAGAGAGAGAGAGAGAGAGAGAGAGAAAGAGTCCTCTCAGACCTTCCTGACATACATATACAACTAAATAATATAGGCCTATATAATAAAAAAAAGGTATTTACTGTATTTTTTTTTTTTTATTACTATTATTTACAAGAAAAACAACAATTATGCTTTCCCTTGTTTCCAATTTTAATGCATGCGTTTAAAACTGAAGCAAAAATTATTCATCCATTTCTTTTTCATTCTGTGCTTGTGCTTTCAAAAGTATCCCAGTACAAACAGACTCCAGTTTCTTCTGATGCTGCAGCTTTGATTCGTCTGAAATCAATCTACACTGAGCACTTGAAACTGGATTTGTGGCATGCATTAGATGCATTGCAGGTGGAAAGATTTAGATTAAATTGCAAAACAATATACAGTATATTAAACAGTACTAGATCAATTTCAGCTGTAAATAACCCCAGATGTAAATCTATACGTACTAATGAAGTACCTTCTGTTAGCAATTACATTCTGTACGTAGAGAATTGGAACAGCCTGCTCTGGAACCTCTCTGCAGCCAAACCAAATACTTTATATTTTTGGAGACGTATAGATCAATTCTTTATTGGTAAGAATATAAAATCATTGTTCTTGTTTCCTCCCAAAAATGACCTATTTAAATGTGACCGGAGATATTTTTTATTTGAATACGATTGTTTCAGGAGTGGAAATGTAGATGTTCTGTGCCAATGTCTCAAATATACCACATACAGTATAGACAACTGCAAAAATGTGTGCAAAAATCTAAATGGAACACACTTAGTATAATCTTTTTACAATTACCCACTTGTGATCAAATGACTCTACAGCAAGGCCATCACCATGAACACTGGGAGACTAATTTATATATTTCTATATATATATATATATATATATATATATAAAATAAGTTTTCCAATAAGTTTTAACTGATTTTTACATTTTATGGGCATTTTAACCTTTTTTTCTAATTGTGGTCATTTTTGGAGAAAAGTGGTATAAATATATACTTTTTTCTGCACTGCACCCATGTGTTGAATTTGTGATCAAAGAAAATAAATAAAATAAAAGTTCGCTACATTATATTTCTAAGCAATGATGTGTTTTTGAAGTAATTAAATTCACAGCCTTACTGTAACAGACAAACAGATGCAGACATAAACTCGCACATATCGTCTCTCTTTCTCTTTTAAAATAGACATTTTTGAGAAAAAGTTGAGTATTTGCTTCACTGAATATAACTCTCTGTCACTTAACATTTCTATCATAAAATGTTTTACATTAAATGATTTGCAGCTTATCTCGCGCTCAGCATCTGTGAACGGTAAGCCCCACCTACTTTGATTTGATTGTTTGTTTTTGACATTGACGAGCTCTGTTAGCTCACAGAGGCAGAGCAGGCTGGAAATGTTACTTTTAAACATCAGAAAGGTGGTTACGGCTAGAGCTGGGTATCGAGTTCGATACTTTTTAGGTACCGAGCGAATTGCCTCGATACAATCGAGTATCGAAAAACGTCTCGTCGTTCGTCAGTGAGCCAATACAATTGTTCAGTAGAATGTACATAATAGGCTACTACAAAAATTATTAAAACAGTATTTCTTCAGTGTTTTAAACTGTAATATAAAATCTCCCTTATTTTCCAACAATAAAATGAAATTGACAAATGTTTTATGCCTAAAAAAAATTTAAATACACAAAATGTTCAGAGGGGAAAAATGATAAGGCTATTGTAAGAATAAATAATAATGCACTAGTGTAAAGGCAGCATAACAGATGTGTAAACTGAAAACTATTTGAACTTTATTAAAACTAATTTGCACTGATTCATTGTGTTGGATATATGTTTTCCATGCAGTGGCTCAGGAGATGAGGTTTTGAGTCTGCATAAATGTCAACAAGCTGAAAAAAAAATGTTTTTTGAGATAATGTCATTTTGTTAAAACTGATTTCATAAAATTGGTATCGAAAAAGGTATCGTTCAGGAACTGGTATCGAACATATCTACATTTTTTAAACGATACCCAGCCCTAGTTACGGCCCTGCACTACAGTGATACATTAAATGCTGTTGCCAGGGGGATTAGAAGGGCTTCAAGATGTATTACATTCTTGTGCGAATGTCACATGTTTTAAAGCATTGCATAGCTTTGCACTGTAATTGCGTAGCGACCGGATCCTGCTGCTTTCATACGCGCAACACTACACTTGAAACAGACATTGTGCACGTGCTAGCTTGTGCCCCCGAGACAGCAATAATCGTCTGTACTGCATTATGTGCCATATTGAGGTCCAGATGGACTAAGTTATTTTATTTTATTCAAAAGCTTTCAGAGAATAAAACGGACCCTGGAAGGCTATGTTTAAAAACGACTCCAAAAAAAAATCTGCCTAAAACAGATGCAATATGCAATTCTACATTTATTTTTCATTCTTTTAGGGCGAGAGCAAGTGCCTGAGGTGTTTGTGTTTTCAAAAGCATCCCAGTACTAACAGACTTCATACTCTTCTGATGCCGCAGCTTTGATTCGGCTGAAATCAATCTACACTGAGCACTTGAAACTGGATTTGCACTTGCAGCATTACATTCTGCAGCTCTGGCAGAGTGTGACGGGTGCCAAAACAGTGTCTGAAACAGCTACTTTCTTCTCACGCAGAAATATTTAACCACATGATGTAATTAATTACTGTCCTAATTAAACCAGTTAAGTGACTCCTTTGTGCCATGCTCTTGTTGGCGGTTTGTGAAGAGGTAAAAGAAGTCTCTGGAGACATGCCTCGCGAGAGAGAGTTAACTCCATGGCTCCAAACCCACACTCTCACCAATCCACAACACATGAGCCTTTCTAAGTGTAGTTAATTAAAGCCTAAGCAAGCAAATGAAAATGTAATGTAATATTTTTCCACAGGAGAGAAATGCGGTGGCGGAGAGGCTCTCTCCCGAGGGTGAATAAAACAACATAGGTAGCCTGAAACTTATTCGAGTTTAATTGGTCATCTTAATTATGCTGAAATCTTATTAAGAAGGAACGCCACTGAATTTTTAGTCCACCGTCACATGTGAGTGGCAGATCCCGGTTGCCGCAGAATGAATAATTTAAGTAGGGATTTTTCCAAACAAGCCCAGGCGGTGTTTGTTCAACAGACAGAGATTTTAAATATTGTAAATCCAGGGCATGTGTTGACAGCATGAGGCTTAAGTGACAAAAGAGACCTTCAAAAGGCCTCTGACTGAGTCATTTCTGACTATAATAGATGTACCGGATGTGTTTGTGTACGAATAACACTTGCACACTGTAATCACAAAGTGCGTACAAAACCAGCTTCTCAAGATTTTCAGTTACTGATGACACCATACTATGAAAATACAATGTCATCTTAATTCTGTACACTGTACAAGAAATTCAGTAAAATTTACGGTAAAAAATGGCAGCTGTGGTTGCCATAATTCAACTGTAAAAATACGGTAACAACATTTTAGGTTTTACCGTTTGAAGTTAGATCTACAGTTAAATACCGTAATTTCACTAACTGATATAAATGTTAATACACTAACCTATTAAAGCACTGAAATCTGTTACCCTTTCATTCGAATCACTTTGACGTTTCATATGGGAACTCGCCAGAGAGACCAATTGCCTTTGAGCTTTATACAAAAGGCCAATGAATATTTGCGTGCACTTGATTGCGCTCAGGTGCACCTCATCACTACGTGAGTATAAGAGGGCACGAGCGAAGTGCACCTGCAGATTTTCGCTTCAGAGCCTTGCCGTTCGGAGCTGGAGACCCCCTCGACTTGCAATTTGGAGAGTTTCAGCGGAGCGTCAACTTTAAAGAGTTCCTGCGACGAGAAACAAGTCCTGCTGGTAGCGCCTTACTGGCCCTCCCGGACCTGGTTTGCCGACCTCATGTTCCTCGCGGCAGCCCCTCCCTGGAAGATCCCCTTGA
>JAUCMR010000046.1:14953511-14966683 GCA_032357425.1 Enteromius argenteus | reverse complement strand
CAAATGCAGGTGATGATGAGAAAGTCACATGATGAACCAAAGCCCATCACAAGCAGCTTTTAAATATGAACATTTATAGAAGGAGCTCAGAGTCATTCACACAAACACTAAACACCATCATGATGAGACTCATTAAACTCAAATATGCAATAGGGTTGGGCGATGTCGACCAATTTGGCATCGTACGATGTCTAATGTGAAGCATCGCGATGGACGATTGACAGCCCGAGGTTCTATAAACAGCAAAAATTAATCTGGGAGTGTCCCACACTCTTCCAGCCAATTAGAAATCCTGAATGGTTGATACAATTTTTGAGGTCAAAGTTATGGTCAAATCATAGAGCATCACTTTCACCAACCTTTTGCTTTTTTCCCTCTGAGCCATAATGTAGATAAATTCTAGTGCGTATAGACACGGTAAAAAAAGATCTACCATAATATTGGGAAAACATTTTAGTAGTGTACGCAGACCTCTTACACAACATTCTGTCCATTCACTGTTTAAAAAAACCCCGGGTGACCTGTATTGTTGACTAATGCTTAATACTTTGAATAATAACCCACTGTTTCACTAAAATTAGAAGAGGCATATCTGGGAGACAGCTCAGTGCTTTTCCAGGCCGCTGAGAGCAGTGTACATAGAGAGGACAACTGAGGTCATGGCTGAAAAATGACCAAATACCATTACATCTCTGGGGGAAAGTGCTTTATGCATTCCAGGAAAAAAAAAAAAGAATTAGGTCTAAAGAAAATGGTAATGAGCTTTAGTTTATTTTCAATTAGACTGCATCAAGAGGCCAGGGTTTGTCTGGCTACTCTAGTGCAGGCAGCACCTGCTAGATGATGTCGCAACCACAAAAAGCATCTTTGTCCATTGATGGCAATTTAGTATCTGTGGATTTCTAAGGGAATACATTTTCTTGCAAGCAACAAATAAATCACATTATATACCAGAAATTCCACCTTTGTCCAATAGTTTAAAAAGCTTCAAGTTAGTATTTTCCCCCTCATACACTCGTTTTGCTTTAGAAAACAATGATTCTCCAACTGGGGTCATATGGAGCACTGTCATGTTTGTTTTGTATAGTTTTTGAAGCATAAACCTTTGAAGGACCAATGAAAGATGCTATTTATAGACCTAAAAGATGGGTTCTTTACTTAAACTCTTCATTTGATTTCAAAGGAAGTAAGAAAATCATACATATCTGGATGAGTAAATAATTAGGAAATTTTACATTTTGTTTGTAGAATCCAAGCTTGTTTTTCATCAACGGATAAAAATGTACAGCAGAGCATTCAAATTCGGTCCACACACAGACTGAATGTAAATGTAATCCTCTGTAAATCCACTCTCTGACACTAGGTGGCGCTTACTGGACAGCAGAATTACAGCTGTTTTCTAGAACCTCTGCAGACCAAGAAGCATTGCAATTGAGAACACTACTTTATTAGGTATTACATGGAGAAAAGATAATAACAAAATGCCATCAAATCTTTTCTGAAGACAGCCAGAACCTTCAGAAGTACATTAATATAATTAATATGTTGATTTGTACAATCCCCTTAGCACATTTTTAAAAACAAGCTTTCTGTCATCTTTTCTTACAAAAAAATACGAAACTACTCTGCTGCGCAACCTGAGACTGTTACAACTTTGCTTTATGCTGGATAGTATTTTTTTATCCCGAGTTATTCAAATCGCAGTAATCAAACATGGTTTTAATGATCATTAAGATATTAAAATGGTAATACTAACCACATAGAATGTAAGTAATAATTGACGCCGGGCCTTTCAATAATCAGAAAAATAATCCACACCCGAGGTGGTCAATTATTCTGCTTATACGGCTTACTACGGTTGCCACACCTCAAGACATCAATCTGATGATATATTTCAAGGTATTTGTCCGGTTTTTCTACTTAAAATGTTATTGTGAGTAGGATTATGTATAGTGCGTTGTGGTTATTTTGCTGTTGGAAGACCTTTGAAATAACAGAAATCATTTGGTGAAATGATATGGAACTGTAATGCAGTCCAAAAGTTGCCTGGAACTACTGCTCCATGTGGTTCCCTGAAAATAATTGCACACCTTAGAATGTTCATCAGCCAATCAGATTAAAGCATTCAACAGCCCTGTAATAAACAGTAAACGTTCCATCCTTAAATGTGAGCTGACAAGAATGAATCGTAACTCTTACCTGTGGCTCTCTTCCCAAGCCGGCGCCGCCTCCAACAGCAATCACAGGCACTCCTGTCTGGGCCGAGACGAATTCCAGCATAGGCGCCAACGGTGCCCGGTTGGGTGGTGGCGGCTTCTCTTCCTCAAACACAAGGCCTTGCAGTGGAGTGGTAGCCAGTAACTCGCACAGCTGTAGCAAGAGGCTCCCAGGACTGCTCTCGTTCACGGCCAGCCAGATCACGTTCGCGGGTCCCCACGGCGTCATCACACTCTCACCCACTTGTCCCGACCAGGCCCGACTCAGAAAACCCGTCCCCGAGTTGCTGCTGCTGCTTGGCCCGGCACCGGAACCAGAGCCCGCTGAAGAGGCGCCGCCCACGCCCCCCACCCCAGCGCTCGTTTCCGGGAGGTGGGAGGAGCCGGAGTGGACCACAGCGATGTTGACTCCGCCCGAAGCCCCTCCAGAGTCCCTCTCTCTCTCCCGGGGGCGGAGCAGCAGTGGGGGGGAGGGCTGGGCCGGCCCAGTGCACGCTAGAACAGCCAATAAGAACGAAAGGGCGGGCCTCGCCGCCATGACACGGCCAGAGAGTCACTTGGGTGGGAAGCGCTTTATGCAGGACCTTGAGAGAGAAAAAAAAGAAGAACTGTTAGAAACGCCGTAACCCAAACCGAATACAAAAGGCAAGCCCATCAGCATACAGTCCATCAGCATCAATTAGGATGCCACCAGACACCAAGATGCATTAACCTGGCAGCGGTTGTTTAGTCACTGCGCGGGGACTGGAGAAGAAAGCTAACACATCTCACCTCTCTGAACCCCACCATTCCCCAGGGAACATGGGAAATCATTACTCCTTCTGCACTGATTCATGCATTAGATCCTTCAACGCAGGAGAGAGTCTCGATTCTCTGTGATAAATCTGCCCGGTCGTAAAGCGTCCATCCCTGTCTGGGTGCTAACTGAGTAAATAAAAGTGAATATAAAGAAGAGCAGAGGGGATGAGGCCGCCCTCCGCGCCTTTTGTTTGTGTTCCTCGCACAATGAGCGAAAAAGCGAGAGAACGAGAGAGGGAGGGAGAGACGGCGCGCTTGTGCTGATACAAATGGCAGGCCATGTAAGCGCCAGCAACACCATGAATCATTTTCAAGTCACTTTGTACGCCAGCCATCAAAACCTACCCACCCATCCCTCCGCCTTCGCTGTAGACGTGCGCACACACACACTCTCTTTAATTAACCATCCTCTAAACACACTTATTTACACACAAACAACCTGTACGTGAGCGCACAGAAAGGCAATAGTGTGATGTATAGCACAGGCGTATCTATATTCGCATATTAAGTAAAGCACTGACTCAGGGCTTGGCAGCACATTCACACACCCACAGACGCAAATGCACATCTATCTCTCCGTCATACTGGCTACGTTTCAGCGCCGGAGCTGCTAATGTCATAGCTTTGAACCAGAAGGCGCGCTGACGTCATAATTTCTTCTCTCATTTCCCTCCTTCTCTCTCCCCCATTAATTCTCCTTGTGGTTCTTTTGACACTGGGGAAAAAGACACACAGAATGGGGGATTAAGACTTGGGATCCATTTGGGAAAGACCAATCGGCAGAGAAGAGGGGGTGAAGAAATGAAAGAGATGTGGATGTTTGAATGAGAGCGGCTCGTGTGAACTGAGAGAAGGAATATAAAAACGATGGGAGCAAACGAGAAATATTTAAGAGCGAGTTCAATAAGGTAAAGGACAGATGCCTAAAAGGGAGTTTTGAGTGAAGGGCCTATCAGAGGGTCTGCTGCATAATTCAGCACATCAATACAGCATGCCTATACGCCTCACACTGGCCTATAGGCAAAGACTGCAGTGGGAAACACTGCGGACTCAATGGAAGAACACAAACAAAATTTATTTGACTCTTGTGTTATTTAAGTGGATGGCAGTGAAGGGCTATAGGCTTTAGTTCTCATTTAGTATGTTAAAAACCAAAGGGATTGTGGACCAGAGAAGGTGACTTCTTTGTGCATCAAGCATAAAAATCCATCAAAATTATAATTCCGCTTCAAAGAAATACGAAGCGACGGATGGATAAGAAAACAATAACCCGTACAGTAGACCGAGTCTAGATAGGAACATCTGTTCTGGATAGTTAACTATGATTATAAATGAAGCTGTGGAGGTATTAAGCGCCTTATGTTTGATTCAAATGGATTATTAGTTAGAGTGAAAAAGAACAGTAGTGCAGGAAGTCCAACACATACTTCAGGCGAAATCATCAGACATGAGGTAAACTGGAAGGAGGTTAAATATATATTATATGCACTATACTGTAGGTATTTCCAAAGGTGTTTTTTTTGGTTAAATAGCAAAGTAATTAGCAGCGATTATGAATTTTGTAAAGAGGCAAGTGTCAAAAACGTTCTGATGGGTTTGATGTTAAAGTTCACCATGGAATTGCATGACTTCTCGTGAAAATGAGGTTGAGGGTTCTTGTCATCTAGGCCAGTGGTTGTGCAGCGTGACTCTAAAAAAATGACTTTTTAATATGCAAAAATAATGAAAATATTTACTTTATGATATTTTTGTTATTTTGTTAAACTGTTAATTTTCCATGTTTTGTTTTTAAAAGTCTCTTTTTAATTTTAAATATACGTTCATGCATCTATAAGACTCATGCATAGCCAACAGTCAGCTATGCAAGATGTAAATAAGTAATGCTCACTTTCTATTTGATGATGTTCACAATGTGTATATCACACTCTAACTCTGGGCAGAAGCTAAGATGATCGACAAAACGGCAAGATATTATTCCTTTTGCCCTTAAAGTCTGTGAGCTTGACTTTCTGAAGACGAGCTTAACGTGTGGGCTGCTTTTGACTCTGGAAGACTGAATTCGGCTACGATATCGACAATGAAACCAGACAGCAGTTCAAGCCTTTTGAAACAGAAATGAAAGGCTGTAGCAGTACAGTACAGTACATCGCTCCAAGTTCATAAATATTCATTTCTTCGATATGAATCGTGATTTGAAATGTCCTTGAAATCGATTTGCAAAAAACCGAAAAGGTGAAGCAAACATTGTTACCTGTTTTTATGAGCATTTAAAAGCTTGTTGCCACATGCTGATGACGGAAGCACTCTGGCACATCAGAAAATAGTGTGAAAGCAGACCAGAGGGGAACAACTGAAATTGGTTATGGACTGAAGCAATCGTACAGAGTGTGAAAACACTCTAAGTCGGGCAATTTGGCCAGTCATTGCCTCTGTGAGTGGCCGTCTGGTGATTAAGACTCTGTGCTGATAACGCAGACGTCACAAATGTGATTCTGGGCAGGACTGACACATAAACTGGGGAGTTTCTAAGTGAAGCCTAACACAATCAAGTCTTTCATCAAGACATTTAATACCATGTTGCTCTAGGGAAACAGCTCCTGCCATTTGTGTAGAAGAGCAGAAACCGTCTGCTAAATGACAAGCAACCTTCATGAAAGCACACTGGTGACTAAACGCCAAGCAGTAACTTCACAATCACGTTTTTCTACTGCATTTCACAAAATACACAGTAGGTAAAGCTAGAACAAGAACTCAATGCTGCTAAACAAGCTTTAAATACATTATACTCCAGTCTCAGAACAAGCCACAGGTCTAAAATAAATCAACTACAACCCCACAATTTATAGTCTTATTCAAATTATGCAACTTTAGAATATAAAAAAACGTAAATGGGATTCTAAAGGGATAGTATATGCAATTTTACCTTCCCCTGTGGGGTACTGTTGTGTGAGCTCAAGTTGTTTCGCCAAGAGTATGATGGCAATAAATATTTCAGGCTCGACACACAGGTCGCACAGTGCGAATCCGTTCAGGGTTGATAAGTAGAATTGACTCATTCTGGGGCGAGTGACCTCATGATGAAATGAGTCAAAGAAAAAATATCTTGAGATTTCTGTGGCGTACTGTAAAGGCAATATACATTTTCTGCATGGTAACCACATCTTAGCACATCACTGCTCTCCAATATATACTGCAGAGAAGCTCGAGAAGCTGAACTGATAATCTGCAGCCAAGCAATCTGAAGCAAAATGAGCTAAACTAGCATTTCTACAAAGAAGCTTCATGAGATAACAATACAGGGGTTCATGAGAGAAGAAGCAATAGAAATAGAACTGATCTCAGTTTGATTAGTTTTACAAGCTCTTGGGTTTTTTTTTCAGTCTGTTGTAAACAATTTTTGTTTGTTTTTGAATCTTACCATTTCATTAAATTTTTTGATCCATTAAATCTAAAACGGTGGTTCTCAAACGCTTAAACGTATTTGATGTAATCAGTCTTGTTTATGTTCGGGGGAAAGCGCACACATCTGAGGATCTAATCTGAGGTGTTTACGTCTAGAGGGAAGTGTATGCATGTGTTGTGATCCTCTCTAAAATGGTGGAAGATGTAACTCATAGGAGAAGAATGGTTGAGTAAATTATGTTATTTTCATATTTTCCTAGCGTCGCAAAACTGAAGTTGATCCACTGATGTCACCTGGACTGTTTTACCATGTTTTTACTATGTTTCTGGATCTGGATTATTTCAGTTGTGTTGCTGTCTATGGAGGGACAGATATCTCTCTCTGATATCATCAGAAATATCTTCATTTGTGTTCTGAAGATGAACGAAGGTCTAATGGGTTTGGAGCGACATGAGGCTAAGTAATTAATGACAGAATTTTCATTTTGGGTTTAACTAACACTTTAAACAAGGAAAACATGCGATGTGCACAGGAGTCGGTCCCTAAGACCACTGGTCCAAAGGCTTTTCATGATTCAAATGTTTTGTTCAACTGACTCTCTGTTCGTTACACTTCAGACAACTTGGAACATGTGAGTTGTTTGAAGCACTTTCATAATATTTTTATGGGGCTTCTTTTATCATTTTGGAGCTTGACAGCCCCAGCCTCTATTCACTTCTAATATATGGAAAAGAGTGGCAGGATATTCTTAAAAACTCACCACTAAAGAAAAAACAAAACAAAAACAACAACACACGGATTGGAACGACATGAGGGTGCGTAAATAATGACAAAATTTCAGAACTGCTCTTTTAGTCTTTCAGAACTACATCAAACAAGATAAACGGTAGAACTTGTCAAGGTAACTGAAGGGCGAAAATCAAGTAAGAGCTCCTCGCTGCTCAACAAGCAGGTTCTTTTCAGCGTGGTTCAGCTCAAGGTACTAGCGTACGAGGCAGTACATTTGTGAAGCTCTGTATCCGACTGACTGACTCTGAGAAATTGACTGGCTTGGAATCCGTTCTTCTAGTCCTCATGACTTGCCAGCATGCGGATGACTTGGCATATCCTAGAAAAACATGATCTATTCATAAAGCTAACAAGAACGTATTGCTCTTTTAGTCACAGGTATTCTACATCTGAAATTGCGCTCTTTTCAAAACAGCAATTTGTGCTTCTGTGAATGTCTAAAGTACAGTTCTTTTACAAGCACGGGTTGCTTTCGGTATCCGTAGAGCAACCTCCTTTTTTTTTTTTTACTCAAAGCTTTGGAAGAAAGCTGGCTCTTCAGGGCATTTTCATGTTAATAATGCACCTTTAAATAACATTCTCGCTAAATGACATCTCTGGGATCTTTCACTCTTCAGCTGTGCCACCATCCCTCCACCTCGTGAGGATTTTGCTGCAGGTTAATTTACAGCAGCGCACTTTCATCAGAATGACTGTAAAAATCCTTCGGTATTCCTCAATGAACCCCTATAAATATTCTGGTACGGCACCGTAGCATCTGTGCGCTTGGTTTTGAGTAGCTTGCAAATTTCTTCTTACATGTGCAAGTTGCTTGTTGGGGGAAAAATGGAGGGCTGAACAGATGGTCACTTGTTCAGATCATAGGTCTGCAGTGCAGTGCTTTCCAGAGAGAAGCACTTATCCGAAATGACTCTCTTGGTGGAAAAAAGGGAAAAATATAAGAGATGTTAATTCGGGTAGCCCCATGTCATGCATCAGCATCTGAAAAAGCCCGCCCTGAACATCTTCCTTGCCGTTTCCAATGTCTGGGCGGTATTGACTTCAACATCTTCAATATCAAAGCCTCTTTTTTGTGAAAGACCTGGATGTTGTGTAAGCAGCCATCCCTGCAGGTCTTTTTTGTTGTTGTTGCTGCAAGGGATGTGGGTAGATCACTGTCTGCACTGCGCAGCACTGTCTAACATGCGGCCGCCTGTGATTCGGACATGGAGATGAGTTATGGCTGAGACCGCTGTGTCTCATCTAACAGCACGAGCCCTTCATCATTCACAGCTCCTGGCGCAGCTTTCACTTCTCTGGATGCATTCAGTATTCCTATTGTTTTAAAAAAAGTCAAACAGCCATAACTCGTTTATTTCTGATTGAAATGGGATATTTGACTAAAAAAGTATATTTTAAATATAAATGTGCCAGGATAAACCATGGAATGGGATTTAAGCAGCAAGACCATAGAAGAACCATTTTTGGTACCCTAAAGAAACACTCAATGAAGGAGAACCTTTTTTTTTGGTTCTTTGTTGGCATTGTGGATAAAAATTGGATGGATAAAAATTCAGTAGATTATTAAAAGGTTCTTCACACAAGGAAAAAAAACACAGGGTCTCATTCACTAGGCCTAAACATGCGTACACACAAATGTGCGTAAGGACGCTTTCACAAATAAATTATGATTCATCAAAAACTTTTGTGCTAAAATTTATTCTAAAATGTACAAAAAAAATTCAGGAACAACTTATACCACACGTACACAATAATCATGTACGCCCGGGGCCTTATAAACATGTTTTTTACACGGCTTCGTAGAATACTGGATTCTGATGGTCAGTCGCCACATTCCAAGGTTTGTTATTCCCAGATAACAACCAGTAAAACTAATAACACAGGCTCATCCGGGTACTACGCCTCATCTTGACCGTTAGTAATTACATCACTACGCTGTCGCTGATAGTTTGGCGCCATCCTGTGGCTTAAAAATACTACCACAAGTTAAAATGGAGGACTTCAACATTAATTTCAACATGTACGGAAAAAACTAAAGCCGATGATTTCAGCAGTGGATAGAAGATGACTCAACTGACTCCCCGGTCAAATTTTTTTTTTTATTATATATTATTATATATTATATATTATATATGTATTATTGTATTATATTATTTATTTATTGTTGTATTATTTACTTTTCGAGCAAGAAGCCGTGTAATAAGGTTCGTGTCGGGCTGCCGTTAAACCTGTCGGGTTTATACTGCGATAACAACCTGTGTACATTATCCCTTACATAAATGAACCCTACATATAATTAGATATGTTATTTACATGGTGGGTGAAAAGTAACTACACATTAAAAATTGATAATGCAGTAAAATTAGAGGTTGAATTATATATATAAATATATATATAATTAGAGATTCAAACAAGAATCACTTTTATATAGCACATTTTTTCTGGCTTCCACCTCCGACAGCAAAAATTCACTTTCATTATCGATAAAGTTCATTTTCTTTGTCTTTTGTTTGGGTGCCGTAATTGCCACTATTAAAGTTCATTCAGGAAGCTTTATTTTTAAGAGTAAGAGCATTTTGTGCAATGGTAAGGTTCCCAGAATGTTAAAGTTTCTTCACGGAGGAATACTTTCCAAAAAAGAATCATTTGAAAACTTTATTCATATCAGTGAAGGGCAGGACTCAATTTAATCCAATGGAATTGATTGGACTGTGAAAAGTGGGTGTTACGTATCAGAATGGGGTCAGGTGGAAGGGGTTGAAAAAACCCAGAAAAGAAGCTGTTTCAGAGGTGGAGCAGAGGTTATTAGACTTTAATGAAAGAATCCAAAGAAAAACATGAACACCGTGTTTTCTTTTGAATAACATGCATCAATGAATCATGCAAAATATGAGCAGAAATGTGTATCAAGCAAGTAAATAAGGTCAATTTCGATTTCATGTTGACTTTAACAAAGACGGATCCTACTGCCCTTTCCAACAGTTCCTATTTCGCAGTGCATAAGCCTATATGTGTTTACAACACAGACTTCAAAGTCAATGCAACAGATGAGAAAATGTCCACCCACGGTCACTCCAGAGGTCGCAGAGTCCACCGCTGTCTCCTGAACGCCTCCACACAGGAACGTTATAATGACATAATAATATGCGATACCTTGAAAACCTGCTGTTAATTACTTCGGATAATTAGCAGAGCAAGAGACCCCATTCGTTGAATACATTACAGAGCGGAACCTCGACGTAAGCCGCCATCCCCTTCGGTCTTGCTAGTGCAAAAGAGCACGCACAAGTGCTCTCGGCGCGGTGCAATAACCTCCTCTGCAGAAAAGGATTCTATAGTGAGGTGTTATCTTTGGATTCACAATCAAGCTGAAGATCCCCTCCCGACAAAAACATCCTCTTTGCAACATATTGCACAACCTCGACCCAAAGAAAGGAGGAGAAAAGTGAAGAAAAACAAATTAAATTCTGTCAAGACCGAACTGCTTTTCACGGCACTGCAGGGCCCCTGCTCTGACAGAGATGGAATTTCATGCAGCTAAAGATGGCTTCCTCTCACTCAGGCCCAGCCTTGTCCCTCGCAACAGGGGTGACACACACCTAAGAAAAACTAATTCAGATGCCAGTCCGCTTCAGAGCACCTCCTATGCAACAGGCACTAATTTCAGAGCATGCCTCGACACACAAACCCATCTTTAGAGCATTAAATTAATATTTAATCGCATATTTGTTTTGCGTACGATAATGCCGTCATTAGTTCCTCGGTGCAAATTGCCATTTCTCTTTCAGAGACCCACCTGGCAAAATCAGTCCTGTCATTTCATGAAACGACATCTTCATTCAGTCTTCCACGCAGTTTGGCACAAGTCCACCAGCGTAAAGAGCACGGAATTGCAATTTATTGCACCACAGACGTATTACTTCAAGCATATTCTTCAAGAGCGTGTCGCTGCGAGAGAGCAGATTGTACCCGAGAACCAGCAAGCCCCAAAGCGCGATGAAGTCAAAGGAGGCGAAATATAAAACGATACACTGAAGGTAAAAGAACGCCTCAGTTGATTGGGCACTGGTGCAATCTTTTGTATCCACAAAAGGACGACGTGATAAAAAAAAAAAGAAAAAAGAAGAAGCATTGTTGTTGTAAATGAGGTGTTAAAAAACGAAATGGAAAAAAGGGTGTTACGGTATCTGTGAGGCTCCCAGCATATGAATCGACAGATGCCGGCCGGCTCTGCAACAAGGGGAAAGTAATCAACAGGCATCACTGTGACCTTGTTTCCAGTGTTCTTAACAATCATTTACTTAATTAGATTTAAAAGAGGCTTGGGAAAATGAGAGCGAAATTCAGCATGGCTGTATTTTACAGGAAATTACAAAAGGCAAAAGAGACAGAAGGAAAGAGTGAAAGCAGAAGATATAGGCCACAGACAGGGAGATACTACAAAAAAAAAGTAAGCGAGTGACTGGGAAAGAAACCGAGAGAAGAGGAAGTATGAAATATGAGGACAGACCAAGGACAGTAGCAAGAAGAATGCTAAAAAAACCTACCTTTTCTTATGGAAGTGTTTCCTGTGTTTCTCAGCAGGGCTTCAGTATTCTCTCTTTCGCTTTCTGGTTTTCTTTTTTATATATTGCAGTCCCATTTGCCTGAGCTAATGAGTTGATATTTAGCTGGCTCAGACACAGGCTCTTAAAGAGAGCTGCTGGGAATAGCAGGCCGGCCGGGGGCCTCAGGGCCCTCTCCAGCATGCAGATGGAACCCTCACACTTAAACAGTGTCGGTCACTGCTTTACAAACACCACATCTTTTCAAATTTAGCTAAAACCATAAATAAAAAGGTGAACCGCAATCAGCACGTGATGAGTTTCCTTGCACAGCTGACATTATATCGGAGAAATAGACAAAAACAGCAGCAACTCACTTCAGGATTTAATCAACATTACATTATTTTCAAAATATTCCACCTTTAATTAAAACTGGGCGAACCTCACAAAATCTAGAACATGCCCGATTTCACACCAAAACACAAAAGGAATCAAATTTTGCATAAAGCTAATTATAAAATGATAAAAAATTACTTTCAAGGCAAGCCTGTGCTGATCCCTAATGAAAAAAAAAGCCTGTAAAGAAATAAATAAACATTTAAATAAATAATAAATATTTTATGTACATCGCAAATTTAATAAATCATAATAAAGAGAAATATACAATCTATTAATTATCCATAATATATTTAAATTAGTACACTTAAACATAATTTAATAAGCTATCATTTTGAGTTTTTAAGAAACTGAAACGGGAGGGAAAAAAACCACTGAGGACTAAAGCGCTACATGTTGAATTTGAGTACTCAATTTCGGTCGTAGTAGATTTTCAGTAGAAAATGTGGCAATGCTCTGTTACACAAAGAAAGAATTCAATGAAGAAAAGTGTAAAAAGACTGGATTTTGTCCAACATTTACCACATCAGGCCACATCACTGCAATCTCCAAGGCTGCAGTCGATCACAAGGCTGTCGAGTATTTCTAATAGAACCGTCCCTGATCACATCTAGTTATCTGTGCTGTGTATGTGTCACACTATACCATTCACTCGTCTAGTGTGGAAAAATGCACACAAATATATAGAGTGTGTGTATATTACATAGAAATATATATATATATTGTGGTGTGTGTGTGAGAGATAGAGAGCAAGAGAGAGAGAGACCAGAAGCCAGAAGATTCAATAAATCCATGTATTATTCACTGCATACATGACTTTTGGTCAATACATGTATATTTAATCAATAAGGCTATATTTTAAAGGTTAGGTGTGAGGTTTTAGAGTAGCTTTATGCTGATGCAAGTTAAACCGCACACAATACATGCTAGTTCCGTGCTAAACACACACACTGAAATTACATGCAAGCAATGTCTAATAACTTCAGTGATGGTAAACACTTCATTTAAAAAGGTTCTACTAAAAGA
>JAUCMR010000046.1:14941876-14953404 GCA_032357425.1 Enteromius argenteus | reverse complement strand
ATTAAGAACCGCAAGCGGTTTTCTCATCATAACATTAATTAACACTATATGCTGCTTTTACAGATCCAGAAATTGTTTTTATTCCAGCTTCATTAAATGAGGTGTTAGTGCTCTTCACAGACCAAGCACATAAATTCACATGACGTGTTTCAAAAGAAAAACATACTAATACTTTAGACATTCCTTCTCCCTACTGTAACATGATCTATCAAATGTGTTGTCTTCATCTGGATGCCTAATGAGCCTTGTATTGAATGATATCACTATTTTAAAACTATGCCTAATGCGCTATCTGCACTGCTGCTTTCATCGCCTCGCTCTTCTTTATCCACTAATAAATGCAAAATGTATGCACGCTTTACAGATAACTACGACTGCATCATTAATAAATTAGCTGCAGCCGTTTATGGGTTCTGCAGCTAGATTAGAGACGCCACTGAATCTGAAACAGTGCCATCAATGAGTGTTATATCTTTGTTATGTTTGGCTGTAACATTAAATTTACTGACGGCCTGCCAGTAGCCTACCATCTCGGTTGGGCGACCTGAAGCGATAACTTTCCCAGCATCAGCGGAGCGGGTCGTTTCGCTCACTGGTGTATGAAACTGGCAGCTGCTCGGCTAGAAATCCTACAAACTGAGATTGGTACAAATTCAACACTGTGGTGAGTGTTAGCTCTGTGATGTTCTAAAAAAGACAAAACAGTCAGATTTATGGCAAATATTGGTGAAACAAAAAAGTTTTCTTGACACAAGCAGACATTTCCTAAATTGCAAAGCATTTAGTACATGGACATGGAAATCAAGAAGGGAAGATTTGGCACAATCAGTATTCACCCCAGTGTCTTCATACAAAAGTGAATCTACCTCAGACTCCAGTGATTGATGTGCTCTTCACTTTAAGCCTTGATTGACTGATGGCATTAGAGCGAGTAATGCATGTTAAGATAAAACCAACGTGGGTCACTCAAAATTCCAGCTGCAGCCTCAGATCATTTGCAACTTCACTTTCACTGTTGATGTAAAATACATAACCTTGAATTCAACTTTAATCTCTATTTTCAGTCTGCAATCACATCCTTGTTTTTGAAGCCTCCTATATATGCATCTACTAAAAACACAGTCCATGCAGTCCCTGCCCAGATATCATTCCCAGACTCTAAGATAAAAGTGAGGAGCTGAAAAAAAAAATGTCGTACACAACGGACAAATTCTGGCCATGTCGAGTATGACAGCTCAGTTAGCCAAGGTTCCTAAATGAAGATGGTGAGTAATGAACTGGGCAGAAACATCTGTGAAGCTCTACTCTGAGAGCATTGTTACAGCTAGGGGCATTGTTAGTGTGAAGAGGACTAAAGTAATAAAATAGGGGATGATAAATAATAAGCAGAAAAGCATTGACAACACACCTGAAGGCTTATTTCATTACACAAGGACCCTGCACTTTATTAGAGCTAATGAGAAACAATCCCAGGGTGAGTGTTACAGTCGAATGCTTCGCAGTCACTCTTTGATACTGATGTCATTGGATTTATCTGTCAAATGGGCTTCTTCATCCTCAGTACAATCACTTTAAGTGTGGCTTCTGAATGCTAGCCTGACATATGTTCCAAGTTATAACAGGTTTAGGAAACTAGCTGGTAAGAAAGACAAACAAAAAAAGAGGCCTCCCAATTGTTTAATACTTTATTTCTCCTGCAATGTGAAAGTTTATAAGAAAGAAAAGACCCAAAAGTGTCTTCTCTAGTAGGGCTCTATGATTTCAGTGAATTCACAGTTTAACACAGAATGTCACAGAATTTGTACATTTTTTAATGAACTAACACACTTAAATCAAATCGCGATATGAACTAGTTTCTGTAAATATTTAGCCACAACAGTCTCTTTAAATATGAATCCTGTGTGTTGTATATGTCTCTGTTAATGAATGGTTTGTTTACGACACACATACTGATGCGTGTGACGCTCGCCGTGTTTTCAGTGTCTGCTGTCTGAGTAAATGAGGACAAAAACACACATACAACATCTCTTCATGAGCATTTTACCGTTTGATTTGAGTAAAACTAGCCTCATATCACACACACAGAACTGTAAAGGTATTGACAGCAACACGTCAAAATAGGTTAATTTGAAGTTATTATGTCTATTACTATTTTTCAGTAGAACGTACACACAGCTCACTACTACTAGCCTACTAAATAAAAGAAAATTAAAAACATTATTTTTTTAGAGGAATAATCACACATTCCTTGCATGTTTTAATTTTAACAGTAATTTCCCTTTGCCAAAAATAAAGTTTGCTTAATTTTGATAATTAATGATTGCTATTTAAAAGCTTATTTCTTCCAAGACCAAATTATCTGAGCTATGACAACCAGATTCATTTTTAAAGATAGATTTATACAAATACATATCTGCTTCAAACAGATACAATATTTACTTTAGTCCTCTTCACACTAACAATGCCCTAGCCGTAACAGAGAAGAAGAGCTTCACAGATGTTTCTGCCCAGTCCATTACTCAACATCTTGATTTAAGAGTCTTGGCAAACAGGTTAACTGAGCTGCCATCCTCGACATGGCCAGAATTTGTGCTTTGTGTACAATTGTTTCTTTTAGTGCCTCAATGTTATCTAAAATATCTGTCTATATGGTATTTTTTTTTTTGCAATAATTTATTTTATTTCATTTTTATTCCTCTTAAGGAATTTTAACTGAAAGTTGGCACTTCAAGGAGTACTGTGGGTTCAGCACAAGCTACGCTCCATAGATTTGTAGCATTTGTAGCGATGTTGATGATTACAGAAATGTATTTCTCGAAAATGTAGGTTGCAGTGAGTGAATTGAATGGGGCCAATCCATAGATGTTAAAACACTCACTAACAAGTAAACGTGTCTTTACGTTAAAAAAAATAATCACTTACTAACCTTTTCTTTGTAAAGTTGGGCTATATTCAACTTTTACAACTTCAACCACCATGACAAACCCTAAAGTTACTGTTAAAACTATTATGATACACACAAGTTAATGTAAGGGCAGTTATATAAATATTATTCACAGTTCTGCTTTTACATCATCTAAAAAACTGGTCCCATTCACTTACAAGTGTACCTTGATTTATTTCTTTAAAAAAACAGGCATAAATAATTTTTGTGGTAATGAAATCATACTACAAATACTTTTGCTTAATCTGTACCTCAATATTCCTTTAAAAGAATCTGAGACTCCCATTAAGTCCCCTGAGCTGTGACAGAGCAACCTCCGAGCAATAAAAAAAAAAAAAATTAAATAATTCCTATGGAAGTCTTTCTTTGGATGCACCTCGGCAAACAACACATTTTCCATAAATTGGTGAAACATCAGAAAACAGCCCTGTCCAAAACAAAGCCGTGAATCCATGTTAAATTAATGCCTCCTCCTTGAGGTACAAAATGAAAAGAGCTGAAAAACCTCATCCATCTCATCAAACACAGAACTGTATCCCACTCAGGAGACAAAAAAAAAACTCGCAAAGGTGAGGAGCTTAATTTGAATCATATCCCAAAGCCCAGTGGGAGGGAGGAGAGAGTGGAGAACCAAAGAGTAAAAGTGACAGTGGCAGCGGCAGGCCATATTGCCCCACGTTGAAAATCACATCTGTGGAGGCCCCTGAGATTTAATTTCAGATGCTTGCGGGGAGCCGGTTTCTGTCTGTCTCACTCAGGGGAAAGAGAAGGAGGGAATCCCTACAAACCCCACCCTACCATCCGCCCGCCCACACAAGACATCATGTTGGATTAATTCAACCCCAGGATGAGCTCGGCTAGCTTTCGTTTCACGGGCTCTGGACTCCACCGCTCAGACTTCATCAGATGTCGGTTTACATTGGAACAGAACGGGATTTCTGAAAAAGAAAAAAAAACATTCACGCCTGTCCGATAAGCAAGGGTAATTTACGGCTGATTTCAAGCCCCGGTGTTAACAGAGTGCGAAATAGCAGTTCGCCCTTGTTCCCTTTTCACTGAAGTACTTATTTAGATGAGCAATCAAGCCCAGCGCTCGAAAGACAAAGACATCATTCCTCCACATATCACTTGAGACGGAGGGGAAAAACACAACTTGACCAGAAGGCTACAAATTAAGGACAAAACTCAAGTCAGCGCATGAGGGTACTGGAATCGTACTGAAAATCAGATGAATAAATACATCTGGGGGGTCTCGGCTGGTATTAAGAAGGAAGTGTGGAGTTATTAATTCACAGTGATCAGAGCGCATCTGGGTCTGGGCGAGATTCTTCAGGGGGTGGAGAAAAGACCGGCGGGAGAGAGCATGTGGAAAGATGCTGGCTGCCAGGCAGCCTAGTGCAGGACCATTAGACAGAAAATATCTGTTGCGCATTGGGAGAGATTGTGTTTAAATATCATGTCACTCTGTCACAGTGTACAGCGGGGGGTCTGAGTGTTTTCACAGCCAAATAAAACAAAAACAGGAGATTGAATAGCTAGGAGGAAACAGAAATACTAGTCAAAAATAGGTGATAAATTGAACCAGGGGGTTGGATCATTGACTCAATCTTTATCAAATGTTTTATCTTCCGATTTTTGGTTCGATAATCAGGGGCTGATTTGTTTTCAGCTGTGGCGGCAGGACTATGACCACACCCCGTCCTCACCCAAGAATCACGTGCACAATAGAGTTGAAGTAAACAATAAAATAAGAAGAAATAAATGAATGACAATCAACAGCACAAACAAAAACAATAGGCTTTTAACTTAGTGTTTATTGAACTGTTATTAAACTGCATTGTCTACTAAATCAAAATCACATTTGCAAACTAGCTTAATAATTTTTAAAAGCTCTCCTTAAAAGCTCTCACCCTCCTTAGTTGTCCTTCACTTTAAAAGAAAATAACTCAAACACCTGCAAATGATGCATTCCGTCATCTGTCATCGCGTTATTAGTGCAGAACCTGCAGAAATGAGTAGAATTATCATTGATAGCCGCAATCCCGCGCAGAAATTCAAGTTCTGCTCTGAGTGCTCTGCTAATAACCCGACTGTGAATGATGAGCGGCGTCACTGTTGTTAGGTGACGGGGATGATCAGAAGGTTGTCAACGAGAGTGTAACGTAAAGTGATGAAGTCTTAAGCTGTTTAAAATTGTGGCTTCGTCGCCCCATTGACTTCCTGTCGCACGCCTTTGAGGTCGACCTTGCGGATGAGCCGAAACCCTGCCTTGACATAAAGTTGGATGGAAAGTCGAATCTATTGTTTTCTGAGAATATCCAGGGAGTGTGAATGTCACTACAGTCGCCTGGGGACAGCAGTTTATAAACAAAGATAAAAATAAAAGGTGAAACCACATCCAGAATTGTCATTGAGATAGTGGCTTCCATTATTTAAACGCCGCACAACGAGGGCTTCCAGAAGAGTTTGGTACATCGCGCCGAACATAATATCACTCAACTTAACTACATTTATTCTCATTAGCTGCAAATGGACAATGTCTGCTTTCCTTGGTGCATCCATAATGCTGAAATCATATGAAAGAAAGACAAATCTTCTAATTTCGCAGTGGGCCGGCCCCAGGCATCAATATCTAGGTAAAAATATATCACAGACATAAATAAATGTCTCATGCGCAAGCATATGCCTTTATGTGCTTCAAAGCTTGCAGTTTTGCTGCTTCAGCGTCTTCACCCGGTAGCATACATTACGTTTTTTTTTTAAGTAAAATGCCTGCTATTTCCAGATGCAGCCAGCGTCTGAGTTGTTCCTCCCAGTGATCTCACTGCCAAACAGTGAGAAGACAACATCAACAAATACAAACCATCAAGGAGAAGAACAGGAAAAGCAGGATGCAGAGCTGCTGAAAATCATTAGCGCTCTAGTTCTCTGAGAAGCCACACTGTCAAGATTTTAAGTCTCACTTTGCATAGTGATGTTGACAAATCCTATGGTGCCACTGGAAAGTAATGCCGACTGCTACCATCCTCTTCATTTAGATTCAACTCCAGTTTTACATGCCTATGAGCTTCAGGCAGCAGGAACAGAAAGCCATAGGGGTTATTTAAACCGTACCATGTTAAAAAGATCTGACGAGTCTTTAACGGATCCAGTTATAACATTAATTCGTCTGTCTCATTTCACTAGTTAAATAATAGATACAGAAATATTCAGTATCTCTGTGGATTTTAGAAACCCATTTTTAGACACCTGTTGAGGCATGTTTTGGAATATAGAGAGGCTAATTGCTTCTATATCTCTTTTTTGACATTTAATTAAGTTTAAAGGGTAAGGTAAGTGCTTCTGGGGTTTTTCGGGTATGATTAAAATCTATTGTGTGACCGATATTAACATACTACAGACTAGAGGCAAATACAGGTGCATTCTAACGGGGGCCTTGAAAAGAGCATCCACGCCCTATAATCCAGCACAACAATTAAATGATGTTCTGCAAAATATTAGCATGTCATACAAGTGGTTTAAAACCGAATCATGATGGTCAAAAAGACCTCGAATTAGACTTTTCTAATATGTCGAAATCATGTGTTATCTTCATGCAGCTCAGGGTTCAGAGCTACATATCGCCCGCCACAAACAAATCAACGATCGCTACGTGACGTTGGATAATGTAGTCCATTTCCAACCGCTCTGAAATCTTGGGAAGAAATATCAGTCAGTCTCAGTCTTGTACGTAGGGTGATGTAACACAGCTCTGATGCATAGACATGACAGGGCTGGACGTAGGAGGTGGCTCCTCAGAACAGCTGGGGTCTGGCAAGCACCGAATCCCGTAGGGAGGGGGCTTGAAAAGGCGAGGGGAAAACAGGACGCAATTTGGCTTCTCTTTCGCTTTCTCCCTGGGATGTGCCTTTTCAAGACCTCTAGGCCGGCTTCCTGTTGGGCAGCCGTCCCAAAATGCCCCGAAAAATGCCCTCAAGCTGTGCTGCTTCAACTGAAACCAGAGAGGTTTTTTTGTGTGTGTTTATATAGTGGGTGGTTATGTTCTTGGGAGTCAACAACTATAACCTGGGGAGGACTTTGAAGCAGCAGTGATCTCTGAGACAGCCCAAACGGTGCCCCTCTCCTCCGGTGTCACCGGCACCTTCCTGCCACCTTCAAACCTGTCAGACGAGCCTTTAGGTGGCTTCTGCAAAACCCTGGCTTTCCTATGGGGAAGACTGTCAAGCCAACTCTAACGTCTCAGGCAGGTCACCGGCAGAACTTCAGCATTTAGGTAGGAGGCGGCTGAAGGCTTTGTGAAGCGCTGTCAAATGCACCCTATATAAAACCTGGACACTTAGAGCCGGGTAAGAGAAACGAGTAGATCGGCAGCCAGTAACTGAACCAACGACACACATGGCATTCACAGCCATCAAAGCGTTCTGATATTTGCAGCAATGTTAAGCCCGTTGAACAATAAAAGTCCTCCTAATAAGCCAGAGACATGCAGATTCCTTGGATCTTGATTGCTCAGTAACAAGTGGCACACAAAAGGAGGCAATCTGAGCTACAAGAAAGAAGGCACCTCAATTACTAAACTCAGCACACTGACTCTGATATTACAGACTGAATGACACGTATTTGATTCTAAGCATTGCATTTATTAAACCGTGACCTGTTTATTATGCTGCATAAACTATGTTCTGGTGAGTTTTAGCAATAACACCATTTCTGGGTTTCATGTGAGGGGAAAACATGTTGAGTAAAAATTTACAAAAAGAAACCTTGAAATGTCCACATTAGGGAAAACTGATTAATCATTTGATCGCAACTAAATAAATAAAAAAACACACATAAAAGAAGAAACGAAAGGCTGCATTAATACTGCAGTGTTTCCACAGGAACCTTAAAATATTAAGCAGCTAATAAGACTATTTTGAACAGTCTTCGTGCGACCACTTGTCAGAAAAAACACCGGAATACGGAATGGCTATACATACGTGCTTCTGCTGCTCTCCCTGAGGAAGCATCCTAGGCTCTACCCTTGTCAGCGAGGTAAAGTTAAGACCCTATTCGTGAGCCCGTAGGGTGAAAGTAAGTAGTAGCCTATATGTGTTTTAGGATGTCTAGGTGATAGTCAGGTTAGTGGGAGAGAGAGACCCTGCGTTATGTGCACGCGCATCAATGACAGAGGGGTCAAACCCCTCGCGCACCGGCCGGTTGTCTCCTATCCGTCAAAGTGGATTTGCGCTCGAGACGCGTTCAGGCGCTGACGCAGAAGCACGTCTCGCGCTTTGCCACCTTTTGCCGATTTGAAGGGCAAAAATCCGAACACCCAGCGAGAAAGCAAGTGAAAAACCCAGCACACTCACTGTTTTTCAGGATCCAGACACTCTGTTCTCCCTGCGGCACTTGTATATCCATTCCACAGCGGCCCATTTCCACGACGTTTCCACCCGGTATGAGGTTTTCTCTGAGGTAAAAGAAAAAAAACGTAAAAAAGAAATTGTACGTACACACAGTCTCGACCTCTCTTTACTCAGCCTGCCTACATGTTGCTGACTAGCTCTCTCCCACCCTCCTCACGCTTTCTCACTCACTCACTCAGTCTCTCTCTCCAGTTATTTTGTTAAAATTCAGTATATACGCCCCGTCACCTAGCAACCTCCCTCTCTCTCTCCATCACTCGCGCGACACGTGTTGAATGCTAAACTTGCCGTTGTGGACGGATGCAGGAATATTTTAAAAGCAGCTGTACACGCGCCGGTGGCGTATCACTATGCAATCAAGATAGTTATTACAGCCCGCTTCCTCACACGCCTCCTCCCGTCCTTTTAACCCCAGCCTTCCCCATCAACCCAACACACCCCGGAGACGCAACTTAGCCCTCCAAAAAGGAGAGGCACCAGAGAAATAAAACCCTCGACTACCTTATTCTCTAACCTGGGATTATCCGTTCATCCTTGTGTTCCACAGAACACTAACAAAGTCATTTTTACAAATCGTTCATTTCCATTAATCCAGACGGGCTGTGCCCTGCGCAAGGAGAAAAGGTGAGCTATATTGAGAGCGTAGCAAACTCTTGAGGATTTTGGTCTGTTCTCCCCCCGAGCCGGTCATTCTGTTGTCCTCTGCTGGACATCTGAGTGCTGAATGCTGCAGAGACCGTGAGTGCTCAGCACTGTCCTATCTGAAGGTAATCACTTTATATTCTATGAGGTCCAGAGCGCGTTCGCGAGGAGGTGATGGAGCAGAAAAGGTGCGAGTTTGTAAAATTGAATTTCATTTGGCCACACCCCACAGAAAGTTGAATTGAATTGAGAGGATTTTTTTATTTTATTTTTTTAAATTGGAATTAAAAGTAAAAAAGAAAGGGAGAAACGCTGGTTTATAAAAAGAATACATTAATATGATAATGAAAATATGAATTACTAATTCTATTTGTTGGCATTTCAACATTGCAAAAATGTTTTTCATTTTTACAAAAAGTGCTGTAACATTTCACTATAAAAATGAAAATAATACAGTAAACTGTCTAGGTTGGGGGAAATTATACATGATTTAACATATTTAAATTTATATTTGATTTAATTTATTACTGTATGATTTAGATTTCAAAAATATACAGTGTATCTGCAATCATTGTTATTTTAGCATCATACTATGTTTAAATTTTATTCAAAATTTTATTGTTTTTATGTTTATTTTCAGTTTTCATTTTGAGTTCATTTCAGTTCATTTTCATTCAAGTTTAGTCATTTAGTTGTGTTAATTTTTATTTTAATGCATTGTAAAAGTGAGAAATGGTGCCTTAACTAACTAAAATGAAAAGTAAAAAAGAAAGGGAGAAATGCTCATTTATAAAAGCAGTAAGAAATAGCCTACACTAATATGAATAGAATTACTAATTCTATTTGCTGGCATTTCAAACATTTCGACATTGGAAAAATCTTTTTAATTTTTACCAAAAAATAAATGCTGTAACATTTTACTATAAAAATACAAATTCTACAGTAAACTGGAGGACATTATAAATGATTTAATGTATTTAAATGTATATTTGATTTAATTTATTACTGTATGATTTAGATTTTTAAAATGTACAGTGTGCAATCCTTGTTATTTTAATATCATAATGTATTTAAATTTTATTCATATTTTAATGAAGTTTTTATGTTTATTTTTCAGTTTTCATTTAGAGTTCATTTCAGTTCATTTTCATTCAAGTTTAATCATTCAGTTGTGTTTTCCTGTAGTTTTATTTTTATTTTAATACATTGTAAAAGTGAGAAATGGTGCCTTAACTAACTAAAAAAAAGTGTTTTTTATACTTTACTTCATTTCAGGTAATGTTTAAATCTGTCTATCCATATAGAAATATTTCAGTATTTTTTTTTCATTCTCTTTGTATATCTGTTGGTCTGTTGGAGGCCTAAACTGCTATATATATGTTTGTTTGTTTGTTTGCTTCCTTAAAATCAAATGGCATTTCTGAATCCTGTTGTTTATTTCCTATTCAGAATTTAAAAGCCACTCTCAATTCATTTCTGAATGGCACACAACCCTGGTGTGTGTGTGTGTGAGCAAGGGAGAAACACATGGGCCAAGAGGTGTGTATCTATGTGTTATATGTGTGACAGATTGACAGTGTGTGTGCGCAAGTGTGACTGAGAGAGGACTGGGGGTGTTTCTTGTGTATTTTGAAAAACTGCACATGATTGTATTTCCATCTGTATCTGTCCATAAGTACTCAGCAACCCCTAGTTTCCTTCAAATATTAAAAATAGCTCTAATTAATTTAAAAGCGCAGGACTTGCATCCCATTCTTGTATGCTCTAGCCAGTAATTGGAGGACAGGGCAGTGACCTCTGTTGGCAGTAGCGGTATGACGAACATTTAAATATTTTTATACAGTGGAGACTGAGCCCAAACATGGATACATAAATCAGCTAATATTGGTACAGTCTGAACAGTATACAGCTCTGAGACGAAGGCCCTTGTGTGGCAACAGGAAAAGGGATTATGCAGGACGAACTGTGTAGAACTAATGTGAATATTATGAAAATTGCAGTCTGCTTCCATAAAATCTCTATATGAGGATTTTCTACCAGCTTCTACCAGAGGCAAGTGAATAATTTAGCTATACAGTCCAGTAACCAGGTCTCTGTTTCATTATGAATCATTCATGTCATAATAGATCATTGAAATATTAGTAACTCTTTTCTTATTTTCAGTGGCACTGGCTACTCAATACATGTCCATTCATGTGTATCTATACAGCTTGTTCATCTCCAAAGTCATTACTTCAAGCAAATTCAGCACCTTTCCAGGATTACAGTGGAGAGACGTGTTATCAGCAGTCTTACACTCAAGTAAAGAATGAGAGCGCTGTTTCTGTATAAATCACTATACAGCGGGTATGGAAAGTATTCAGACACCCTTAAAGTTTTCACTCTTTGTTATATTGCAGCCATTTGCTAAAATCATTTAAGTTCATTTGTTCCCTCATTAATGTACATACAGCACCACATATTGACAGAAAAACACAGAATTGTAGACATTTTTGCAGATTTATTAAAAAAGAAAAAGTGAAATATCACATGGT
>JAUCMR010000046.1:14880492-14909334 GCA_032357425.1 Enteromius argenteus | reverse complement strand
CCACCTGTCTATCTATCTATCTATCCGCCTGTCTATCTATCTATCTATCCGCCTGTCTATCTATCTATCTATCTATCCGCCTGTCTATCTGTCTATCTATGCGCCTGTCTATCTATCTATCTATCTGCTGTCTATCTATCCACCTGTCTATCTATCTATCCACCTATCTCTCCGTCTATTTATCTATCTGCCTGTCTATCTATCCATCCATCCATCTATCTATCTATCTATCCGTCCATCTATCTATCCACCTATCTGCCCATCTATCCACCTATCTGTCCATCTATCTATCTATCAATATCTCTCTATCCATCTATTTATATATCTATCTATCTATCTATCTGACTGTCTGTCTATCCATCTATCTGTCTGTGGGTTTATCTATCTATCTATTTCTATCTATCTGCTGTAATATGATAATAATCAGAATAATAGTGTCATATTTAAGTGCAGATTACAATCTTAATAACAATACAGCTGATGTTTTTATCAAATGGACTCTTAGGATACTGTTTAAAACTGCATACAATCCTTTGAAATTTTTCATAATATTTAATTATCATTGATTTATTTAATTGTTTATTCATAGATGCTTGCCAGATATTTGGCAAACAATCTCTATAAATTGAAGCACCTTCTGTTCATCTGGCACCAGCATTTTTCGGGCCTTCTTGATCATGGGCTGAGGCTTGAGCTCTTCCTCTGTGAAGCGATGCCTGCGCGGGTCGAATGCCTCCTGGCCTGGCACACTGGACAGGGCGAGGTCAGCGGGGTCAGGATCAAAGTTCACCATGACATCAGCCACATTGGTGGGCGGCACCACCGGCGGAGGTGGGCAGGAGGGGCTCGGAGAAGGGTCCGGTGGTACAGTTTGAGCCCCTGTTGAGGAAAAAAAAAAAGAAGCGTTGGAAAAAAAAAATCTCTCACATGTCACAGACCACATGCTACCAGACAGATGAAAACACCACGCGTCTGGGCTAAACACAAAGAGGATTATGAACAATACAAGTGTATGTTCCCCGGCTAGATGCAGTGGCTTGTTTTGGCCACAAGGTTGCGCCAAAAGTCAGCGTGGACACTGGCCAACTTCAGCAGCTGGCAGGCAAGGTCGACAAGCCAACCTGCAGCTTCAATTTATGTTCTAAACACCCAGAGAAAAAAGCATAAAACTGACCCTGAAAACGCTCACATTTTGTTCACGGCCGAGATCGTTTAAATTCATTGGGCCTCGTTTTCCAGCACTTTACATTGCTCACTTCTCATATATTCTTCCTCTATTTAGTGTGAAATATGCTTTTAGAGCAGCTGATAACGCTGCGATTGGAAGGCGAGCACTTGACGTTAATTATGATACATTAGCTGTAATGGCAGTTTCTGCTTTAGAGCTTCTGAGCCACTGCTTTAAAGTGTTCCAGAGTAACTTCTTGCAGATATAACTTATTTTGGGATACACACTTATAATTAAGAGCTAATTATATGCAAGTAGCATATGCTGCTGTATGCACCTTTAAACATCGCCTGTAAATGTTGAAATAAGATAATTCTGTTTATTTCAACAGCGAAAACAATCCGGCTTCAGACTTAAAACTGCTCTCGAAAGCCCAATTTTGCTCATGTAAACATAATCAAATTCTTTGTAATTTAATAATGAGCTTCTAAGCCTGAGCACTCAGGAGGCCTGCCAAAGATTTGTTTTTCATTCATTAAGACAACGCACAAAGACCCACACAAAGTGATATAGGAAGACCGTTACGTAAAGCACGCTCCCACCAAACCGATGTACTGTCCAGTTCCTTACTAATCCTCGTCTATCTCAACACTATCAAGGGAAAAAAAGTGTTTTCTCATGAGCAGCATGTACAAGAGCAGCTGTCCTTTGGGCCTCTTCCTTTCTATGCAGGAGGAGACATAAACAAGAGACACAGCTGTGTGCACTATTCACACAGAACTAGCTACACACACACACTCTCACACACACACACACACACAAAAACAAACACTCTCACACACACACACACACACACACACTCACTCACACACACACACCCACACAAAAAAACACTCACACACACAGAGTGATTATACTGCCTTACAAAGACTTCCCATCTATCTATCTACAGTATCTATATATATATGTCTATCCGCCTATCTATCTATCCATCCATCCCTCCCTCTCTCTCTATCTCTTTCTATCTATCTATCTGTCCATCCATTCATCTATCTATCTTACCATTCATATATCTATTCGCCTATCTATCTGCCAATCTATCCATCTCTCTCTCTCTATCTACTGCCTATCTATCCATCCATTCATCTATCCATCTATCTATCCATCTCTCTCTGTCTATCTATCCATCTATCTATCTATCATAGATAAACCAAATGAAACCTATATCTATCTATCTATCTACATATCATTCCATCTATCCATCCATCTATCTATCGTTCTATTGCTTTATACAAAGACAAGCCAAATCTATCTGTCTATACACAATATACAATTCCACATTATTGTGTCACACACAGCTTGATGTTTCAGACATCCAACATTTGTTATCCCATGAAGAAAAGGCAAATAGCAACCAGATACAGACATACATATCTGTTCAAACTTATATCTTTGTAGCTTTCTCTTTCTATCAGTCTCACCCCTCCCTCTCTTCCCCTGTCCGTTCTTTCCCCTCCGTCTCTCTCTCCATTGCTCTCTGCATCAGCACGTGACATGTCTACTGCACATGGCCCCAACGTGTGAGAGCAGGAGGGAGGGGGAGCGAGCGAGAGAGAGAGATTTCAAAACATGCGATAGAAATGCACCCACATCCCCAGCGCTCCTCTCTCTCACAGCCTCTTTCTGTGCAGCATTTCGAAAATTCTAATGGAACTTTTTGTGAAAACAGTACAGATAACTGTACAATAATTACATTTCTTTCAATTTAACAATGTCCAAAACTATGTGCAATCAATAATGCCATTATGTTGTTAGGTAGGATTGATCAAGCTAAATCTGGTGCTTCCCCAAATATTCCATGAGGTTATTAACTGCTCTGATGAATATGCTGTGAAGAAACATTTCCACTCTACACACACACACACACAGCTGTGCCCTTAAAGCTTCAACGCCTGCACTGCCCTGGGCATCAGAGGCCAACCGTTTCAGACATCCCATCATGCCTCACTGCAGTCTACACGAGTCGCTGAGACTGTCCTGCTCATGTTCACACCAATGCACACACAAAAATACACCAAAAGAGTGTTGGAAATAAAACAGCGTTGTCGTGCAGACACACACTATCCAGTTCATTAAAACACAGTATGCTGCAACTAAACCGTCAGCCAGCCGTTATGATTCCTCACGAAACTCAATGATATTCGCTCTCACCATGCAGACACTCCGGACCTCCCAGCAGTCCAGGGCCCTGCGGCACGTCCAGACCCAGTAAAGAGGATGATGAAGACGATGAGGAGAGCGAAGAGATGGAGGAGGCAGAGGAAGAGCAGGGCGGAGAGGAAGAAGGTGGGCACTGGGAACTCTGGCTGGGTACGGCTGATTGCGTGCTCTGGGACGGGACCTGAGCGGCCGTACTGCAGGTGTTTCCCGACGGCATGCACCCCATCCCATTCTCAGTCAAGAACTCCTCCAGGTCCATGTACTGTAGCTGGAACAGGCCGCCGTCACACGGCAGTGTACGCTCCCATAGCAATGGGCCGAGGAAGGCGGACTGGTTAGTGGAACGCAGGGCACCGTTCCCACCGTTCATGCCCCCAACTCCACCCAGTGAATCCTCGTCAGAGTCCAGAGGTTTGTCTTTATCTGAGAGAGGCAAAAAGAACAATAATGCATCAGATGGGTTCGCTTTCTTATGTTGTGCTTAATAAAATAGCATATATGTGTCATGGAAAGAAAAGCTGAAGAATTGTGCACATTAGAATTTCAAGGCATGCATGATATTTGAGTACGATAACGGTTATCAACAAGATTCAGGATTTTTAAAAGGTACACTATGCAACTTTTGGAGCTCTAGTGGTTAATAAACAAAACTGCAAGTGTATTGCAGAAGAATAGTCTGAATATAAACGCAGGCATCCTGTAGTGGTTAAGAATAACAGAAGAACACAGTTCAGAAGATTCATTAAAGACACACTTGACAAAACAAGCTACATAGTATTTATATATCGCATTATTTTAATATGAATTAATCGATTTATTATTTTAGTATTTATCGGCTTTTATTATTTAAATGTTTTAATCCAAATATTTATTACTTTATATCTATAAATATAAATATAAAAAAAAAACTTAACTTACAAATAACATGAGAAAAAATATTATCTTCATTCTTAGCGTGAGAGAGGTGTCTCTTCGAGGTTATTATACTTTGCTGTCGCGTCAATATTACACATTAATCCATCAACTACCCATATATGGTTATAATTTCTTTTTATTAAAGATTATTTTAATATAACTTTATTTTAATTACCACAAACAATTAGCAGTAGTTTTAGCTTTAGCTAACAACAACCACACTGCTGGATAATACTGATAATAAAAGACTTCATTCTGCAAACTTATGTCTGTTATTTTCACATTTAGATTATCCATCTTTAAAACTCTAATTAATAATGCTGTGAAATGTAATCTTAAGCAAATCTTCTCAAAGATGAATGCCCTTTTAACATAAATTAAATTCACTTATAGCATTTAAAATGATTGTCTTTTTTTATCAATAAAACACTATATCATTTTAATTGGATGTTTATCGGGTTTTCAACCATAATATGAAAATAAACAGCTTTAATATCGGTGCATCCCGACTTATTTCCAAATAAACAAGCCGCTCATGCACAAAGGCGTACAGTGTGCTTAATGAATAAACAGATCTCAGGAGTCCATGACCCTTGAACTGCTGCAGTATCACAGAAACACACAACACCATGCACACGGCTGGAACGCCACGGGCCAAGATGGAAGTCTCTTTCTCTCTCAGATGGAGAGATGAGAGATGTGGGGGGTGCTGCATGAGTGCTTCTGAGGGAAGCAGAGAACTGAGCTGTCATCTCCAGCACAGGGGCTTTAGAAAGAGCTCGGAGGAATGTTCACCAAAACATTTGAAGAGTGAAACAACGGTAACGAAGGGAAAGAGATATCGATGGAGAGTGGGAGTTTTTGAGTAGGGGTCACTACTCTGGACTAATAACAAACACATATTGATGGTACAACACTGGCCTTGTACTAAAAGTGCTGTCGAGAGTATTTATCCTCCTCTTCCTGATTACTTCTAACCTCTCTAAACCTGAAGTGACTTGTATTATCCACGAGAGTGCGCAGCTGAGCAAATAGTAATGTGTACATCCGTATTAAGACAACACCTCAATGCATTTTAGGATGGCATCCCTTTAATGGCAGCTTCACAAATCCCTTTAAGAGAGGGGAGAGGCTCTTAATTTCTTTAATTTATAGTAAACCGGTCGATTTCCAGGATTTAGCCGTGGAGTGGAGTGAAGAATAGATGTTTCCAAACTGAGGAAGATCAGCCTAGAGCTTGAGAGGCAGTAAAAGTTATATTGCTGGTGATTTAACAACACTATAAGCTAAAAATATAATGTGGATAGTAGATTATATGAACAGAGACAGTATTAAACAGAGAGAGAGAGAGAGAGAGAGAGTCACCTTTCATCTCTGCACAGCAGTCTTTCCCCCTCTGATCCCCTTTAATAGGCAGCTGAAGAAGGGATTTCAGACTGGCCATGGAAGTGTTCAGGTGGCCATTGGTGGTGGTACCTGCAGGGTTGGCAGGACCGAGCTGTGGACTGGTCCCTGCTGGAAGGTCAGGTGGCAAGAGCTGAGAAATTGGTCTGGACATTCCTCGGTGTGACACCTAGTCCCGGTTTAACCAGTTAATAACTTTTTCAGATCGCTGGTCGACTGAATCAAGTGTTCCAATCAAAAAAGTAGAAATGTACAAAAGCACAGAGTTTGGCAGTCGAACGAACCTCGTTCATCAGTGTTTCAATTCGAATTCGGATCCTAATGCGTTCCCATTGGGAAGCTGAAGTGGACTGGCGCTCTGTTCGCTCAAGTGAGGAAGATGCAGGAGTTATACTTCATCCTCTTCGAGAGCGCTGGCTTCCTTTAAAGAAGATTGTTTCAGTAAACCTTCATTTGTTGACGTGTGTCATCACATTTAACTGGTGCTCCTCGCGGCCAGGACAGAAATATTCCCCGAAAAAACGAAGGAGTTGGATTAGACGGGCGTCCATGGAGGCAGAGATACTGCGAGTAAACTATAATATCAGACTGAATCGAATCAAAAGAGAGCTGGAAAGAACTCCGTGTGCACATAAAAAGATGGTTCCCCTCTTCGGAATATAATAAACAAATGAAACGTGAGCGGTGACGGTCAAGACTGATGGCTGTTATTATCCCTCTACCCTCTTTGTTGCTCTCTCTCTCTCTCGTTATTTTTGTAGCTTACCTCTTTCTTTCTCTCTCTATCTTCTCCAGGCACTCGGTAAAGCGAGCGCTCGCTCTCGTAGCAAGAGTCAGCTGGAGCGTACACGGGCAGTGCTCGTGACATCACCTCTCACGGGGGAACGGCGCTGAGGGGCGGGGCTATTCATTATTCATTACGCACACCTCCTCGATCAACGCCCACAATATGATAAACGAGCCGCTCCGGCCAATAGGAAGCGTCTCTGTTTGCATATTAATGTCTGTTTTCAGTAACCTCGTTACATGTTCCTGGATCGAACTAATTTGAACGGAAAGCTACACATGCATCCAAACAGCAGAAGTCGATATAATAATACAACGACAAGAATGCAAATGATTTATGGTGGCTTTACTGAATAACGCTTGCAGCATTCTCAACAAAAGTGACTATAAATGTTTTATTTACTCATTATTGCTCCCTTTCCTTGTGTGTCCATGCGAATGAGTTTTACAGACCCACTAAACATGTCAAAATGACTTTTAAATCGGACTTTGAACTGACACTATTCATAATAAATGTGCAGGTAAGAATTACATTGTAACACTGCGTCATGTCATGTATCTGGGCTGATGGTGAGTATAAACACATATGACCGAAATCAATAGATGCAAATGTTTGTTATTCATCTGGTTCAAGTTCAAAAGTGCTGTTTCTAACCATATTCATTCATTCTCTAGCTGTCATTGGCTCGAATAAGTCTAAAAACGTGAGCATGTGGGTTTGGCCGACACAAATGTATTTGCACAGTACCTTAAGGCCAGCTCTAGACCTCGTAGCGAGCACATGGCTCAGGCACGCGCGCTCGCTACCTACCAGCGGCCTCTCCTTCACGCGATTGGTCTAAACTAGGTCAGTCTCTGCCCTTCGCCAGATCCGATTGGACAAAACTAGGTCAGTCGCTCCTCCCAGAGTTCTCCCCATGCTAGTGCCGCGTGAGAAGGGAGTAAAACAACATGCAAAGGCGGCTTGGTGAGATCTATGTGGATTAGTGCCGGCAACTCTTGTCAGAGGCAGAGATCAAATGGAATCTGCCTTTGCGTGTTTAAAAAGGAAAACAGCTTCCATCCGCAGGGATTCTTTTGCACGTTCTGCGGTGTTTGACCACACAACTGATACTGTGCACAATTTAAAGAGTCTAAAATGATGATTAAGTTGTATGCATGAAAGGACAAGATGTAAAGCATTATTCTGGATCTGATTTACAGCTGCATGGTGAACAAGATGCATATGCGTTTACAGAATCAAAGGAGGACCTAGAAATATAAGAGAATTGTGACTTTTAGGCCTCGTTGAATCAATAAAGGCATGACGATCTTTATAGCAGACGTTTTATAGCTTTTTCTAGTCAATATTTCATAAGTGGGGTTTTACCAGGGAAATTATTGGTGAAAAGATGTGTGAAATGCAGTTAAGGATTATTGTGTTTAATTTACTTACAGAGACAAGTGTGTTTCTGTTTACTAGACAGGCACCAGTCTTTTTAGTTTAAAATATACTCAATTAAAAACCTCAAAAGATACTCATGTTTCAGGTTGATTAAGAGAGCATGTTGTAAAAGCACTGAGGAAAACCAGTACACAGATGGTGAAATTATGAACAGGCCAATATATTCAACTGTGCCTGAAATTTCTGATAAATCCAGGTTTATTTTACTATTAAACCTATATGGATTATAAAAAAAAAAACAGTTCTAAAAGTTTTAGGAAAAAATGTTTTTTTCATGTCTTTACATTGTTTAGAGCAATGCTAAGTTATGTTGTGTCCTCTTAAAAAAAAAATACATGACATGAATGAGTGTAAAAATATGCATAGGAAAACACTTGATTTTGAAACTCACCAATACATTTTTTATTTACATTGTTTTTTTTTTTACAAATTTTATATCTACAGATTTATGATTCTCAACTATGTTTTAAAAGAATGATCTGATATACCATTTTACTTTCTGCAAAATGTGTGTAAAATGGTCATGAATTATGGACAATGTATCTATAAACTAAATATAATTTGCATATTAATGTGTTTTTGGGCAGAAGAAGTGTAATAATGGGAGTATTAATTGAACAGATTTTCATAATAATATATAATGTTTCATAGAATATTGAAATATAATTTCTTTCCCTATTCATTTGTTATGTCTCCAAAAATGCATAATAAACATGCTTTAGTCCCGGTGTCCTCATATGAGGACATGTATAAAAATCAACATCCCGTTTCATAACAGAAAGTCATATTTTGATCTGAAACCTCATAACATTTTCCTGAGATGTTGATTTATGAAACACAATTAATAAATTAGACCAAGGAGGGAGTGATCATGATGAAACGTCCAATCACTAGGCATGTCTGAAAAGCCTGAATGTGCTCTTTACAGGACGTCCATAATGTAAACCGTGACATGTCTCAGAGAAATACACTCAAATATAATGTCCTCATACGAGGATACAGGGTCTTAAGAGGTTAAACTAGCATTCAGAAAATATTAGCACAACGTAACAGATTTGGAAACAAATTAATTTAATATATGTGATCCTGGAGGGGAAAACACACAGAATTGTTGGTTATTGTGGTGATTGTGTTCAGCAGCCTGCACCCCACAAGCCTCGCACAGAAAATCGAGTCGATTTGATTTCCGAGGCCTCTGCCACACAGAGAACATTACTGCCACCTAGTGGACATTGTTTGCCACTCGCAGTTTCACGTTCATTTCAATTAAGGTCACGTGAGATGATGTCCTGTATTGAACTCATTAAACTTTTGCTGTGAGACACCCGAGAGAAACTAAGTGAACAGACGGTTGTGTTCCTCTGACACACCAAACCAAAGCACCCTTAAGGGCATTCTTCCCTGCACCTCTAATAGTGTATGGCACTGCATAGGGCATGTGCCAACACATGCGAGCTGTAAACAGCCTCATCCAGCAGAACTAGGCACCATGGCACCAGGTGCATAACACCTGGTCGGATCCTCTCATTTGATGTTTATAAATCATTTAACTTTCATGCCATAAATAACCAATTAACCCAATCTGCTTACCGTCACGAAGAGCCAAAGCTCTGCTTCTCACAGAAGAAACACTCAGAACATAAACTGTACATTTTCTATCTTTTTATTTGCTTTCTGAGAAACTCAACATTTCTGTTGACTCAGAAAAAGAAAACAGTTGTTTAGTATTTATATTTTTGTATTTTAGTTTACTGAGAGGAAAACATTGGGACAGTAGAGCTAAGTAAAGTATTGAGAATGAATACAATAGTGTTGGGAAAGCTGGGCTAAACTGTGGTTTGGGTTAAACAGATCAAAGGGGCAGGGAACAAAAATCACACCGATACATATATTCCCCACATCTTACAATGACAGACCCTGCCACAAACCCACCCACCCCTAAAATAGTACAAATGATAAAAAAAAAAAAACTAACAAAAAAAACAAATAACGTATACTTTGAATAATAATAAAAAAAAAAAGAAAAGAAAAAAAAAAAGAACACAACTGTTACATAATAAAATATAATACGCATTGTACAGTACAGACTGGCTATTCCTTGCTCCCGCTAGCCAATCTCACAACCAAAGACATTAACACTTGCCATAGAAACACCTGCAAAGGTTTCTTTACATATTTCTTAAAAAAACAGATGACATTAAACACAGGAACATGGCATTAGCAACACCATTCTGTCCCCTCCACATCAGCTCTGCAGAATATTTTGCACGTTTCTGACAGTTTCACTGCAGCGAGTCCTCTTCGAGACACTGTTCAATTCAACATGGAGTGTCATTATTGAGGTTGTTCATTGGGAATACACACACTATGTACTTGATTCTCTTCCCAAAACCAGTAACTTTCAGTTCCAGGTCAAACATTTGCATTTTAACATGAAGACAGCAAAAGGAGGGGGAAACATAACACAACACCTCAATGAACAAAAAAAAAAAAGCTACGTATAAATGAGAGTAAACAAAGGCTATACCGTTAAGCTCTGAGTACTGGGGGAAGCTAGTTTAGAGAATAGATTGTTACTGTTCAAATTAGTTCACTTTCACTGGTATGCATCCATCATTGCAGCACGAATAAAGTTACGAAAATACATAATGAATGCATTTTTAGAGGATAGAGATGCTACCATTACAACAAAGGTGCTACCAAAAAACAGTTCCATAATCTAGAATATTCTTCCCCTTTGGAGAAACCGTGTTAGAGATCCATGTCGATAATGGATGGTTCTTTAGGTACAGGCTTGTTTTCACGTCAACTGAGTCTTTTATTTTTTTTACGAGGCACTCCCTTGGTTACAGTCGTACCACGGTTCAGGAGTTGAATGTGTGGCGCTTTCCACCAAAGTCCTATTTTCGCGTGGTCCTCGCCTCGAAAACATCGTTTTTTTTAAGGCCTTCCGCAGTCAGTTTACTCAGTGCCTGTAACCTGTCACAACTGTTGATCTTTCAGTCTGGTCCTCTGCCTTCTGAACATTAGTCCCCTTTATTGACATTCTGATTCCTCTACTGACGCACCGGCAAGCGAATTTGTGGCGCTGCAGGAGGCTGCCGTTCCAGAATCGTGAGGGACATCGAGAGCAAGCGAACGCTCCTTCGGACAGGTGGTGTGCCCGGTGATGGAGAGCCGTCAGTAGCTTTCGAGAACGTTTTCCACAGACTATGCAGCGCAGGCGAATCTGGCGGCCGTGTTTTCGCGGTGGATGCCTGGTCACACGGTGCACTGAAAGAGTTATGCGGCTTGAGAAAGTGGTAAAGGGACAGACGGGGCAAGAGTATGACTTTAAGGGAACAATGAGAGACTGCAGGCCTCTGAACCTTAACCGCCCGACACGCCATGTGCCTCCACCTACATTTAAACCAAGCCTTTCTCCAGTAAACTTGGCCCATTTCAGCTGAGCTATCCACTTTTTCCTCTTTAGCTGCTGCTGAAGCCTGCACTTCTTCCGTTTTAAATACATATGCCTCCTGGCAATTTCATAAGCACTAAATCCAGCCATCAACTGCATGCTACTAGCCAGTTTATATTTTTTCTTCTTTTTTTTTTTCTTCCTTTGGGTGCACTCTCCCTGGGCCTGCGGGCTTTGCTGTAGATGTTGAGACTGCATGGAAAAGGGGTGCTGCTGCTGCTGGTGGTGTTGAGAGTGCTGGGGTGGTGAAATGTGGATGTGAGGTGGAGTGGAATGAACAGTGTTGCTTGGAACCCCCGAATAAATTAGCTGCTTCCCGCTGAGTGGTTGTTGAATCTGAAGTGGGGCCATTGGGGGGTTTGAGTAGTGCAGATGTTGGGGGTGCGAAGTCACATTCGAACTGTGATGTCCTGATTCTGGGGTGTAGAAGAGTGGAGAGTAGCCAGCAGGCTGAGGATGCTGTGCGAGAGCGATGGTTGAATGGGGCTGTTGTACTCCATGACTTCCACTTTCGGGCGTTATATGAAGGAGTGCATTGGTTGCAGCCTCGCTCTCGGAGACCGGTGGGGCAGTTCCAATAGATTCGCTTCCTGTTGGTTGCGTTGTTGGCCCAGAACGAGTCAAGCCGTGTTGAGATAATCTATGTCTGGTCAGACTGTTGGAGTAGGAAAACGCCTTACCGCACACTTCACACGAAAACAGTTTCTCCCCTCCGTGTTCGTGGATGGCTTGGTGATGGGCAGTCAGGTGGAAGTGGTGGCGGAAAGATTTCCAGCAAATCTCACATGTATATAGCTTAGGAGGGGGTTGGTTGCTTGTGCTAGCATTCGATCCTTGAACTTTATCCTGAGAATAGGAGTAATAAGCGCCAGGGTTGGTCTGATTGGTTTGATCGGGTTGATCTTGATTAGCGGGTGCCCCTTGATTCGCAGCAGATTTGGTTTTACTCCGCCTCGGCTTGAAATCTCCCCGTAGATGCAGCTTTTCGTGCCTTTTCAGACTCTGTGCATATCCGAAATCCTTCCCACAAAGGGTGCATTTGTAGTTCTTCTCCCCCGAGTGAACGGTTTGATGTTTGGTAAGGTGAAACGGCTCCCGGAAGTCTTTACCGCAGATGTCACAATGAAATGGCTTTTCCCCTGTATGCACGCGTTCATGCCGACGCAAGGTCTCGCGTCTACTAAAGCCCCGTCCACAAACAGTGCATAAATAAGGCCGTTCGGAGCCATCTCCAGCTGCACCGTTGCTTCTCCGGCGTTTCACTCCTTCTCCTGGAGCCCCACCAGGTCTCGGCTCTCTTTTCTGTCTGGGCTTGCGTGGCCGCTTGGGTTTGGCATTGGGATTGTTGGCATTCTGCGAGTTGGGCTGCTGCTGCTGCTGCTGCTGCTGCTGCTGGGTGGGGTGAGATAAAGGTATCATTGAACCACTCAGGCATTCTTCATTCCCGCCATTTCCTGCGGATGTAGATGAAGAGGCACCCATAGACCCGAAGCCAAGCCCTCCTAGCAGACCTCCGATAATGTCTCTCCGTTCCTCTCGTCCCCCGGTATTGTTCATCTCAGCAGGCAAGACAGAGGCGGCAGCAGCTGCAGCAATGGCAGACATGGCACTACTGGTGACTTCATCCTCAGAGTCATCCAAAAGAGAGGAGAGCGGTAGATGAGACTGTGGTTGGTGATGGTGCTGCTGATTTTGAGGGTGTGGGTGAAGTGTGGGGGCTAAAGGAGCTTTTCTGAGGGCCGGACTCGACATACTGTTGTTACACGAGTCTCCAGAGTAGGATGATGGGTTGGCCGGTTGCCGACGATAATCATCGACTCTGTAGGACGTTTGGTAAGGATCTCTTGAATAATCGGGATTATACTTCTCTTCCGTTTTGGTCACAGGATTCTGATTAATGCTTCTTCCCTGGGAATACAGGCTTTCACAAGACATCGCTGCTGTGCTGTCCTCGTTTTTGCAAAATACCAATTCTTTCGTGTCATCCATTTGCCCACCTGCAAAGTCGCTTTCAACCTTGCCCTCTACTGAACTTATTGAGCTACCATCGCTGCTTCTAGACCTCCTCCCTGGCTTGCCACAGTTACCTGATGCAGCATGGTTAAGCAAAGAAGTGCTCTCTCTAAAGCAGCGGCCACAAGCAGGGCAGCGGTAGGGCTTCTCTTCGTGAATTTTCTCATGCCGAGTGAGAGATTCTCTGCGGTTGAATGAACGCTCGCAGACGGAGCAGGCAAACGGACGAGCTCCAGAGTGGATAATGCCATGCTGAAGCAGGTGCCCTCTCTTCTTGAACCCCTTTCCACATTCGTTGCAACAGTATGACTTATCTGGACTTGAGCAAGCGGAAGACATGGGGTCTGTGTTTTCATGCTGATGGTGAGCATTTTGCGTAATTCCATCTTGTGTTGAGTGGGGGAGATCTGACTGATGCTGATGACTAGGGTTTGCATTTGTGCTGCTGTTGGGACCACCGCCATCTTCCTCATGGCAGCGTATGTGTCTGCGAAGGCTCGGGAGGTGGCTAAACGACTTGCCACACTCGCCACAATGAAAGAGAGGCTCTTGCTCTGGCTGTGTTATATTGGGAGTCATTGGCTGCTGATTTTCGGGCTTGGGGTTTTGAGAGATGTTTGATACCAGCACAGAAGCAGAGTTTGAAGATGGGGCAGAGGAAGAAGAGGAGGAGACAGTTGAAGAAGAGGAGGACGGTGTTGACGAGGAGAGGATGGAGGAGGGGTCACCACCAAGACCCCTCATTCCAACCCCTCCACCTCCTCCCACAAGACCAGAGGACCCATCATGACCATGTGCCCCAGAGCTGGCATGGCAGTTAGCGCTGCTTGTACTGCTGCTACTGTTATTTTCTGTCTTCCTCTGGGGCAGGTAGCCAGCCATGGCTTTCTTTCTCCTGCTGCCACTACCTCCACTTCCTCCAGCCCCAGATCCACTATCTCCTTTCCCATCATCCTTTGGTACAGAGAGATGGAGTGGGAGTGGCAAAGGCAGGCCTGCTTCTTGTTGCATTAGAGAGGCCAGCTGATTGGATGAAAGAACAGGAATACCTTGGAAATCAAAACCACCAAGAGGTGAAGGTTGGGGGGCAGGGTGTAGAGGGTGGTGTGGATGCGCATGGCTGTGAGGGTGAGACAATGCATGAGGTGGGAGCTGCTGCTGCTGTTGCTGGGGCTGAGGAGTTGGATGGCCATGGGCGTGGGAAGGATGGAGGGCTGGAGGAGGAGCAAGGCCTGTATTTGAATCCGCAAGGCCGAGATGATTATGAGGACCCTGCTGAACTAGAAACTGCTCTAAACTGGCGTTTGTGGGCACTCCAGAAAACAGGTATTGGTTTGCAGCGAGCATGCAACTGAACTGCTGGTGTAAACTTCTCGCGTCAGACTGGGCTCCGACTAATCCAGCCACTGAGCTGCTACTGCTGGGGGGGTTATTAGAAGTGGTGGTTGAACTCGAAGGGGAAGGCGATGACGAGGACGGCCCAGGAGACGGCTGAGGTACGGAGAGGCCAGGGTGCAAGGGTGGTGGCGGTGGTGCTGATGTTACAACTCCTCCAATCACGCCAGAGCCCCCTCCAGTACTCCCTCCTGCAAAATCGAAACGCCCCATTCCTGAGTGAAGCTGCTCCTGCGCTAGAGCCGCCTCGGCAGGGTGAAATGTGCGTAGGAACTGTGGATAGCCAGAGGCGGAACTGCCACTCCCGCTGCTGCTGCTCATCTTGCTTGATTTACGTGTGCTTTGTGATGATGAGGATTGAGTTTGTTGTGGAAGGGGTGGAGGGGGTGCACTCATTTTGGCAAATAAGGATGAAGAATCCGCAAATGCATTACTTCTAGATCCTTGAAGGGAACCGAGGCCAAGCCCAGACAGGAGGCCACCAGATGCCTCACTTTGTTGTTGCTGCTGCTGCTGAAGCTGCTGCTGGTGCTGAAGTTGGACCTGTTGTTGGTGCTGCAGTTGTCTTTCCAGCCCCAGTCCTTTGAACTGGTGAGCCTGGTGTCCACTGAGCATTTCTAAAATGTCCATAGGGTACTTTCCAAACTGGAACATCTCCCTCACTGTTGAGGGTTGTTCCTAGGATTTGTTTGTCCCTGATCACTCGTTACTGCAGTAAAGCGGACAATGTAATCTAACCTAAAAGATGTGCAGACAAAAAAAAATCTGGCACTAGGGCCACTAATAATCAATATAAAGCTTTAAAGCAATCTGCTAGCAGCTCCAGTTTTTACAAAGAAATGCCTGTGTGGGAGTAATGTGTCTGATGTTATGACCGTACATCCCAAACAAACAGAGTTTTGACTATAGTAGTGGGTCACTACATCTGATAAAACTCTGGAAGTCTTGGATTAAATAATCATCTATAAATATATAAAAAAAAAAAAAAAAAAAGGTAAAGGTTGTTTACAATATCATGCAATAAACACGGGTCTTTCAAAATTACTATATGTACAGATAAAACAGTAAAAACATGTCTATTAATATAGGAAAATTTGCTTCACAAAATGTGTTTCACTAAAAAGCAAACCATTTAGTGTTGAAAGCCACTTAAAACTGAAGCAACGAGGGAATGTCTTTCTTTCTTGATATTGGTGTATTCCTTTGACAACTTCTGAATAATATGGTCCCGCTTTTGATTTCCTCAGTAACGTCTTCATTTAACAAGAAAATTCTGGTGAGCAAACTTTTTTCTCTCTCAATTGTTCCAAGTTGGAGTGAAAAGGTGAAAGGTCAGATAGTCCACAGGGTGTATCCAACCTCTGTCTAGAACACCTCAGCTGGAAGACCACAAACACAGCACAGTGGTTTGACCAAGTAGTTCTTCCTCCTCTCTGCCGTGGGCACACTGTCAGTCCTGATTTAAAGAAAAGAGAGATCAAAAATAGTCAGAAGATTTTCAATCAAAGGACAAATATTTCAAAAGAACATGAAGTGATTGGTACAAAACAAGACATGAGAAGCAATGACTCACAAAGCAAATGCAAAGCATTACTTTCTAACACAATTCATAAAACATCACTTTCTACCACAAAAAGAAAATCCTAAAAGACACGAAGTTAAAAGACACAAAACACAAGATAACAGACAAATATTAACAGAAAGAATTTTAGAACTCGAATGGTAAATAATGTGATAAACAACATCTAATATCTAAAAAATAGATGTCAGAAATGCTGTTACTTTTGCACAATAATACCAAAATTACCTTAGTAATTTTAGTAGAGAAATGCATGACACTGCCTAACCATTGTTTCAGTTTAATGTTTAAATACACATATTAATGCTAAACAAACCAAAAACAGCTGACAAGAGCCTTTTTCACAATTTTAAAAATTAGTATAAGGGTAATAACTCCATCTGTGTTGTTAATAGCACTGCTATGACATGCAAATATTATTTGTGGATAACATGCACACTGTAACTGAAGAAACAAGCAAATAAAAGCAGCTTCGGTAATATATAAACGGTTCAAACTGATTCACACAGTCCTGTAAGGAATGTATAGTAACTGAGCTACCCTGGTTCTTTTACTCCATGTAAACAGAAATCATAAATTTTACATTTTTGTAAGGTATTAAATGTCTATTCGAGGAATCCTGAAAAAAAAATAATCTAAGTTGTCCTTAGAAGTCCTTACAGATTTCAACAGGAAATGAGCTGCAACTATTAATTAATTAAAAGACCACTGGTTGTTAGTCACAAGCTCATGCATATTTAAAAATAAAAATGAAACTGTTAGCATATAACATGCAATGTATTCTTTTCTGCTGTGATATCCAAATTGGTATTAAATGACATGACATTTGACTGGTAACGACTACTGAAAGCCTAGTATTACAACAACACTATAGTACAGTAATACTGACAGATTACCCAAACTATAATGCCTGACGTCTGAGGGTTAAGCTAAATAACATATTACCAGGTTAAAATCAGTGTGAGGTTATCAGGTGCTTCTAGGACTGAGATGAACGGTGCATCCCGTTGTCGGATATGCATGCTTTATGAAACAAGCAAAATGTAAGCAACTATATAATATTTTTCATAATATACGCAGTTAAGATCTAAGCAAATAAGAATAATAATGAATAATATACACTGCCTACATTCATACATTGCAAAAATTGGTCCTTAGAAAGAAAAAAATATAGATATATTTGTCAAAAGTAACTCAATTGAAACTATTTAAATAAACACTGGTTATTGTACTCAATGTAACAGCAAGTTATTTATTAAACAAACAAATAAAAGACAGTCAAACGTGACCCAATTTACCTTGAATATATTTTTCTAAAGACAGGAAGATAAATAAATACTTAAATCCACACCAGCCAAAACAGTGCTGCAAACATTCATCCACGCATTCCAATACATAGTCCTAAAACCTGTCGATATTCAATACATAGTCCTTAAACCTGTCAATATTTAATACATAGTCCTTAAACCTGTCAATATTTAATACATAGTCCTTAAACCTGTCAATATTCAATACTTAGTCCTTAAACCTGTCAATATTAAATCCTGAACTGAAACTACGGTTGTAAACAAAGGTGACCAAATTCATGTTTGTACAGCAATTTATGCATTATGCAAAATATATATATATTTGTTTTAATTGAAAAAGAACATATATATAATTTTTTTTTTTATGTATAGATAATTGATAAAGGAAAACAGGTACTAAAACACTGATTATATATAAAAAAAATTAACATGTCAAATAAAAAGGCATCCATTATTAATTTACACACATTCACAAATCCTCAAATGTCACATACAAAAAGTACTTAAATCAGTCAAATGTAACCAAATTGCAACAGAAACCACACTGGTGATTATAATACCAATAACTCCAATGAGAGAACATGCATGCACAAATAATCAATATTCAGCAATTCACAGAGGAGGAAAAAATCATGTAAATCAAATGACGGCACAATGACAACATCACAGACAAAGAAGAAAATCTCCACGCAACTACACTTAAACTCCGTCGTAGAAGTGCTGAAACTCACCGGAGCCTTCGCAGGTGGAGAGAAGAGCGGCGATTGTTCTCCGGATGGTTGTGTGAAGGGGGATGAGGGAGAGGGGGAGAGACCAATTCACTTCTTCAATCACATCCCTCTGTGGCACAGAAAAAAGTTTCAAAATAGAAAATTACAGCGAAATCAGAGCAGTTTAATGTACAAACAACTTGTCGGGATCGCGCACTAATACAGCTATCTGTGCGTGTGCTAATCATTGCGTAGAGGCTAACAACATGACAGAAAAACATAAACATAAACAAGAAAGTGAGTGAGTGCAGACAGCCCGTCAGATGAATTCACTCTGCTAGCCTCTTAGCTAGCTAAATAAAGACGTCGTACCCTTTTACATCGCAACAGAATGCGTTCAAAAGCTTTGCTAGCCCACCTGCTCGTGAACGAAGAAAGTCCTCTCAGGAGCAATGCGTGAAAATAATAACGCTAAAAAGGGCGCCGAAAGCGTAAGATGTGCACAAAGGCGGTTTCCGATTTCAGGTTAGCAGGTCATTTTTCCTCATCCCGTGGAAAAACACTCTCGCAGGCCTCTCCATCGCTTTCGATCCGTTAAACAAACCCCGATTTCCGCTGGCTGCGCTCGCTAACGCTCAACCTCGCGCGAGATCGTGCTCATCCTAGCATTCCGACCGAAACTGTCCTAAGAGCTCGTTTTCCGCTGGGTTTTTTTGCGGATTATGGTCGGCCAAATATTTTCCGCCCCGTGTCAATTTTTTTTAGTGCCCCCGTCTTCCTTTGGGTACTTCTGTTCGCCTCACAGTGGTCGTTTCCGGGCAGTGATACAAGTTCCGGGTGGTGTTACATGTTAAAACGTCCGACATTGTCCCGTTTAACGCACTGAAACCAGTATAAGGAGAAGGGTGGGGGGGGTCAAAGAAAGGCTTTTTGCACTCTGTAGTGTATCAGAGTTTATTGAGGTAGGATGACAGGGAGGCGGTGAGTAACTTAGTTACACCCTTAACGGGATTCGTCGTAATGTTACGGGGTTAGTAAACCAGCGTTTAAAAATGTCTATATGTTCCACTGTGGTGTGACGTAGTAACACATTCTCAAAGCGCACATTTCACGAGGCTCCCGCGCGAGACTCAAAAACATCACATTTCATCTCTCTCGCGCGCGCGCAGAGTGCTGCGGGTACAGAATAGGAACAGCTGTTCGCGAGACAAATTAATTATAATTAGTTCACGTTGCGAGAGAGAGAGCGCGCGCGCAGCATTTTTATACAGCACATATATTTTGGAGAGGATGCAGGGCACAGGACCTCTCTGAAGCCATTTTACCGACATGCCGCCGTCTCTCCCCCCCACCCTACCCGAACATAAGGTCCTCGCCCACCCTGCCCCTCAAAATGGCGAATGCCGGCGATGCCTCGTCCGTGTCCCTCAGGAACCATTAAAGAACCTGAAACGGACCGTTTTATATCCATAAATATAATAAAATAGAATATTATACTGCAGAAAAGGATTAGATGACAACTGAAATTATAATGTAGCCCACACCATAACAATAGAGACTAGGTTTAAACCATATACCACTGAATCTAAACAAAATTAATAAAACGAAGAGCTGAGATTCATGGTGGGTTTTTGAACATTTAGACAATACATCAGCCACTAAACCATCCACATTCTAATCCAGATTGATCAAATAGCTTGCTAAATGAGTTGCACGTGTTAACAGACCAGAGGTGAACAAGCAATTAATCTTTGGAACATATTGGCTATATTAGGATGCAATCATCCCCCAAACATAAAACCAACATATTTAATAATTCATGAGAGAAAGTACACATCAATCTCCAGGAAACATATTTCTTAATGGTGAGGATTTTATTTAAAAATAATGATAATTAAAGTTTTTGCTGTAAATATTTTATGCATGGCATTTTGGCATTTTCTCCCAGAAAATTTACAACAAGGTTTATGTATCTCGTGAAAAAAAAAAAAAAATCTTAAAAAAAACAAAAGAAAGACTAAATACTCTTATGGTTATTTTGTTTTTCATAACTTTGGTGAATGCAGCAATGGAAAATGTTTTTTTTGTTTTTATTTATTATTCATTATTATAATAATTCTTTTAATTTTTTGCATTCAAGGAGACACTCACTTAAAAATCAAATCATATTTTGGGTTTTCTGAAATGCACATTCTCCGACTTCACACAGAGCAAAAGTCAGATAAAATGCGAGATAAAGCATTCCAAAATAGACACTGAAATACACACAAGCACACAAACACAGACACACAAACTGGACACATACACACCTTGACATCAGAAGTCAGCAATATGACATCATCAACACTGGCTTTGACATCTTCATGCGTTTTGTCTTTTCACTATGATTGCATCTGCTTTTTTTTGTCGAGTTACAAAGGTAAGAATCCACTAGAAACTCAAATATAAACGGAAAACAGGAATCAAAACAATTTCTAAAGTCACAGAGAAAAAAACAAACAAAACAATGTTTATAATCAAGAATATGAATAATACTGATGACTATATATGCACATAAATTGGCATGTGTACATATTGGAACATTCGGGATTTAATTCAATTTTTTTAAAACCTTTTTTCAACGTGTTTAAATTGAGTCAAAGTTAATAAAAGCTTAAACATTGCAGAGTGATCTAAAATACTATATTATGGCCCAATAATCTTGCTCAGCCAGGTCGTTCTCAGACATTCCACCACAACAGTGTCCATTTGATGTGGAGACAGCTGAAAAACACAGAAATTGCGAACAAAAAAGACATTTTTTTGAATATAGTATAGATAAACAAGACACCTTTTAATTCTAAACTCGTTGGTTAGATAATAATGCATCCTAGAGTGACACAGAGTATTTGAAGTAGCTTTGCAGATTCTGTATTAATTTGTACACTCTTATGTTCCGTACAGCCGTGTCACGGGAAAAGATAAAAAGCCGTCAGAACACGGAAGCACAGACACAAATGAAGAAGTTTCAGTATAGCCCTTGGATTAAATTGTCCGTAGTATAACCAACCCTTCCCCCCTCAGTACAACAGCTTGAGTAGCAAATTAAGTGTGAAGAGTATGCTATCTTATTTGACATTACTGCATGCCCATGATTAAATCTCAGCTCTTAACGCTTATAAATAACAGAACAACCGCATTGACTCCAGGACGTCATACGAAGCTGTTCTCTGATTGGTCAAACATGCAAGAAAGAGGCATGACTTCTATCAGATTTTCCAAACGCCTGTCTGCCCAAGCATTCGATTTCCCCATCAATCTGACAGATCGTATTATAAAACAGCCAAAATTGTATCCACAATGCAAAAAAAACTTAAAAAAAACAAGTATTCATGTCAGCTTTGATTCACAGTCTCAGTTATAAGAGGCTAGAAATCTCTGATCATCAGTGTAACACCCGTCTCCCAAAGAAGATCTTTTCCTCCGTATGAATAAGCTCTAATATGGCTGATGGCATTTGGACTAATATTAACAGTGCAGACTAAAGAGTCAGGTCACAAAACGAGTGACATCTTTCAAGTCCTCGAGTCCTTCTCTTTGACAAATTCCCAGCGTTTCCTTCACTCGTTGGCAAGCTGCTTAATCTATTCCCAAGCCCAGTCAGATCATAGCTTCCGTGAGGTAATTCAGTGTACTATTGGACACTTGTCCGTTTCGTCCAGTTTGTTCCCTTATTCATGATTTAACGATGATTGTGATACACCTCTTTGAGAATAACGCTTTGCATCGAATAAAACCAAACGTTTGGAGGTCAACTGCATCATTGGATTCGGGAATAAAACAAATTATACCAATTGGTTTGACATCTGCTGGAATGTACTAAATAGAGAAAACTTGGCCTATTCTAGTAATGAACCTTTTCCTTTTTCGCAACTCCTCGGATCATGTCTAAATAGTGCCAGCGAGACACTATATGCTACTCACAGGTCAGAGGAGACCCGGGCCCTTTCCTCACATTTCTATTTACGGAAAATATGTCAATTTAGGGATCTACAGAATCACTTATGCAATGGTTTTTACATCCCTCCTTCTCTCAATAGCAGTACACTGCGTATTCCGTTCATTTGGGCCTAATTTCGGACCCCTTTGCTTCCTGCTTTCTGCTAGTCGGCCTTTCTTTACACTCCACTGTCTTCCCTCCCTTCGGCTTGCGCAATCACACCTCGTCTATCCATCGTCTCCTTACCATCTGTCTTTTTTTGCGCTCACACGGTTACTTCGTTCTTGCTGCCCGTCCTCAGCGCCTGACCTCCACCCCCTCCACCTCCAGGAAGGAAATGCAGCTGTTCGATGGTGTTCTGCCGTTTCGTGGCGAAGGCCATTCGGCGAGCACTGTGCGCCATAGCTCCGGGCCCTCCTCCGGAGCCGTGGACCTCCCCCCATCCCATAGTCCCGGCCCCGTGGCCGGAGGACATGGTGGGCCCTGTGTGGTCTTGCTCGCGGCCGGAGGTAGGGTGCGAATTCATTTTGATCATGTGATGGCGGTCGAGCGAGGGCGTCACGCACACGTTCTGCTGGGATTGCGCTTTCTGGTGGTGTGAGAGACGGGACATGGTGGGCGCCATCCCGCCGTAATCAGCCATCATCCGCTCCTCCAGGCGGTCCGGAGAGACTAGGAGGCGCTCGTGAGACTTGCGTAAAGTCTGGGTGTTGGAGCTCTTGCTGGTGGTCATGGGCTTGTAGTACTGATGCTGCTGGTTCTTGGAGAGGCGTGAGAGAGTGTTCCCCTCCCCCAGCGCCAGGAGCTGGTCTTGGGACATCACCCGGCGGGGCGGTTTACTCATCGTGTCGAACGTGGGGTTGTACTGCATCTGGGGGAGCGGGTAGGGGTTGGGGGTGGATGTAGGCACGTGGATGCGCGTGCGGGACGTGTTCAGCGGGAGGGTCCCACGGGCCCCCAGTGTTAAGTCTCCACCCCAGGGAAGGTGGTGCTGGGAGGAGTGGAAGCTGGGAGGAGCATTATCTGGCCTTCGCTTGGAGGAGTAATATCCAGAATATTCATCCAAGTTTTTCTCTGTAGTAAGGAAATATGAAAATTAGTATCCACTCCTGTCATTAACAAGTGTTTATGTGATCAGACGACGATGGGATTTTTCTGGGAATTATGTTAAAGGAATAGTTCACCCAAAAATGAAAATTACGGCATATTTTACTCACCCCGAAGCCATCCTAGGTAAACAGTCAAAGTTTTTTGAAAGTTTATCCTGGCTCTTTCAAGCTTGGTAATGCTCCGTAAATCAGATATATCCGCAAGGACTGCTTCGTAAAACTAACCTATACGCCTCCTGGGGGGTTATCACACGTCCTCTGAAGCAGATTGATGGGTTTTGTAACAAAAATATTTCTAGTTTTAAAATTATAACACAAATAACTGACTTTTCGTGAGATCATCTAACGACGTGGCTAACTTATGACTCGACGTACGATGTATGATGAGTCAAGCTGGTGCTTGGAAGAGCCAAACTGTGTTCGTCTGAAAGAAGTCAGTCATATACACCTCAGATGGCTTCGGGGTGAGTAAAATATGCCGTAATTTTCATTTTTGGGTTAACTATTCCTTTAAAGTTGGGAATAATTGACAATGGGCTCAGAGTGGTGTGCATTATTTTTCTAATAATTCAACGGCCCGGAGTCAATTATTCCACTTATACTACGGTTGCCACACCTCAAGACATCGATCAGATGATATATTTTAAGGTATTTGTCTGGTTTTTGTACTTATAACAGTATTGTGTGAGGATTATTTCTTCTGCATCTCATCCAATGCCTCCGTTGTTAATACCAAAACATCATTTTAGACCTATAATGGAGGCTTGAGCCGCTGATAGCAGACTAATGCAGTTAATAACTAAGTTATGAGTGTGTGTGAGAGTGAGAGTGAGTTAGAGAGAGTGAGAGTGACTGAGAGAGTGAGAGAGAGAGAGAACGTGTGAATTGCCTCGAGTCTGTGCATCTCTCAAAAGGCTGATATTGAAACTTTAATTTAATTTTCTTCACTAACAGCGCTGTTGTTACCTCGCTTGTGAGAAGTCAAGTTTTTTTTAAAGTTGATGTTAAGGATAAAGTCGTCAGAGTAGCGCTAGCAACATTAGCGTGTATGTTAATGTGTGTGCGTCTCTGAGGGAGAAATATAATAAAACCTAATTTTGTGGCAAAGCATGGAAATGAGCTGTCATTTTTATCATATTGATTATTATATTTATTTGTTTGGCCAGTGTCGTTGTGGGTTTTGGTTATTTTGCTGTTGCACAACCTCTGAAATAATAGAAATCATTTGGCAGAGTGATATGGAACGGTGATGCGGTCAAAGAGCTGCATGGAACTACTTCTCTGTATAATTGCACACATTAGAACGTTCATCAGCCAATCAGATTCAGGCATTCAACGGCACCGTAGTAGAACCACATTTAATGAAGGTGTAACATGCAAATTCACATTCAGCTATGCAAATCATTTGCAGTGCTAAAAATAAATAGCTAAAAACACAGCGTTGCAGGTTTTTTGGTAACACCTCACAATTCGTTAACAGATGCACATGCAATAGGCCTTATAAACTAACAATGAACAATACTTTTACAGCATTTATTAACAGTGGTTAATGATCATTTTCATATTTCTATACTTAATATTTTATATTAATAAATCATGTTGTTTAATATTAACAACATATATATTAATACAATATCTTAATATTTAAGTATATATTATGAATTTATTTTAAATTCATCAAAGATGCTGTAAAAAAAAAAAAAAAAAATGTGTCCATGACACTTAATCATAATCTTTAGTCGATATCTAAATACGTAATTATTTAAGGGTACATAAAGAATTGTAAATTATCCATCACCGTTTATAAAATTATTTTAAATTCACATTTAGCTGACAATTTCAGTTTAACATAAGCTCTTATGAATGTGGAGATTGTGTGTGGTGAAGTGAGATCACACTCCAGCTGAAGGTGTTAAAATATACAGATATGACATGAGATATAAATCTCAACCCTTTTAAAAACAGCCATTTTTGACTGCAAGTCAGTTGTTGTTTGATTTCCAAATTCTTTCAATTACAGTTTTCGGGCGTTGATTGAATATGAATATGATCAACTAAAATATTACTTCTCTGGTCATGCTGATTAAATTAAACATGCAAAACCTCTCTAATCTCACACCTAAAACACTATACCCTCCTCACAGAGACCCCAAATTACACACTCTCTCTTCCAGACGCACACTCACCAAGTCTCTTGAGGGAGCTGTAGCGGTTCAGCTCTGGTTTCATGACGGTCTCGTATGATGGAGGTAGCTGGGCGAGGTTGTGGAAGGAGTGAGAGATGGAGGGGTGAAAGCCAGAATTATTGTGCTTGCTGGACAGCAGTGTTCCTGTCGAGGCCAGCTGGGTGTTGTTCATGCGTGGAACTCGCTCTAGGAGAGGAGAACACAACACAATAAGACAAACACCAAACAACCGATGTGTTCAAAGCAGATCTATCCGGGTCGAGCGTAGAATATGGGTGACTGGAACACTGAAGCTGAATCTCTGAATGACAGATGTCTGAAAATGACTCAGGTTTGTGTAGAGATGTGTGACTACAATATTGTTTGTTGTTCCCTTAAATTTAATGCTAATGTCTTTATTCATGTAGTAATTTGTTCGGTGTAATTTGCAATACACGTAGTACAGAGAGATCCCCCCGGAGCAAGCTCAGGTTAAGCACTTCAGATTAAATGTAGTCAAGGGCAGAGTGGTCACCGGAGACCTCAGCAATAGTTCATAGATCATCCTCGCTGAGATTAGAACTCGAGTACCTTGGAGTCAGCCGTCCAGTTCAGTCCAGTTCAGTCCACCAGCCCCAGTCCACCACGGCATACAACATTTGCTATTTTGACTCGTGAAGTCAAAGGCTTTTCATTTTACTTTAGAATAAAATTGTTATGATTCTCACGTGTTAGAAAATATAGTATATAAATGTGACCCTAAAACCAATCATAAGGGTACATTTTTTACATTTAAATGTGAAGGTTTATATATGCTATATGTTTATATGACATATCTATCTATCCATTTGAATCTAAATGGGTCAAAATACTGAGAAAATCATCTTTAAAGTTGTCCAAAGGAAGTCCTTAGCAGCATATATTACTAATCAGAAAAAAAGTTATGTATTTACGGTAGTAAATTTACAATATATCTTCATAGAGCACAATCTTTACTTATTATATTAATGATTTTTAGCATAAAAGAAAAATAGATTATTTTGACCCATACAGTGTATTGCTAACATTATAAATGATGTGTTAATAAACAGGCTTCACAATTTTCTTTCCATCTCCCACACTCCCAGAAGCAAGAAAAAGAAAAGAAAAGAAGAATAACAGACACAATCATTTTAAGGAAATAATTCTGTCTGTTATGTGAATTTGAACTGAGGTAGCATTTAAAAATGATCAAATTAAACATTTCAGCTTGAAAAATGTAAAGAATGATAGAACGATAGATAGATAGATAGTATGACAGAACGGCAGAATGATAGACAGAACGAACAATAGATAGATAGATAGATAGAATGACAGAACAACAGAATGATAGATAGAACAATAGATAGATAGATAGAATTTTGCCAGTGAAAACAGAAGGTGGGATCCATAATCTTTTTCTTTCAATCTATATGTTATATATTCATTAGTTTATAAGTGCTGCCAAATTATTAATCATGATTAATCACATCCAAAATAAAAGTTTCTCTTTACGTCATATATATGTACTCTGTGTATTTATTATGTATATATAAACACACAAAAAAAGCTTGTAAATATTTAAGAAAAATGTTACTTTTATTTATTAAATATATATATATATAATATTAATGTATATAAATGTGTGAAAATATTTTCTAGATATATACTGCATGTGTGTGTATTAATATATACATAATAAACATACACTGTACAAATATAAAATGTAAAGAAAAACCTTTGTGATTAATCGTTTGACAGCACTTGTGCTTAAGATAAATATAGATGAATAACATACATAAACATGAAGAAAAGAGACTTTTTTTTTCTTCATGATTTTGGCATTCTGCTTCTACGCATGCCAGCAGATTTACTGAAGCTTTGGTGACTGGTGCAAACAGCGCTGGGTGCAGGACAAACAACAAGAAATAGCTGAGGGAAGCAACAGAGTGGAAGGGCACGAGCAAACACACTCGAACCAACGAGACCAAGCCAAAGCAGAGGCAGTGACAAATACACACAGACAAATCTGCAGCTTTCTTACTGGGGCTCTCACACAAGTCACACATTTACACACTCTGCCTAAGCTCCTTGGCTTACCGATAGTAGCTGTGTGTTTAGGACTGGACCCAGTCTGGCCAAAACTGTGTTTCCCAGCTGCAAGAGAGCAGAGTGAACACTGATCCACTCCCAGGTCACAAAATACCAGGCCTCTTAGCATCTTTAATATCTCCACTGAAAGGAATAGTTCACCCAGAAATGAAAATTCTGTCATCATTTAATCACCCTCTAGTAGCTCCAAACCTGTAGATATTTTGAAGAAAGTTTGTAAGCAGGCTGTTTTGGTCACCATTGACTCCCAAAGTATTTTTGTTCCTAGTATGGAAGTCAGTGGTGACCAAAACAGCCTGATAACAAACGTTCTTCAAAACATCTTAAAGAAATTACTACAGGTTTGGAACAACTCGAGGATGAGTAAATGGTGACAGAATTTTCACTTCTGGGTGAACTATTCCTTTAACTATGTTTTTCAGTGGCCTGCACCCCATTTTTTTAGAGGAATATCTATCAGTACTGGAAGTGAAAAACACGACGCAAAAGTAACGGTCCGGTTAGAAGTAATGAAACGGCTGCAAGAACTCATGTCAGTGATGCAGTTTTACCACGTTGCTTGCTTGCAGTGCAGTCAGGTTTCAATTTCAATAACGGTGATAAAAAAAATTAAAAGTTAAAATATTCTTACAACTGATTGGTGCCACTAAAAGACTCATCACTGATTGGACAAACCGCCTGCAGCACATTTAAAAAGCATGTGTTCTGTTAGCAACTGCAGCCAGACACTGAAAACTTGAGAGTGAAAACAGATAAATCATGACAACATGGAGTCAATCCTAAAAAGAACAACAACTGTGAAATCAGCAGTAAATACCATAAACAATCAGGGCTGCATCCCATAATATTATTCATGTAATATATTTTTTCAATGACAGCTTAGTCATTTTAACTGCTGGTCTCCCCAGTTTTAATATTTGGTTACATCTTTAAGATTAATAAGTGATTTTTGACTCATTCGGGTACATTTGGTGTCTGAAGTCTGTTACCAAGGTAGAGTAACAGTGCTGATAATAGTGTAACAGAATTGACGGTTTTACTTTATTTCTTCCAAAAAC
>JAUCMR010000046.1:14842031-14853949 GCA_032357425.1 Enteromius argenteus | reverse complement strand
ATTCGGCCAATCACAGTGCACTGGATAGCTGGCCAATCAGAGCACACCTCGCTTTTTTAGAACGATGAGCTTTGTACCAATCGACCCGTTTCAGGAGGCGGGGCTTAGAGTAGAAACAATAATGGACAGTATGTGGAAAATAATGTGTTTTTGCACCTTAAACCACATAAACACATTACATTACACCAAATACACTAAATAATGTGTTTTTTGAAACATCATATGACCGCTTTAAAATAACTTCTCTATTTTAAAAATTAATTTATACATGTGTATTTTTAGCATCATTACTTCAGTTTTCTTAGTCACATGATCCTTCAGAAGTCATTCTGATATGTTAATTTAGTGCTCGTACTGTTGTCAGTGTTGAAATCAGTTGTGCTACTCTTATTTCTCAGCATTTTTGTTCCTTTTAAATTATAAAATGACATTATAAAACACTATTCTTAAAAAAAACGCCCAATTTATAATTAACATGAGCTTTACAGAAAGTCCTAATGTAACCATCCCTTACCTTTTTCCAAATGTCCTCAAACTGCTCTACCCCTTCTGCAACTTTTTTCAAACATCTGTCTATTTCACCTGAGGAGAGAGAAGCAAAGCTTAGGTAGAGGATGTGAGGAGGTGAGACCAGGCCATATTCTCAGAAACACACGCATGCTTTGATACAGCAGATGACACTAAATAATTTAAGATACTCATCTAGCATTCTTCTCAAACCAAGCTGCATCGAGATATCACGCATTAAACAGATATGGCCCAGAAAAAAATGCCCCTGTTATCATACCTTGAAGTTTTCTTTTATCAGCCATGACTTCTCGACTATGACGTTTTCTTCATGCCTTCTTCTACTGAAACAGAGAAGAGAAAACAAGCAGCACTGCTGTGTTTATTACGAAATCAGAAACAATCTGGATTTACAAGAAACAAGATGTGCTTCGATGTAATACGTCCAAAATAAGAACACAGGCCTCTCAGACTGATGGTCTATTTTATAATTACATGTTTTTCCCCTCCACTATTAGCGTAATTATTATAATGACGCAATGACATCATTACAAACATACAAAATGGCTCTTGTGATTGCTAGACAGGTTTGTCATGAATATAAAAATGCAAATACTCTTTGTACTTGGTAATCCACACATGCAAAGCAACAAAAACTTGCTTTAATCTGCCACTTAGAGCCAGTGTATTCGATTCGATCATTATAATACAAACAAATCATAACAGTGAAGATAAACACATGATATAATAGCATTAAAGGTCTCTGCGAAGACAACAGGTAAACACAAAAAAGCTCCATGGCACTGATTGAGACGAAATACTGACATTAGCGCCACAGATGCGCTCGTGACACTTACAGAGAATACGGTAAAATATTTCAACACTAAGTGACACACTCCACCTTTTCACCTACACCATCCAAAAACCATTCTATGCAAATCTAAAAATACCACCAACGCAAAGGCAATGTTCCAGCCCTTATTATACAAAACATCTCCATAAACCATCTCTCTCACTGAATTTAGATCATGCTATCACAGTTATCATCGTATACCGCTCGTGTGCAGACAGGGATGTCTAGTCAAATGTACACTTGCATGCATGAAGTACGTGTTGGGATGGAAGTGTGAAACATAAAGATGAGCGCTTTCAGTCTAAATTTAGCCAACGTATCCTTAGCACATCCCACATAGTACAGACTTGCACTGAAGCATACATGTTATCCATGTTTATTAGATTCAGAAAGCTCAACACAAGCAGCAAGCAGACAAGACTTGCTTGTTAAAAATAGTACAAAAAATAAATCCTTTGCTGCAAATGTCCAAGAAGTTTGTTTCCTTCTCAGGAAAGACTTAAGATCCTCTGCAGTGAATGGGTGCCGTCAGAATGAGAGTCCCAACAGCTGATAAACGCTTCTATTCCTGTAAAGTGAAAGACTGCATGCTTGTAAGAAACAAACTTTTCATTCAAGTATTTTAACTTTGAAGTCATTCCAGTAGAAAAAGACCATGCCCTGTTGTCGTCTTACATTAAAGTCCACCTGTATTTGTTCGATCCTTTCCTCCTGATTCATGACATTTTCACTGAAGAGAGCAATATTATAAATAAAGGACTCCTTATTTTAACGCTGAATTTAATGCTGTGTTTTATTTCGATACTTTTAGCCGTCGTTCTGACGGCACCCATTCACTGAAGAAGATCCATTAGTGAGCAAATTAAATCATGCTAAGATTTCTCCAAACGTGTTCAGATTGGATATAAAAAAGAAAATGTACATTTTAAGCTAATTTTCATTTCTTTAAACTAAAATCTGAAGCCCTTGTCACCTGTGTTTCTTCAGTAAATCAGCAAGCTTTTGATGTAAAGGCAAGAATTATACTTCAGAGCCTGCATTTATAAATGACTGGAAACCCTTTAAGGTGCTTTTAAAGGATTTCTCCAGGCTACAGAGCATGCACACATGTTGACAAAACACCTGGTCAGTGAAAACACACGTTTAACAGGAATAAGACAAATTAGACACAACAGCATTCGGATTCATCCATAACTATTACATCAAACAGATTCCACGTGACTGAAGCTGAGCTTCGTTCCCCACCTTTATATAAAATATAAACAGTCTGGATGACAGCCGCATGTCAATCAAAATCTTCAGGCGCGCGCATCCACTGAGTTCTCGCAACAATGTAGCGCGTGCAAACACAACTCGTGCTGAGCCGCAGTCGCCCTAAAAACACATCCCGGCGATTACATCTCGTTCCCAGCCGTCCGGACTTCACTAATCATGCAGGAATATGAAGCCAGAGACTGAAGATGTCTTTCCCTGCATGGGGCTTCTCTTCTATCTTCTTCCCTAACTTCCTCTGCATGCACTCTACTTGTCCTACGCGTTTTGTTTTGTTCAACACTAACACTTGAGAGGAGTTCGAGATCTCCGCGAGCCTGTAGTGAACCGGCTCGAGCTCCGTGTGTTGGATGCAAATTGGAAAGGAAAAGGAAAAAAAAGCAGCACGTAATTGGAGTGACGCTCCCGCGCTGCGAGGATGCTTTACCTGAGTTTCCTGAGTTTCACTCTTCCTACTAAAAACCCCTTCAGCTCCACCACAAGTCCCCCAACTTTTCACGCGAGGTTTTTTATTTCCTATTATTTCTATTCGCCAAACAATCACTTCTCGCATCAAAGATGGCCGCCAGGAACACCTCCTCCGCTGGTGCGCTGGAGCCGCGTGGCCCCGCCCCACGGAGACGCCATTGGGTACCCGCCATCAGTGCTGCCCTCTCATTGGATAAAAAGAGCTGTCGATCAACTCGCAGTGCCTGACAGCTTCCGTGCATAGCGAGTGATGGTTGGTGTATATCAAGAGGTTAAAGGTGTACCGGGATGTCTTAAAATAATATGGTCTCCTGTACTGAGCCTCTAACTGAAGAAAGCGTAGCTTGAAAGCAGTTGCTGCTCACCATCAGTGAAGTGATGCTTGTTTGGAAGATATTTAGTAATATAAAAGCTCATGAGACTGTAGAAACCTGTGATATAATTTCTAAACATAAGCCTCCATGATTTTATTTAACTCTTTACTGTTATTAGCAACACACCAGGCAAAATTAACCTGCATTTCAAGTCTACAACATAAAAAAATGACTCATTACAAAATTACTAAAACTTAACTAAGCTACTTCAAAATATTAACTCATGCTTTTAATTTGCTGATTGACTTATGCACTGCTTTTTGGACTAGATCTTGAAATTGCTTGCAAAATGAGAGCAATTTTCTCAAATGAGATGATTTTAAAGACAAACTGTTCCATTAAAAGACTTTTTTTGATTGTTAAAGCATTTTACTACTGTTTGCATGAGAAAAATCAAGACATTACCAAACTTATGCAGTGAACAGAGACGGAAACAGACATATCAATGAACAGAACTGTCCAAGCTGACATAGAAACACATACAATAGGCCTATTCAGGTTTCTACCAAACACTCCTCGATGCTGAAACCACAACAAACATGATTAGAGTAGGATTAAACGCACAAAACTGGCTTCCATCGGAACACACGTGTGAAGAAGTGTTGCTGCACGGCAGTGAAAACCCTTCAACGTCACAGAAAGAGATCAACTTTGGATCAGATTCACAAGAGACCAGTTCAACACGACCACCACAGTCCCTCCATGGCATCTCAACACAGCCCAGTTCAATCTGAGGTCCTAAAACAAGCCATGAGAAAACAATCACGACCTCCACAAGCAAATGAACATCTGTGCTTTTGGAAAAGGAGTCCTTAAATGAGAAACATTCAGAAATCTGTCATTGATTATAGACACTTGCGGTACATGAGTGTATTATTTGTAATTCACCGATTTCAGGTTTTAGCATTTACTATACGCTTGTATTTGAGTAAATCAGCAGACAGTGCTGTACCATGTAAGAAGCAATCAGCAGCATACTCCAAAGATGATGTGCCGAGGGATTAATATTTATATTCAAAGATGGAGAAAATATTGATTTAAGTAGCCAAGCGACCAGACAATATTGCTTCTTAACAGAGTAGCATGCATCGTCTCGCACATCAATGACAACCAGATTCACAACGGATCATACTTCCAAGAGTTTTATTATCAAAAGTGGCCTATTATACTGAGGAAAAAAACAAAAACAAAACATCACACATACAGAAAAGGTGCCACACTGGACAAATGCCACCACCGTCTAATGGGTTGGTGATATGTATGGAAGAGACTAAGTTTAAGAACAAAACCAGACCAATCTAATACCTGGAGATATGAGCTGCAAAAAGCTACAAAATGGGAGGGAGACGTGGTGAGCTGGCCAGCAGAGAAGACGAATGACTTCCTGTCACAGTGGGATATTCAAAATGAGAAATAAAAAGAGATAAAATCAATGTAAGAGACCGAAAAGTGTTTTGATTTGAATCCGCTGGCTACTGTGAACATTCGGTTGGGCATCAATAGTTCTTTCGTCTTCTCTGATGGTCACGATTTACATCATTTCAGTATACAATTAAAAAATAGTCATTTTTATTAACAGAATAAGTATAATCAGTATAACAGAATCTCCTGCTAATGTTCTTAAAATACAAAGCAAAAGCCCTCCTGTAATTGCTCACGAATCATTTCAGACAGAAAAAAAAAAAAAACCTGAACATTCACCTTTTGGCTTTTTCTTTTGTTTTTTTTGTTTTTTTAAAGAGTAAAAAAAAAAAAAAAAGTTCCCCCTTTTGACATCTCTGCCTCAATTTCTCTCTTTATATGAGTTATTATCGCAAAGCTGCTACTCCTCCATCTTATTTTCCTGCGCTCCTCCTCTACCAGAAGTCTCGGCGGTGGTAAGCGTCTGGATCGCAGTACTTGGTCACCACCACCCTGTTGGCGAACTTCCTCCCCGTTAAGGCCTGCATGGCTTTCTGGGAGTCGAAAACAGTTGTGAACTCCACAAAGATCTGGAAAAAACAATAAAACAGACCGTGAGACGGATTGTGTACGTTTGTGTGATGTTCAGTGCGTGAGGAAGCACAGAGTCCCTGGCCCTCGTCCATCACGCGAGCTGCTTTGGTAAAGCTTACCTTGCCGGTGCCAGGGACCTCAAGGCCATCGACAGGCCGGGGAATCTCTATGCTCTTGACCTGGCCGTATTTGGAGCACTCCTCCCTGACGTCCTCCACTATCTCCTCGTACTCGTCATCGTCCAGGAGCTCCTCTGGAGCCACCATGTTCATCAGGCACAGGACCTCAGTGGGAACACCGCCCATCTGCATCATAGGGTTCGTCATCATCCCCGGCACTTGCAACGTCACTGGAGTCTCGTTTATACTTGTCTACAAAGGGTTAATGAAAGGGAGAAGAAGAAACAGTTCATCTCATTTGCTTGCGGACAATCTGAGTAAGATCTAATGCCAACCCGACTAACACTTCTTAGCAGTTTTCCCCTTACAGTGAGTTTATTTATTTATTTCTGTTTGTACTAGGAATATTCTGTATGTAAGTTGGATTATGGGCACTTGTTACATGTCTGTATTTATATTTAGGTTATATATGCTTGTAAAGTTAGACTAAGAATAGCTGTATTCCATAATTATACACTTAATCCTGCAGAAGAAGAGATTTATAAGGAGGATCATTTGATTTTGTTATACAGTCTGTGGTGTATATATTTTCTCCAATTAATAACTTAATAATAATTTGGTTTTAAACCGCTGCGGTTACGCCTATCGTTTCCACTAATCCGGCTTTTTCAGGGTCGATCCTGGACGACTGTGTAAACAATTACATCACGCTCTTGTCATAGATATGTGTTTGTAGATTCCTCATTCGATTGTTCCAAGCACACAGACGCATCCGCCATCTAAATAATCAGAAATCTATATATCCATATCTATACTTGTACCTGGATGAGTGGTCATGTGACGTGTTTGTGTACAGTAAACAGTGGAAACACTAGTGTAAACCTGGACTGTTTTCATTCTCAAATGCTGTTTTAAAACTAAAACGCTCTAGTGTAAACGGGACCGTAGTGAGCGTAAGAGACTTTTATTGACCAAACTTTTGAGCAGTATATTAAGACCTGTGTGTTATTTGAAGTTGCTTACCAGTGTGGCGTTCTTGGCTCCTACACTTGCCCTCTGAACCAGCAGCTTCTTATCTGCTAACTGCATACCATTCAGTCCTGCAATAGCCTGGGAAAAAATATTAAGAGATTAACTTTGTTAAAGTGGGCCAGAGGATGTTAAAATTCATGGATCCCGTGGAAAATCAAACTATGCCAACTCACCTGATCATTGATGTTAACATCCACATATTCACAGAAAGCATAGCCCTTTGAGAGGCCGGTAGCGCTGTCCTTAACCAAATTAAATGCCTTGAGAGGTCCAAATGAGGTTAACAACTCTTTAACCTGAGGACATAAAGAAATACATATATATCACACCTAACAATAAAAGCAGGTAATAAAGGATTTTTGTGCCAAAAACAGTTTGATGTGTCAAATACACACTGTTGTGACAATACAACCTGTGCTAGACAAACAGTGCATGACCTTTTTAAAACGGAACCATTTCTGCTTATTTCTCATGTGGGACTAGCCAAGACGAGCACAATCTTGGCACACTTTACCACAGTTCTCATAGGCCTGGTTTAGGGTTTAGTCTAAGCCAGGATTAGGTCATAGTTCAATTAGGGTATTCAAGTCATTTTTATAAACATGCCTTAGAAGAAAACATTACTGGTGCATTTTAAAGGCACTGATGTGTTGTAAGATCAGTCAGTGTTTATTTTATCAGTTGAAACAGCTCAGATTTACATTTTAGTCTAGTTCTAGGTTTAAGCCCTTTCTGTGAAACTAGGGGAAAGTGTTTAGGATTAATGCAATCTATCCAACTAGCTTACTGTTCTTACTTATTACTCCACAACAATATTTAAAGGCCCTATGACTGTTCCAGTTGTTCATGATTTACAGAATAAATAAAAAAATAAAAATGCTCATAAAATGTATATTCTTTTTAAAACTAGCCATGGCATTTTAATATTTTATTAATTACCATGACCACTTACAGGTCTCGTAAAAACGTTCTTAAAATTACTTTTAAAATCCATGCCTGAAGATGTTTCGCTTATTTTAAAGCATCTTCAGGCCCCCTTGTAAGTTTCCTAGAGCCCCCTAACGTGCCTCGGTCCCATTGTTAAACTACTGTTTTTTTGTCTTTTATTTAAAATAATTTTCATAGTATATCAGGCTCTTGATCTAAATTTGCTCTGATACAGTATGTCTGATATATAGGCTTAGTTCACACTGCAGGCTACAGTGGCCCAATTCCAACTTTTTGTGCCCAAATGTGACCCATATCTGATTTTCTTATGACAGTAGAAAAGCACAAATCCCATTTTTTCAAATCAGGCCCAGTCCATTTTCAGATGTGGTCCTAAATCAGATACATATCCGATGTTTAGCACGGCGACTTCAGTCTGAACGGCCATGACGCATTTCATGCGATTTTTACGTCATTGAAATGCGACAGACATCACAATTCAGCGCCGGAGGATGCGGGAAGATTAAAATCACAGTGGCAGACAACGGTGATGTAGGTGGTCAGTGGAAGGATAGTTAAATGTGTGCAAAAAACCTGATCTGAGCATTAAGACCTGCAGTGTGAACTAAGCCATATATAGACTTTCTACTAGAAACCATTTGTAACCAACCTGGTCATCATTGAGATAGTTTGGCAAACCACCAATGAACAGCTTGTGAATAGAGTCCGGTACAACAGTGGACACCACACCTGTGAAGCAAATAGAGAACAGCCATTATTTATAACTTGTGTCTTGTTTGTTGTGATCCGAGTAAAGAGGGAAATGTAAAATCTGTGTACCCGGGACATATACGCTGGGGTTCTCGCTCATGCCAGGTAACGGCTGATAGTCGTGCGGCCGGCGAATCTTTAAACTCTGCCCCTGGAAGATGATGCCATCAAATGCCATGGCCTGCGTGGTCTCATCCACTGATCGGAACTGAAGAGTTGACAGGAAAATAAATGGTTAGGAACCCAGCTAGCCTATTTATTAGCAATATAAGCCTGTGTCGGGGAATACAGGCACTTCTCACCTCGAGGAAAGCAAAGTTCTTGTCCTGGTTAATCTGGACGGCGAGGACAGGGTTTCCTGGGGCCTGAGTCAGACCGCCGAGTCTCATCTGGGCATTGAAGAAGTCCATCATAGATTCCTGATGAAGAAGTAGTATAAGTGAGCTTTGGACAAAGTTTGGAGTTTGTCACATAATGCACAGACATGAATAGTGTTAAAAAGGGATGCACGGATACTAATATACAGAATTATAAATTAAAATTTATTCGAAGGGAGGAAATATATCCTTCATTCTGCCAGTTCAGACATATGTAAATTTAAAATAGCCTCAGTACTGTATCTATGGGGCTAAATGGATAAAAACAGTCTTATTTTGAACAAAACACCTTAAAGTTTAACACATGGGTTGAATAATTCATCATTATTTTTGTATTTGTTCATAATCCCTAGTTTCCCAGCTCCGGATTGAGCATGCTGCTAGCGCTCCAGAGGGCAGTGTGACCTCAAGGGGTTAAAGATGATTAAATTTGATTAAGCAATGAATACTAGCAAGTGTAATCTAAATGTAAAAACAGGAAATTAGAATTAATTTTGATATGCAATATTAGGCTTCTGTATAATACATCTAATGCTGCCAGTGTTCTCTATCTGGATCTGTTCTCTAAAGCCCTGCAGAGTAATTCTAGCATGTGAATAGCGTTCATTTAACACCTCTGTGATGCCAAATGGGATGTTGCCAACGTAAAGTCTGCGAGCCTGGCGAGTCATCTGACTGCCCACTACAGGGACCGGGGTCGGCGTTACTGCCAGGCCGTCTGGCGTCATGGTGGGCAGCAAAGCCGTAGCGGGGATCTGACCAGCAGCTGAGGGAGAGACCGAGAAAATTACCGCATTAACGACAATACATGAATGATTCAATTATATTATCATCATCAGGAGATGGTTGAACCAAAACAGAACCAAAATAAATAAACACAGAAGGCATATTTAGTGATAGGTGTGGGTGACATATTTATTTATGATTTAACGCCATTCCAGCTTCTGTGGCTATTTTCATGGCGAGAAATATTCTGACTGAATTACATCATGGTTTTATATTTTTTTTTTATAAAACCCTAACTCCAAAACTGTACTTGGCTTAACCAATATTACTAAAAATGTTAAGTTGATCATTTATAACATCATTATAGAAAATATGGAAAGCACTTAAAAAATAAAAATCCTACTAAGAAATAATAAAAGGTCATTTTACACATTTCTGTGCATCTGGTATATCTCTCACACACACACACTAATGATTAAATACAAAGAGTGGACACAGGGTAGTGTTTCATGTCATGTCCCTTACCTTGCATTGCCTTGTACTGCATGGGTGTAATATGTTCAAAACCAGGAGGTGGTACATCCCAGTACTTCTTAATTTTTATCTTCTTTTTCTCCCGCTGAGGAGAACGGCTGATTTACAGGAAGGCAGAGAGAGAAAAATAAACACTTAAGTTAATTCATTTATTTCCAGCTGCTACATTAAACCTTTAAGAATATGATTAGGATGAATTTTTATCTCATAAAGCTAAGGCATTTTTAAAAGTAGAGAAATCAAAAACACACAAAATAAAAATAATGCATAATATAATAATCTTCATTATTGCAATTAGCACGGATTAAAAAGATTTAACCTAACATAACACCACACACAGAGAAGGAAAAGAAACGAATTGAAAATTTCCTTAAATTGATTCACTCTCAGGCCATCCAAAACGTAGGTGAGTTTGTTTCTTCTTTGGAACGTTTTTTTGGGAAATGCAGCATTACATTATGAGCTGCTAAAAACCTCACAATAATTTACAAGAGTTTACTTGTGCATTATCATGAGGTTTTTATCAGTTGTTCAACCAATATTGTCTTTTAAAGCAAAAAGCTGCATGTTTATAAGAAACAAATCCATTAAGCTGTGTCCATAATAATGCTTCCTCCAGTGCAAAGATCATCCTGCTGTTCTTTCACACCAAAATCTACCAACATATTTGTTTTGGACTATTTCTGTTTATAAACAGTGCTTGATCTGTGCTTATTTCTCTCCAAATTCAGAAACCATTTTCACTGGAAGAAGCAATATTATGAATAAGACTCATATTATAGCCAGAAGCAATGCTTTTCACTTCACAGAGCGTTAACTGATGGACTGGAGTGATATTTTTAATCAGCTGTTTTAAAACAAGCGCTTGTTTTCCCCCCAAAATCAGTTTCGATGATGAAACAAACTCATCTACATCTTGTCATACATGTCCTGAACCTGAGGATTTCTTGTTTTAGCAAATATTCATTTTTGGGTGAGTTATTCCTTCACAACAGAAATTGGAATAGTAATACATCTGACAAACACCTTAAAAAAGTCTAACACTTGAATTCGTAAGACGTAGAAAAGTAAATAAATGGCAGGTCAGCCCATCTGCAGTATTACCTGACATTTTCTTGGGGATGGTTCTGAGTATGATCACTGAAATGACATTTAAGAACAGGGTTTGCAGTAGCTTAAACCACATACATAAACATGAGGGAGAAGGTTTAAGAGCTGGACTAATGATTTAACTGAGCAACTTGCCTTATTCTTGATTACTGTGCACTACTTCACTACTACATTCAGAGCATCAAGTGACTCATATGGTAATAACAGCATCTATTATTAGGGATGCACCGAATGTTCAGCAACCAAAATAACCATAAATACAGAATGATGCCGAACAATGACGTGATGTGATTAAATATAGGCACCCACTAATGCAGCAAACACATCAGGAGTGTAAAAGCATTTAAAAGTGTCTGAGAAAGACACTATAATCATCAAGGATTCAAGGATTCTGGTTGATGATTGAACTCGTGAATTGGCAACTGATTAGTAAATAAACTGCAGAATGTAATAAAATCTAAATGTCGGTGCAGTTTTAATCAGATTAGTTGTCAGGTAAAATTCTCTTCTTTCACTTTCACCCTTCAAAAGATCTACTTGTCCCAGACAAGCATTAATGCTGAGTTCTATTACTGTATAAAGTTCAACCCGCCACAGCTGAAATACACCCACACCTGGCGGGTGTCAAGCCCTGATAGTTAAATGAAATCTTATTGTAAAGTTTTGTATGAAGATACTGGGGTGAATACTGATTGTGCCAAATCTTCCCTTCTTGATTTTCACGTCCATGTATCTGTGAAGAGCACGAACACCTCATTTAATGAAGCTGGAAAAATAACAATTTCTGGATCTGTAAAAGCAGCATATAGTGTTAATTAATGTTATGATGAGAAAACCGCTTGCGGTTCTTAAT
>JAUCMR010000046.1:14791350-14804263 GCA_032357425.1 Enteromius argenteus | reverse complement strand
ATGATAATCAGTAATTATGTCTCCACTGGATCAACAAATGCCTGCTTTGTAATGTGTTTTATTGTTTTGGTGTCATAAATCGACCCGTTTCAGGAGGCGGGCCTTAGAGGAGAAACACTAATGCACAGTATGTGGAAAATAATGTGTTTTTTGCACCTTATAACACATTGCATTACACCAAATATACAAAATAATGTTCTTTTTAGCAACATCATATGATGCCTTTTAGAAAATAATGATTGAAGGCTGTTACTAAGGGCACATGTAATTCTATGCGATGTGCCACCAGCAAACACGACTCGCTCTCTCTTTCTCAATGATACAACAAAAGCCGAGAGTAAACAACACAGGGAGAAACATGGCAGTGAAACTGAATGGAAAATCCTGCCTGCACATAATCAAACACTGCAGTCCTGCTGACAGGAAAAATCCAGCCACTGATCAGGTAACATGATCAGAGTCACAAAAACGATCACTTGCTATAAATATTCAATCAGTCTGAGCAGGCAAGCGAGCAAAGAATCTGGTTCCTTAAACCTGGAGAGCGTTCTCTTCAGTTCTCTCACCTTGTACACGTGCCTCCAGTTCTTGTCATCATTGAGACGCTTCCAGAGCATGGCCAAAATCTCGTTACAGGCCACTACATTGTAGGTTAGATCTGAGATGTCGGACATCTGGGAGCTCGATGGCCCCCAGGGGTCATTAGAGGTCGCTTCTCGAACCTACACAACATATCCAACATGTAAAGGTTCACTCTGTATACACTATTTCATGGCTAAGAGGTATAAAATGTACAAAATACTATTTGAAACTCACCTTGACCTCGGCCTCGGAGAAATTCTGAACAAGATTTTTCAATTGTCGTCGCAGCATTGAGTGAGTCATGATGGCGGTGTTCTCCTAGACCTTTTAAAGAAAGACATTTGTTAAATATTTGCAAAATGCACGTTACGTTAAAAAAAAAACTACTTCTTTCATATCAGATATCACAATTATTTTTTCATAACTTAGCCTTTTAATATGGCATCAGGCCCTAATGTTTCTCTTATTAGTCAATTTATAATAAAAGGTAGGCTATATTTCAGAGGAGACTTATTTCAGCATCAGTAGTATTTATTAACATTTTCAAGATTTTTATTTTAGTTAAAGTTTTAGTAATTTTTTAACGTAATATTTTTATGTGTTGCCTTGGCAACTAGATAACAAAATAAGCTTTTAAAAACATATCATTTCAGCAAGTGTTTGTTTTATTTAAAGTATTTTTGTCAGCGCTCATAATACACACCTGCTTTTTAACAAAACACACAAGTAAGCAAAATGAAAAAGATATGCAATGTGATTTAGTTCTTTGTTTTGCTCCACTTACCTGCTAAATAAAGGATGTTGACTGAGTTTCTCAAATCGCTGACAGGCTCTTCAGTCCATCAGCTTTTCTCTACAGTGACTTTATGGCCTATAGATCATAAATAAGAGGACAAACTCTGTAATATGCTGCTGTTTTAAAGTAATAGCTCACCCAAATATTCTGATAAATAACAAATATACATTTTTTTATTTATATGTTACTCTCTGGGATTTAGAACAGCATTTATAATAGATAACATATGGAGCATTTTTAGTAAAAGCAGCAACATCAACAGCCAAAAAAACAATGCTTGCTTGATTTAATGCTATTTTCAGCAGCACTTTTACCAAATGCTCTGTGGTCCAAATGCTGATTGATTGATTGATTTATCAGCAGAGCAGATGCACATCTCACCAGTGCTGCAGACACCAAACACCTCTCAGGTAGTGTGTGCTTGAAAGCATCATCTAATGTCAATCACTGTAATAAATATAATATAAATTACTGCACTAGTGCGCTGTCATATACAATAAACCTCGATCCTGTCGCATCATACAGGTCTGACTGTAATCTGACACCTGCAGAAGCTGATTGTGGTTTGGTAAATGAAGAGCCATCGCCTTAGAAACAGGAGGATAATAATAACGCACGAGCATATACTGCGCAAAAGGTTTACGTAGAGCATCGCTTTTTACGTCAGGCCGAGGATAACAATTAGTGATGGATATAAAAACATGCAAATATATTTTTTAACATACCAACCTTTTGGGAGAATGAACGGGAGAGAAGATGAGAGGCTTTTCCAGAGCCTAGCGGAAATTTCCGCTTCCGTTTACGGCTACCTGTCAAAAAACCAACACAGCCCAAGCCTCCTACTGAATATTCATGAGATGGGCGGGGCGGCTTGTACTGCGCGCTGATCGTTGGTTAGTGAATATTTATGAGCAGGCGTGGCTTTATGGTTTACGTTGCAACGCACAGGATAAACAAACCAGCCGTTATTATTATTTTTTTTTGCATTAATACCTTAAGGAGACAATAAATACATTATGAATTTAAATGTTATCATAAAAAATATTTTACTGTTGGAATTCAAAGAGGACACGAACAGGCGATGACAACATCATGGTCGCTGACGCACCCAGCCTTGTTTCCATAGCAATGAGTCGATCCATGCATCCTCAGATCTGATGACGCGTGATGCGAGATTCTCAAGCTCGCGCCTGAGGCATCACTGACGTCACTCTCGCTCCAGTGCCTGTGGAAGCGGCTGGCCCGCAATAACAAATTGGATGAAGACAGAAATATTACTCACATCCACTGAAATCAGTTCAAGATGGCGTCCGAGGCGGAGTACGAGTCGATTCTGTGCGTGAAACCAGATGTAAATGTTTACCGCATCCCGCCGCGGGCGTCGAATCGCGGATACAGGTGAATTAAAGGATGTGCGGGCCTGAGCCCTTGGCTGCTGTCTGTTCTGTAAATAATCTTGGAAGAGCATTTTGTCATGGCTGTGTCAGCACCACGCTGTTATTACGAACGTTTGATAATAAATAACGCATGCATGGCACTTATTGTTCGCGCTGTTGTGGCGCATAGGATTATTATAGAGTTCTGCTGATAGAAAGAAAAACATCGTGTCATGTCAGATGCTTGGTGTGTTTGACTACCAGCTCACGACTCCTAACTGCAAGCAGATACAATTTTAACACACTTATTTCATGCATAGAGCATCTCTCATTTCTGGTCATATGTAATGTGTTTTGTGTTTTCAGGGTCGTGTATGTGGTCCAGTTTATGTAGTGTATAATTAGTCCTGACAGCTCTTGCCCACAGAGAATGTAATACTTCACTGGCACACATTTTAGAGGAGAAATCCCACTTGTATTCCTTCACGAGGAGCTTGAAGGCTTGTAACAGTTCTGAAAATTGTAATAATGCTGCTGGTTTTCATGACATTTTAATTAAAACTACCAGGTCAGAATAAGATAATGAACCCTGGTCAGTAATATGCATTTGAACGAGTATGAATATTTATATTCAGATTATCTGTTGATCTCATTGTATTCATTGCACATTTTTTACTACATAAGAAAGTGTAGTTTTGTTGTTAATCTCATCCGAAATATATTACCGTAAACTAAAAAACGGTAACACTTAACGATAACATAAACGATGACCAATGCGTTTATTACAGTATTTAGCACAATAAACATGACAATCAGAATCAAAACAGATGTTTTTAGCAGGTGCGAGCTGTAATGATGCAGATCTATTCTAGAAAAGGGGGCGGGGACTAGCAGCTCATTTGCATTTAAAAAGGCAGGCATGAAAATCAGCCTCTTTCTGCTTCCGCTCAAAAGAGGCATTTTCAAAATAAAATAATGATCTGTTTGGCATTTTGAGCTGAATCTTCACAGACACATTCTGGAGACTTATATTACATATTGTAGAAAGGGGCATGACACGTCTTCTTTAACTAATGAACCTTATTGTAAAGTGTTACCGAAAAAACGCCTTTTATTTCGATGGATCTATAATGAGGTGTCTGCTGTGATAATGGCAGGGCGGCTGACTGGAAGCTAGACACTCCTGACTGGACAGGCCGTATGCGCATTACAGCGAAAGGGAAGGTGGCTTATATCAAGCTGGAGGACAAAGTCTCAGGTTTGGAAAAAAAAAGCCCCGAATGTTTGATTGGATGAGCGTCAGAGACGTCTGTGCAGCAAACGAAGCTCCTTTCTCTGTGATTGTCCTCAGGTGAGCTGTTTGCTCAAGCACCTGTGCAGGAATACCCTGGCATTGCAGTGGAGACAGTCAGCGATTCCAGTCGCTATTTTGTTCTCCGGATACAGGATGACAATGGTTAGTGTATTATATGCCCTGCCATAACAGAATGTCTTGCAAATAAGTCTTCAAATCACTTCTGTGTTACACTGCCTGTATTTTAGGTCGGAGTGCATTCATTGGCGTTGGGTTCGGGGACAGAGGGGATGCTTTTGACTTTAATGTGGCGCTGCAGGATCATTTCAAGTAAGTTTGCACCATAATTCATGTGAATGTTTATGACTAGAAAATGCTTCTGTATTTGTAATGACAGTCTTGGATGCCGATGGATGTTTTTAGTTCATTTCTTTGGGGCATAATAGGAATTGTTAGTATGTACGCTCTTTAAAAAAGGAGTTATTTTTTGCAGTGATGCCATAGAAGAACCATTTTTCATTCCTCAAAGGAGCTTTCAGTGAACAGTTCTTGAATGTGAAACGAATAGAAGGAATCAAAGCCAATTTTATTTAGCTTTTTATTTATTTATTTTATTCCTTTATCTTTCCTTCTCTTCTTCTATAAGGTGGGTGAAACAGGAGAATGAAATCAAAAGTTCTCAGGCTGCAGACTCAGGACCCAAACTGGATCTGGGCTTCAAAGAGGGACAGACCATCACACTGAATATCGGGGTAACACAAAATGGCATTGGAATTGGATTTAAAAAAATCAGATTATGGCCTTATAGTCTTGCATCAGTACATTTTCATAAGAATATACAATGATTTTTCATGCCCACATGTCACAAATAAACATGAGTTTGTGTTAAATGAAAGAAATGTTTCTTTGTATTCAGCAAGGTAAAAAGAGGGACAAGCCCCGCCCTCAGAGCTCAGGAGGCTTGGGGCTCCTCCCCCCACCTCCAGGAGGAAAGATAGCTCCTCCTCCTTCGTCCAATCACAACACAGTACAGCCATCAGGAGGAGAACAAACAGGTACATCATTCCACATCATCAAGGCTTAAATATTAGATATATGTGTAATATATGTATTTTATTAGATGTATGTGTAATATATTAATTCTGTAAAGTAAAATCTGACAATGTTTTTTTATTAAAGGAACCGTTCACCCGTTTACTCCAGTTAATGAGTTGTAGATGAGCTTGTTTCTTCATGGAAACAGATATGGAGAAATTCAGCATTACATCACTTGCTCACCGATGGTTCATCTGCAGTGAATGGGTGCCGTCAGAATAAGTGTCCAAACACTGATAAAAACATCACAATAATCCACAATAACCATAATATTGCTTTCTCCAATAATAAAGCTGTGTTGTTTGAATCAGGGGAAATATTTGCCTTCCACAAAAGAGAAAAATAGTTTTATGGTGAGAGGACAACAGCGGATAGACCTTTTCATTGCTAAATTTCTCCAAATCTGTTCCAGTAAAATAAGGAGCTTTCGTGTTTAATTTTTGATTGAACACTTTCTATGAAGCCTGTATTTATAATACATTATAAGGGTATATAATGAATGCATAATGCATTATAAATAACTTTATAATATGCTGTATCATCTCATTAATATTCATAAGAACTGTTAATGTGTTATATTTACTTATTTGTGGTTATAGCTTTTAAGAGTTTGATCATTTATAACACAATGAACATGACTCATCCACTTACATTACAGTGGATTATATTTAGTTATATTGCATTATAAGTCTCATTTCTTCACGTTATAATGTATTAGAATCGTGCTTATTCATGAGATAACACATTATAAGGTTTTTCTTATGCGTTATGCATTCATTATAATGCCTCAGGAATATTATAATGTATTATAAATACAGGCTTCATAGAAAGTGTTCCTTTAATATGTCAGACACAACTAAACATTACAGATATTGTTCATACAAAAGAACATTAATTACATACTACTTCTGCTTTTCTATTCTTTTCTTGACCTCACTTCCTCCTCCTACTTTCAGGATGTTTATTAGAACTGGACAGCAGTAACTCTAATACAGTGGTTCAGTCAAACCCCGGCTCTGACCTGTGGGGAGACTTCTCTAGCTCTGCAAGGTAACATGATGAGTGACCACTGAATAACTTCCAGTATTCAGAATCTACTACTGGTCACTCAGTATTTCCATTGAACTGGTCTTAGACCACTGCCTAGTGTGTAAATGTTCTCTTTCTTTCTTTCCTTCCTTCCTTCAGCTCTGTTGCTCCTCCAGCACCACACCAAGAACCCTCTTCTGGGAACTGGGTCCAGTTCTGAAAAAGTTGAATCCTGCTTCATTCCATTATTGTTCCCATTCCTCCATCAAAACTACTGCAATTAAAAGATACTGCGTAATGTTATGGATAATTAGAGGCAAGCTGTATGTCATGCTGCTGAGCACAGAGGCCAGAAATAGGCTTTTAGGACTTCTGTTAGAATCAACCAAATCAAATGATGCAAAAGATTGTATAAAAGAGAGGAACATCCCATGGGTGTTATATGTAAAACTTTATGGTAATGTTTTGAAGATTGTTTGGGTATCTTTACATTTGTCCACAAGGTGTTGGATGTGTCCGCTTTGTTGTCATGACCTGTATCTGTTTGTCTTGGAGGATGTGAATATATGTGATCGAGTGTTTGAGAAATGGCAGAGATTTTATCTGAAAGTGTAGAATTGAAGTGAGAGCTGGATATGTTAAGAGCTTGACATCTTGTATATCATAAGAATATATAAAACCTGTACAGTATAAATATTCAAAAATACTGACTGAAGGCCATTACGTAGAAAAATTATGTCCCTCAAATCAAGGGATTATGTCTAGATATTCATTACATATCCACATTGTCGTTTACTTGACTGACAGAGTCATTTATGTGTTAAACAAAAATAAAATATACAAAAGAACTACAACATGCATTGCCTCAAAGTGATTATTTTAAATAACGGAGAGTATGATTCTCAAAAATATAAGCGTTTGCCCGTGCTGTCTGTAAAGAAATATGGAAGTGCTTCAATGCTTTATATGGAGCTGTGAAACAAATGCAATTACAGTACATACTAAATATCAAGCCCTTGTCTCCAACAGTAAGATTCGTAATATTTTTTTTTAAGATGTTTCTTATGTTCATCAAGACTGCATTTATTTGATCAAAAATACAGGAAAAAAAATAATATTGTGAAACATTTTTACTATTTAAAATAATGGGTTTCTATTTTGATATACTTAAAAAATATAATTTATTTCTGTGATGTTCAGCTGAATTTCCATCAGTCATTACTCCAGTCTAAAGTGACCTTCAGAAATCATTCTAATATACTGATTTATTAGAATTATCAAAGTTGGCAAAGTTGTGATGGCAAATATTTTTTTGGAAACTGCAATACTTTTTCAGGATTCTTTGATGAATAAAAAGTTATAAAGAACAGCATTTATTAAAATATAAATCTTTTCTAACAATATAAATCTTTGCAATCACTTCTTATTAATTTAACACATCCTAGCTGAATAAAAGCTTTAATTTCTTTCAAATAAAAAAGAATAAAAATGTACTGACTCCAAACTTTTGAATGGTAGTGTATATAAATGCTCTTCTTTTTAATGTTTTATTCATTCAAGAAACCCCCAAAAATATCACAGATTCTAAAACAACATGAAGCAGCACGACAGTTTCCAGCACTGATAATAAATCAGATCATGTGACACTGAAGACTGGAGTAATGATGCTGAAAATACAGCTGAACATCACAGAAATACAGTAGATTTTAATCTAAAATTGTTATTTAACATCGCAATAATATTTCACAATATTACATTCTTTCCTGTATTTTTGATCAAATAAATACAGCCTTGATGAACATAAGAAACATCTTTAAAAAATCATAAGCCTAAAACAGATATTTCCAGAAAATGTATCACTGAATTCTGATTGGCTGATTAGAATGTTGTTCCAGGAACATCTTGTACTTGGTGAAATCATGCTCACTATCTAGCTAGATAATATCTTTACTTTTCTAAAATGCTTTGGTTGTGCAAGAACTATCCCAGCCTGTCCCCAGTTTGTCCACCAGACGTCACTGTCGCACTACTGCTGAGTATTTTCATCAAACACACACACACACACACCTGCTGCTTCTGTTGTGAGTAATGACCTGTTAACACTCTTTGTAGTTCCCTTAATCTGTGTGATCTAGCTACTTCACAACATCATCATGTCTGGTAGTTTTTTATTCTTACAAATGTTCGCCTGTACCCTCGACTCTCTTCAGTGGGCTGTGGTTTACGACATTAATTGGATTGCTTTCGAGCTTTGAACTAGGACATCTATTAATGGGTTTTGAGATTTTTACCCATGCAGCTGAGTCCTGCTTCAGTTGTTGATGGTCATATACAATTTATGGAGACACTTATTAGTCACAAGGTACCTCATTTTTCTCAACTGCTGTATACACTTTCACCAGAATTAGATGCTGGTACTCAATTTCTTTTTAAAATAAGTGAGTATGGATTATTATACATTGGCATAATTAATAAAAATAAAAGCAGCTAAACGCAATGAAAACAATACACCAGCCTGAAATGAACGATGATTATTTAGTTTTAAACTAAATAATATTAATAATTTTACAATTTAATATTAATAATATTTAATGTATTAAACAAAACTGAGATGTGTTGTCATAGAAATCCATCATATGGTTTAGAACCCTTGAAATACATTGCATGATTACACATTTATTATATGAAAAGAGTGGCCTACATTATTCTCATCACTTTACATGAGAAGGAGCATCTTTAATTATTAGGAAAGATATTTCTTTTATTTTTTAATTACTGTATGTGAAGTGAGATTGGGATTTTAAAATGGTCAGGGCTTCAGTGCAATGATGCAGAATTAGAAACCAAATGTTGTACAAAGTGTCCAATCGTGGGATTGGCAGGTTATGATACAGTGTGAAGATTTGTTCTGAAAGTTGTGAGGAAATGTTCTTGGCTAATAAACAGAGAGCTCAGCTGTTCACTTGTTGATGCAAGTTTGAGTCGGTCCTTATTCAGAAGTGTGTGTGTGTGTGTGTGTGTTCACTCTGTCAACATGTCTCGATGATAGAGCTTTCTCTCTCTCACACACATTTGTTTTGCTCAAAAGTTGCTTTTATTAGCAAATTGGATACTTTATCTTGCTCTAAATGATTTTCCTGGAAGCCAGTGCTTCTCTTCCTCAGTGCCTGATCAGATATGTAGTGAGTTATCATGATATCTTGTTTTAGCAGTAATTAATAGATCTCGGCTAAAATAACATATTATTATTCTATTCTACAGTGTCTTAATATGGCAGAAATAGTGAAAGAACTATGCTGAATTCATTGCCTTCCTCTTTTCACTTACTGCTTTTTGCATGCTGTAAAGTAAGTGTGTATTGATGCTGAGAAGGTGATGTGTAATTAAAAAAAGCGTAATAATTAATATTTTCATGACTAATGTAAAATGAAAAAATAACGGCATAGTTTATTTTTGTGTGTATCTGATTTTATTTAAATAATCATGTTTTCAAAGTATGTTTATTTAAATTCCATAGAACTGCCATAAATCAATTAATAAATGGTTTAAATCTGTAAAAATGTGCAAGATTTAATTAATGTACAAGATATAAAATATAAAAAGATATATATATATATATATATATATATATTGCATTCAAAACATATTTGGTTTCTTAGTACTATTCACCAATCTCTTTGTTGGTTCATTTATGCATGATTATTATTATATTAGGATTTATGCATTAATTAAATTTAATTTAGTAGTTTGTTAAAACTCTGTAATAAAAAAAAATGGAAATGTTTCATGCAATTAAAATACATAGGCTAATCAGTCTTAAATATAAAGTTAAATTAGTCTCAGCCACAACAGCTTCAGGTTTATTTTGTGAACATTTTCTGTAAGGAGGAATTCTGTAAAGAAGTATTTCTGGCTTTCTATTGCTGTAAATTCATCAAACTATTTCTCTCACGGATATTTACTTACAAATTAACATATTCAAGATGACAGCATACTTTAACACTTGCATAATTGCACATAAATGTGTTTTAATGCAGTATATCAAATGAAAGGTCATACAGACAGCGGCTGGAATAGTTAGCAGGACTGTCAAATGATCTTCGTGGATCTTCTCCCTTCATGTAATGAGCTATTTCAGCTGTTAATCTCTTAACAAGGTGCCTAAATAACTTCAGATTGAAAGGGCAAAATCTGACACGAGTGTTTTTGGATGTCTTAATTTAGCAGCCTAGTCTGTGTTAATTCAGTTTCTTGCAAATATTTGCAATTTTACATTTTTTTGGAAAGTCAGGTGGTCTTCATTTGTTTCTGGTATATTATTATATTTCTTATTTGATATTCCAGACTTTATGCAAAATTCTGCTATATTATTTAGTATTTTGCAAATACGGTTGTCTTATTTACTCCATAATTTACAATGTTATGTTTTCATGGATCGTTTAAAGGAGTCTGAACATAAGCCAAAGACCTATCTGTGACATGTAACTTCACACTTTGTCTGTGTGTGTGTGTCTAGTGTTGATGAATGGAGGGACAGGTTTGAATGCAGAGGTGTGAGACACTTAAAGATCAGCGAAGACCGTGTGTGTTTGCCCATGCATGTGATTTCAAGTGTGTGTCTGACAGAGGTGATGATGGCTGGAAGAGTTTTATTAATGGTCCGGGGGTTATTTTTAAATTTAGGACACATAGTGTCTGAGTGTTTGTATGTGTCTGCATGTCTTCTGCTGAAACTTGAGAGAAGTGCTGCTTCTTACTCTTACGCTCACAAGTGCTCCACGTGAAGATGACATTTCATGAGCATACTGTAGGTTGTTAAAAGCATAAATATGTTTTTAAGACGGCAGGGGACATTCCGAAATTTATGATGTTAAACAAATATAAAGATATGTATGTGAACAAAAGTTCAAACACCCCTTGCAGAATCTGTCAAAATGTGAATTTTTACAAAAAAAATAAAAATAAAAGAGATTATACAAAATGCCTGTTATTTTTTATTTAGTACTGTCCTGAATAAGATATTTTACACAAAAGATGTTTACATATAGTTCACAAGACAAAGAAAATAGCAAAAATTATTAAAATAACCCTAGTTCCTAGTTCTTTTTAGACCCTACTCTGAAGTAGGAGCTAATTTAGTTCCTCCAAACGGAGTTCCTGGAACTAAAATCGTTCCTGCGGTGTGAACATGCCAAAAAGTGGGTAGTTCCACAATTAGTTCAGGTACTACCAAGGCCCTTATGATTAAAACTACCATCAGAACTACTTCTACTGATAACCCTTGTTCCCACCACAGAGTAAATGAACAGATGATGACAAACTGATCTCACTCCTCAGTCCTCTCAGTCCTGATCTCAGTCCTGCCCTTCCTTTGATCCATCACCCACTGACATCCTTGTCCAATAGCCAGGCTTCTCCCAGATATCTTCCCACCTCATCTGGCCTGCCACGAAGCCTGAACTGTGGGTGGAGCAGGGACCTAAGAAGACAAGCTGCAAGAGGAGTGAACGCCGCAAACTGTGGTGCCATCTGGAGGAAGATTTCAGGATGATCTGACCCTGAGGCTGAACCTTCCCAATTGGTCCACTGTAGATAGCTTTTATATGCAGTGTTGTCTGAAACGGTCTCAGACCATGGAAGGCTCCCCATGAGCATGGCATAGATTAGAATGCCTAATGCCCAATTGTCTGTACTGGGATCCACAGACACCAACATCCTCTCAGTCTTTGTAGAGTCCCCTTTTCGCTTGTTTCCATTGTTGTCCACCCCCAAGTGGCCCGAATGGTTCTCTTCGTTCTTTCTTGCCATCTCAGCCTCAGGTGGGCAGTAAGGGGAGCTGTACCACACGCATGGTACCCTGGTCCCTTTAGCCTTCACCATGCCAAAATCACCAAGTTTGACCCAACGACACTCAGGGTCACATAGGAAGATGTTTTCCGGCTTGACGTCACGATGGACAAAGCCAAGGGAATGGAGATGAGAGAGGGCACCACTGATCTGGGAAGCCACTGTCTGGGCACGGCTCTCTACCAGACCAACCTGCGATGAAGAAATCAGTTTAGGACAGGGGTGTCCAGTCCTGCTCCCTGGAGTGCCTGGAGTTTAGCTCCAACCTGACCCTACACACTTTGCTGAAAGTTTAGCTGGTTCAAGTGTGTTTGAGGACTTAAGCTTAACTCTGTAGGATTGTGGCCTTCCAGGATCCAGACTGGACAACCCTGATTTAATCAATTTACTGTGCTTGCATCAACCTGTCATTGCAAAACATCTTTTGTACCTATTATTTACAATACATTTTTCTGTTCTTTCATTGTTTATTTCAGCTAAATCACTGATTCCAAACTTAAGGAGACCAGATGTCCCTGACCGTGTCCCTGGGAGGTGGCACGTCAGGTCACCTTATCCCAACCCTGGTACCCAACAGTATGCATTTTGGATGGTTCCATAGTCACACAGGGTAGGCAAGTTCAGCCTTAGATATCTATAGCTATAGTCTATAGCTGCGGTTCTCAACTCTACAGAGTTGAGCTCCAACCTTAAAGCGGTCATATGATGCGATTTCCCATTTTTCTTTCTTTTTGGAGTGTTACGAGCTGTTAGTGCAGAGATAAGATCCCTGGAGTTTCAAAACCTAAGAGATATTCTTTATAAAAGTTATGCCTTGTCCACACCCCCCTAAAACGACTCGTTTAAACACGCCTCCACTTTTCTACGTCACAGAGTGGGTTTATTTTCAAACAC
>JAUCMR010000046.1:14770886-14782963 GCA_032357425.1 Enteromius argenteus | reverse complement strand
GCATCAGAGATGTAGGTGACTTTGTTTCTACAGAAGAACACAAACAAAGATTTTTAACTCAAACCGTTGCAGTCTGTCAGTCATATAATGGAAGTCAATGGGGACCAAACGTACCAAAGCTCTGAGAGTCAAAAAACATACACAGAAGAAAGCAAATGAAACCCTGCGGCTCGTGGCGATACACTGAGGTGTTAAGACATGAAACCATCGGTCTGTGCAAAAAACTGAACAGTATTTATATAATTTTTTACCTCTTATACACCACAATCTCTGACTGTTCTGAGCTCATTCACAACATCCAGCACGTGACCCGGTCACATAGATATATACACATATTTCATTTGGTTTAGTCTGTGTATGTTTTTTTGACAAAGCAAAGTCACCTACACCTGTTTTCCGCCAACTGGCAACCTGGAGTTCTGAATCACGATTGGGTAAACTGATGGTGGGCGGGTTTCACAAACCAAAACAACATCCTCACATTTTCAAAGGAGAGTAATTGACTTTAGCATTGTTTTTCAGATAAACAAGTATGTTAACTTAGAATGTTTCTTAAATATCTGCAAACATATTATGGTATTTTTATACTTTGGTAGAGTCAAAATCCTACATACAACACCTTTAACTTTATTTTGGGGTTATCAGTGAACAGTCTGGTCTCGGTTTTGGATCTTAGTCATGAAAAGTGCTTGAAACACAGACATGAAAAGAAAAACAGGCAGAGATGTGGATGTTCTACCTCCAGTGTTTTCAGGTCTGCTGGTTTGCGTTTCAGCGACGGCAGGGATGTGAGTGATTGATCAAAGTCTACCTTATTCTGAAAAATTCCAAGGTTGCTTTTATTAGACAGACATTAAGGTTATTGAGCAGAAAGTGAATATGTGTTATTCTGCGTGGGACATTTACTGCTGAAATCACTGAGAAACCCATTTTCTGGCACTTACCCTTTGCCTTTCTTGAGATACTGTTTTCAGCAGCGCCCGCATATCTTGACACAGCGCCTGCAGACCTATTTTTTCTTGCGGTATATTAGTAGGACGGGCCGTGATGAAGGCGAAGAGCTCAACGCAAGTCATCAAGGCGATGAGGGGAAAGGTGGAGTCAGGTGACACTGTCAGCATAAAAACAAGCAGGATTTCTTATTAATGTCAGTGCAACAGTTGCTCTGAGTCACAAGTGTTTCAGTGTGTGTGCCAAACACCTGTTTTACTCTATAAAAACTTGTATCTAAGCAGAGGGATTTGCACACAGAGCTCTTTCTCCTGGGTTTGTAATGGTTAGACCAGATAGGATTGATTTAGAGAAGTATTTCTTCCCACAGGCGTGTAGCATTTGTAACAGTTGCTGGGTTTGTTGTGATCAGTTTAACACTGAATTTGCAGAATTAAAAGAGCTGCTGTTTGATTTAACGGATGTAAGTCAGCAGTTTTGCAGATGTAGTGTCGTCTGTTTAGTTTTGATGCACACTTGTTTAGCCTGAGATTAAGAGACAAGATCACACGATGATCTCACCAAAACGGTAAAACAGCTGGAAATGAAAGCAAAGGATTGCAAAATCCAGGAATTTCCAGTTTAGAGTTCTCTGAGGAAATCTGTCCTACTGAATCCTCTACTCGTCTGTTTCAATATCCTTATATTTTTATTGTTAACCTGTTTTTCCAAAATTTCTATCAAATATTAAAATTCTGTCATCATTTAGTCACTCTCGAGTAGTAATGTCTTTGTTCTGCTGAACATAAAGGAAGATATTTTGAAGAAAGTGTGTAACCAGGGTCACCATTGACCCCCATAATATTTTTTTTTCTACTATAGAAGTCAATGGTGACCCAAAACCCTTTTGTTCAAAATATCTTCCTTTGTGTTCACCAGAACATAGAAATTCATACAGATTTGGAACGAGTCGAGAGTGAGTAAATGATGACAGAATTCTCAGTTTTGGGTGAACTATTCCTTTAAGACGCATAGTAAGGATATATCTTTTTAAGGATCATTTAATGACCATTAGGGCGGAAATTAATATTGTAGGCCTAATGCGGTTCTTTCTTTTACTCACTAATAATTGGCCCGTTTGATGTCTTGAGCAAACTCAAATGAGCCACGACTAGAGTCTGTGTGAAGGTCGTAGGCCTTCAAATACACGCAGCAGATATGTGATAACTCTGTGATTTAACCTTATGATAAGCATTAAAAGGAAATGAATGGCTATTTACGCAATTAGCATCCTTTGAAAGCCTTCTAAATGGAGAAATTGTTCAGGTCACTGATAACCATTGCATGTCACCCCGACAGATTTGATAGCATGGTGGCGATCCCCATCAAAATCGCTCTAGACATGCAGAGATCACAGTGACTCAATTAGACTTGCGACCAGCTGTTGACTCACTTGCAGACATCCCCTGTTTGCACTTGTGGAAAATGATTTTTTACAGCGACAGCATCTTTTCGCTTCTGTCAATACGATTTGGAAAAAGCACTGCTTTAATAATTTTTGAAACAAAGTCATTACTAATGCGTGCGCATATTTTCGAACTGTAAGTTATCATGCAAACGCAATGCAAGCATGTTTACAGACTGAGGTTCCTGAAGCAGCTTTATATAACTTTATAACCTCGAATTAATGTCATTTTAAGATTATCTCTATAATATTACAGAGTACAACTGAATATCTGATTCAGCTTTTGCTTCACTTTTACACTTTCACTTTTGAATAAATAGTTACATTTACATTTTAAGGTTTTTTTTTGACCCCTGACCTTAATGTGACCCCTTACCACATAATCTCAATTTGAAGAACCAAAATTGAAGTATTATAAAAACGAATCTGGATGTTAAGTGTCATGGTGGTTATTACACAACCCTGACTTTCTTAATAATAATAAACAAATATGACTTGAAGCATTTCCTTAAAGTATGCTTTACATATTTTTGTCATCATAATGCCTACACTAACATCAGCTGAATTAACTTGAGGTTAACTAGGCATGCTGCTTTACTTGATTTAGTGGTTATTTTGGTTTCTGTTCTGAAAAGACATTTCAAACAAAATTCATAGACAGCAAAAACCCCCACTCTATAAACTCATCCCTCCACATCTGCCCTCACTAAAACACATTCCCATGCCTGTGCTGTAAAGCTGATGATGTAAAGAATGATAAAAGTACTTACATTTCATGGTAATCCCACAAACACAAGTGGTAAACACAGTGTACAAACTTGTGTTATCGCTCTACTAACATTTGGACTAGTGAAAGGGTTCTCCTTTATACTATGGGCCATGACACACATCTCTGAGTCATTCACATTCAGGAAAAAAACCTAGACCTACACACCCCCTCTCACTAAACATATCTTTTTTCTGAAGAACTCACCAGTTTTTGCTTTTTCCACCAACTTAGTGCCTGAAATGTTCCTAATTTTGGGTTTCTATTATGGGTGGTCTTTGTGCCTCATATGTAAAGCGTCTCCAGTGATGGACTCTACTGTACAAGAGTTGATGTTTTTCTTAATCTCCAAATCTGATACTTACAGCTTTTAGCAAGATTAGGCTGGTTATCTTTTATATATATGTATATACAATAAGTGACTACAATCGTATAAGATTACAGTTCACCATAGTCAAATGCTGAAGAGATGATAGACTGAGATGAGACGTATTTACACATTAGCTTCAATTCATGACAGGGCATAGTCATAATACACTCACACACTGATCTAGAAGATCTGAAGCCCCCCAACCCATGTCTACATTTTCCTCCCATTTGTCCGCTTGGCCTCCTCTGACACATCACACTGTTATTTTCATTCAGACATCCAGCGTGCACAAGTGTCCTCATGCCTGAATGCACATACATGGATTCCTTCCCCATTCCTATTTGATCTTCTCCATCACCCACTCATTTTTATGTCTTCCTTTAGTGTTTGGCCCATGACTACAAGGCAAAGAGGGACATGTCGATAAGAGAAATTACTGTTAACACTGTGTGGGGTCATATCCTGTGCTTCTTCAGGAAGTGGTGAGAGTAGCCTAGAATCTTGTGGTGTAGTATACTTAGTATAGATTAAGCACACCAGGACATTTCACACTTGTAAAAGTTGTCCCGGGGTCAGTCTAAACCTCAGATAAATATAGAGTTTGATGCAGGGATATAGCTTCTTGTCGTCACAAGCTATGTTTCCATCCTAAGATTTTAATTATACTTATGCGCAATGGTGGAATATTAATTAAGCACCGTTTCCATCCAACGAGCCAAAGAGAACAAAAACATCACTTCCTGGAAAACTGTGGCACTAGTAAGAATATTGGAGAAAGCACTGAATATAATAATTTACGCAAATTAGTCTCCTTGTGTCTCAGAGCAAGCTACGAAACAAATGTGGTCAATGCTTTTAAAGGCGATGTTTGGGAACGCAGTTGTGTAAGAGACAATTATTAAACAGTAATACTTTGCTCATCCAATTCAGAATGACCATAACAATATATAGTTGCTGTATGGCTCATATATAGCTTTTCAATGTGCACGGAGGAATTTATTCTGTAAATGTGTTTCCATCATAGTTTTTGATGTGCATTTTTAGAATGTATGCACATCTTAGCTTTTTTATGCAGGTGGACGGAAATATAGCTAGTCATCACAGTCAGTATGACACTAATCAGATGAACGCAGCACGCCTTGTTTACATAACGGCTCTGGCGTCGTTCATTTAGGATTTTCAGGTTACAAAGGTAAGAATTCAGTGGTATCTTCACTCCAATGGACAACAGTTTATCAGTTTATAACTGAAAGTAGCTAAAACTGGTAACTAAATGTCACAAGATGACATCATAGTGGCAAATTCACTGATCTATAGAAAGATGAATATAGATTTTTGGGCAGATGAGAGCTTAGATAAGGTTTGTCCAAGAAGCTGCTATATTTGTCCCTAAACTTTAAAAAAAAGTCTGAAAGGGGGCGGGGAAGTTGCTAATCTAGCTACAAAGTGGCTTAATTGGCAACACTGTCGTTTACACAGCGCTCGAGTAACTGTAGCAGATAATGGCTGATGAAACACTAGGCAACTTTTTGAGCAATGTTGCCGTAAACGGTAAACCAGGTGAGACACAGGGCCACTGAGACACAGATCTAAATGATCCAGATAGAAATCTGTTACCTGTTCTCAATTGAAAAGTGCTCAAGCAGCATTGCTCAGAAAAGCTGCCCAGTGTGTCATCAGCGTTATGACTAGATGCTATAGCAACAGTTACTCGAGCGCACTACGAGTAATATTTTTACTCATTATTGGACATTTTTCCATGCACTATAAGTGAATCATGGCTGAGTGTGTCTAAATCTGTTTTACGATTCAGCCAGTTACTGAAAAAAAACAAAAAATAATCACAATGATGCGTACACACCGTAAACATCACACAGCATGAAAAAGAGGGCAGTGGAAATACTAATGTATACGGATAGTGTGAAACACTCTTCTACCTGGGGTTAATGAAAGGGTTAATTTGATTTATTTTATGACTATTTATTTTTAATGTCTGATGTCGTTGTAGAGCTGATCAGCCGTAATTCATTTACAGCACACGAGAAAGTGATTCGTAATGGACCTGGTTGATCTCATGATGATGATCTCATCTTTATCCGATGCAACAGGTGGAAAATCAGTGGATGGAGAACACACCTTAGTGCCCTTCCCAAAAAGTAGGGATAATTTGTTACTCACCGCAGGATATTCTAATGTTTTGCTGTAGTCATGAACGTTTCAAAGCACATGCTTTATCTGGGGCAAACCATTCTTCTGTTCTTCTGCAGAGTCGGAAGTTGCATCATAGATTTTGACACGCCAGGCTTTTCAGGCGCTGGGGCGGGGGGGTGGGGGGATGATTGTTAATGCTCAGTAGGCAGCAGTTCATTGTGTCATAATGGGATGCGTTTATACCAGAAGACAAGCCACATTTAGACCAAGTGGGTAGATTCTTTGAGGTGTTTAAATTCCTAAAAAGATTGCATGATCAAGCAGAAGCTACATCCTTTCCTCTATTAATGAACTGAACATTGAATCCGATGCCATCTGATGAACTCAACACTCTTTTTGCCTCTTTCAGTTTTTCCAACTTGTGCTTTATATATAATATAATATGTTGGTCACCCTTTGACTTTTCCTGAACCTAGGACCCTTATAAAAATGCTAATTTTAGAAGAATATTTTAAGTGGCACTTTTGCATCTGAACTGTTGTTCATGTATTAGTGCTGTCAAACTATTAATTGCAATTAATCACATCCAAAATGTATGTGTGTATTTTGTATATTGATTATGTATATATAAGCACACACACATACGGCATATATTTTGAAAATATTTACATCTGTATATTTCATATAAATTATCTAAATATATTTAATGTATAAACAATATATTTTTCTTACATATATACATGCATTTGTGTGTATTTATATATACGTAATAAATATACACAGTAAACACACATTTATTATGTAAACAAAAACTTTTATTTTGTATGCGATTAAGTGTTTGACAGTACTAATATGTGTGTTTGAAAAAATAAAATGTGTAAGAATCCATTAATTGTTTTTTGAGGCAGGTTTTAATGCACTGATGACATCACCAGAGAGAAATCTGTTGTTTCAAGAAGATACAGTTGTAATATTTTGATGAGAAATCATGTGGTCAAGAAAAGAAACATTTTAATTAGTGTAAAATAAAATAATACAATGCTCTTTCTCTCTTGTCCCACACTTGACACGGAAAAAAACAAGATACAGGAATTCTTAACACCTTCCCATGACTTAGACATATATAATCATCCAAACGATCTATGATTTTGCTGCACAGATATAAATATGCTTCGTACACTGCCTGTCATAGTATAAAATCACTACGGCAGGATATTGTGTTACAACAATAGATGGATTTTGTCTCCGTTTCTTTTGAACAAGGAAACATTAAATTCCCATCAGGATGTTTTTCTAAAGGAGCTGCGGCAGGCGGAAGTGTTAAGAATTACAAAAGCTATCCAAAAACTCCTGGATCTGTGAATGAAGGGGAATCCCATAACAAATCCCAAGGCGGCGGATCTCATAGCTCTCAGTCTTGTGACCCTAATCTCTTCTGTGGCCTACCACTGTTACGTTTGGCAAAGCTGCATTATTTCCAGTTGAGCAAAGCCAAATTGTGAAAACAGTGAATGACCAGAATGTCCAGCTACTAATATTTTGAGTGATGTTTGGCCAACAAGCCCGGGCAGGATAGTTTTAGTCATAGCAGTCTCGTATGACTGCATGTCTCAGTACAGCCTCGCAGACGCAGACCTGCTCTCACATGCACATTTTTCGAGCATGATCCAAGTGCCTGTCATCATCAATGAGTCTAAACCAGGCTCCGGTCATCTGTGACATCATCACAAGGCTTTTCCTGTAGCGTGAGCACCATTGTTATTGTTCCACGACCCCTGACCCATTCAAATCTGCCGACGCTGCGTGATGTTTTGTGTCTTCTAAAAGAGTTACACTTCCATTCAGGTTCAGGTTATAAAAAGCCATCACTCAGAGATGCCAGCTAGTAGCTTAAGCTTATGTATTTTCTTTCTTTTATGTGAATGTAAAAAACCTCCCAGCCCACAGTAATTAATAGTTTCCAGGTGTTCTAAATGGCTGATGAACTATGATGTTATTTCAAAGAGCTGTACAGAGCAAATTGGATAATAATGGGTTTTTTTCCTTTAAAATATTTTTAGTGTTTTGAAATGCAAGATTTTTTAACATGATGATGCATTTCTTCTCCATCCTCTCATGGCTTGCGCAATATTAATCATCTATTTCAAATGATGAATCTTACTTCTTGTAGACGGAAATATACAAAGACAACCTCTTATTTAAGTGAAATTCGCCAGTCACTGTCTGTGAAAAAATGACTTTCCTGTGATGCACAAACTCACCGACATCACAAAGAGCTGGCAGAGGAGGGGATGTGATTTCCGTTGTCGTAACCCCTCTGATCTGCTTGCTAATGACTAACGGAATGTGAAGAATGTTGTAGAGAGTGAGATTAAAGGAGTGACTGAAAGTGAGAGTAAGAAGAAAAAGCTTTTTCTCATTTATTTTCCAAAGCATTTATGAGTAGGCATCGCAAATCTTCAACCCACGTCAATATATACATACATGATGCACAAACACAAGGGACTTAATGTTGTGGTGGTGAAAGATGACGACAGATGCTTCTGTACTAACCCAGGGAATTTTATAACCCACTTTCAATGTCTGCAATAGTGTGTGTGTGTGTTTGTGTGTGCAATTGTTCACACTTGTTGGAAAGTGTTACAACTCTTACTGTTTGCCCTTATATATATATATATATAACTTCTATTTCTATGATTTGACATTATATTTTTTAAAGTAGATGAAAAGCTTTTTTGGACATTATATTGTTAAAATATTTAGGAGCCTGTGAGATTTTTTAAAGGTTTTTTAATGTCAAACGATTAATTGCATCCAAAATAAGTCTTTGTTAACATAATAAATACGTGTGTGTTGTGTATATATGTATTATGCATATACAAATACAAACACATACATGTCACAAAAACATTTAACATGTAATTATACAATAATATAAAATATATAAATGTATATACACGTAAATATTTTCAAAATATATACTGTATGTGTGAATTTATATATACAGTACATAATAAATAAACAGCGTACACATATGTTATATTTTGAATGTGATTGATTTTGACAGCAGGCCACATTATGAATTATTATTCCTGTGATGACAAAAGTATTAAGATTAATTAAATATGCTCATTTGGTGCTCAAATAACATTTATTGTTATTAATTATTATCACAGAGCAGAATTTAATTGAAATAGAAATCTTTTGTAGCATAATAAATGTCCGTCTTACTTTTGATCAGAATAAAAGTACCCCACAATTCAGATGATACCAGTTCTGTCATTTTGATTTGATTAATTATTTGCACTTGTGTCACTTCACTGAAAAGTAGCGATGTGAGCCTGAGCACCACGGTGTTTTGTATATAGGTTACTTCCAGGCCACAACTCCTACTTGGGTTGAGGTTTACCAAGGTTTCTGTTTTCATAGTCGTCTTCGCTTCTGCTGGCCCTTGTCTGCAGCAAAGAGGATACATCATTTGAGATAAAGCATTCTACTTCGTGCATAAAATGCTTATATAATATCCAGTGCAATAATGCACCAATATACAGATAACCATGCATGAATTAAATACCTATTATTTTTTGAATGAGAAAATTTGTTTTCTTGCAAGTACATTTTGGCACATATTTGAGTTAGAATAACACCAGGATATGACATATATGATGACATTTTGGCATCTTTAATATTGTTTCTAATGAACTGTGATACAGCAGCTTGTGTCATCATAATTCATATGAAATCAGGACATAGTTCTCTCTATCTTGTAAGCACACCCTCCAAAGCAAACTTTTTACACATGCAGCACTCTTGTTTTCTGAGAAATAATTTCTAACTGCTTCCTGTCGCAGGAAATTGATAACCTCTCAGCGAGTTGATTTAACGGTTGATTGAATTATGGCATGGAAAAAAGTCTCATAGTATCTAAACCCAACTTGCATGGAATAGAACTGCTGTTTTCCAGAGAAATGAGGAGTACAGTGTTTAATGCATCTTTCAAAGTTTACTTGCTTGCCAGGATGCACATGCAAGTTCAAATAGAAGCATGTTGCATGTTGAACAAAACTTTCAATATTAAGGTTCTGGAAAGGAACTTGTGTATGCATACTGAATTATTATGTAATATGAAAAGAACAAAAGTGTACATGAGAACACTGACCTCTATTACATTATACACTGACTCACTGGTCCGGTGGAGGTTAGTGTAGGTCATGTGTCCATGCAAACTTTCTGACGCCTAACAGAAACACAAATACAGTTGAAATGTCTTTAAAAATCACAAATATCTGGCATCCAGTGAATTTGTTTCATGTAATTTAGATAAATCTAGTAATCTAAAATAGTATGTGCTCTATGAATTTGCCTGAAAGGAAAGTTTGTGCTATGGTACGCTATTTATCTGTTATATCTCAAGTGGTTCATGATGATGTCACACTTACTTGAACTCTTTTTAGTAGGCTGAAAAAAAAGATGAAAACATATAATATGGTTATAAATTAAGTAACAATTAAAATGTGAATGATTTGAAACTATTTGAAAACAAGTGTTAATGTCTGAACATTACTGAAATATTTTTATGATTTTATTATTTAATTTGACGTAAAAAATGATGTATGATAAGAGTTAAATGAAAAGATATGCTTTCAAGCAGGATAAATGCCAAGCTACAGCTTTAGGATACAAGCATATCTCTAATGGTGGTCGTTTAAAGTGCCCCTATTATGGATTTTTGAAAATGACCTTTCATGTAGTGTGTAACACAGCCCTAAGTGAATGAAAACATCCTGCAAAGTTTTGAATCTGAAAGTGCACCGTGTATAAAGTTATTGTCTCTCAGAAGAAAGAGTGGACTCTGAATCATTGAAATTAGTCATTTTTTAAAGCCGTGTTTGTGAGCCTTTATTGCTCCAAAAACAGCATTTAGTGGCAAAGAATGAATTAGCATTTTAATTCAGACCAACGTGAAAATCAGGTTTTCCCAGGTCTGCCCATGCAACAAGGGGGCGGGCAATATGCTAATGTTTCATTTTAACGTCACCATGATGAGCTTGGGACGCGATTTCAAATTTTCCTTTCTCTTTGGAGTGTCACAAGCTGTTCTACGTCACAGAGTGGGTTTATTTTCAAACACCACCCAAATGTTTACACAAAGAAAGAAGGCGGAGCTATTATTCTGGCTGTAGTGTTGCTGCGGGCGCCATGTTCTGGAGATGCTGTGTGTCATTGTGAAAGTGAAACTACTTTGTTTGTGCTTCCAAAAAAGGACACAACTAGAAATCAGTGTTAAGTTGTGTTTCCAACACTGCTCCAGAACAGCTGAACACAAATATTAGAGTTTTTTTAATTAACTTGTTGCCAACTAATGTTCATTTTAAATATGCTTTATAAATAAAACTGAATTGAACTGAACTGGTAAAGTAAATTAGTGTCTGTACTTTACAGATGGTCTTCCTACACTGAATTTTGTTTAAAAAACATATTATGGATGGCAAACATCTAACCCACCTTTTGTATTTGACCAAATCCACTGCAGTAATGAGAATTAAGAAAAGCGTCAGGACTCCACATATAATGTATGGTGCAATGGAGCAACCTGAGTCAGAAACAGAAGAAAAAAGCCATAGCTCATTTCACATGACTATATTATGACACACACAGACACATATTATGATATTTACTTGCATACCACTAAGAGAACACCCAAGGAGATACATAACTAAAGTTCACATAAAACACATTGCTTTCCACATTGCAGTTACAAACAGTCTGAGAATGAACATTCTGAAGGTTAGCAAGTTTTTACATCAACTAAGCCTAATTGCCCACTGATACTCTTATGAATGTATTTTGATGTGGTTCTGATGTAGTTTCAGATTTAATTGCTTGTTTACCCCAGGAACTGACCATGTGTCCAGTTACTGCCCCCTATGAAGCCACATCAACACTGCCACCGAGTCTGTCTGCCATGAATCACCTTCATCATTAGTCAAGCATAGATTAAATCACTCTACTGAAGTGATTATGGGTCAATGACACATAAAGATGTCAAAGATGATGAAAGGAAAGCATACATTAAGCTCCTCGACATGTAAACAAGCAAACAAAAAAGTTTTTATTTGACGTCAAGGGGTGTAAGCAAGTAAATAGCATATTTTCTTACCCCTTGAATTGAATACACATGAGTGTACATGCAGTAATATATTTTTCTTCCGTTTCTACTCTCAGGAATTCTCCATTGCTCACTTTATGGTTTGGCATGTTGTGTCTTGTTTTTAATATTGAGTCAGTTTTTTTTGTCTAAAGCAGCTGCTAACTTATAAAATACAACTAATATGACAAAACATATATCGCTACAAAAAAAGAAGATGGAAATAGCACGGACTCAAATGAATTGC
>JAUCMR010000046.1:14755722-14770786 GCA_032357425.1 Enteromius argenteus | reverse complement strand
GGAGAAACAATAATGTACAGTATGTGGAAAATAATGTGTTTTTTGCACCTTAAACCACATAAACACATTACATTACAGCAAATACACAAAATAATGTTCTTTTTAGCAACATCATATGACCCCTTTAATTATTACATCAGATGGCTCAGTTTTATCACACAATATTACTAATCCTTGAAAAAAGTAGCTTGTTAGCTTGGAAATATCTGTGCTACTAAAGAAAAAAAACCTAACTAAAAGTTTCTGCTAGCAGAAGAATATTTACTATTTATGTCCACAGCAACAGGCCTCGATTGGTCGGTCCCGTGGGTGTTGTAGACCTTGCAGACATACAGACCTTGAACGGTACTTCTGGCTATCATTGTTAGAGTCTGTCCTTGATTCTGTAACTCTAGCGTTCCAGAGCTGTTATCTCTGTACCACTCATAACGCTGGACTGTAGGGTTAGCATCACTGAGACAGCTCAGCATCACCACACTGCCTTCAGATGCTGGACCCGATGGACTGACCAGAATTATGGTGTTTTTGGGAGCATCTAAAAAAGAAGGTTAAACGGATTTATTTATTGGTACAAACTTAGACACTTTCCTATAATTTGGTCCAAAGGGGCAAAATATTTTCTTTGGATTGTTTTCAAATTATGCTGAACATTATCATTAGGTATAACACAAACACAAGCAAACACTTGAAGCACATTCTCGCATAAATAGAAAAAATAATTGATTTTATGCTTTGTGATGGCTTTTTTCCTCTGTTTCACATACACAGCACTCTAAGGGTAACGCTGGTTTCAGCTTGTCTTTTGGTGTCCTTGGAGTACAAAAGAGAGCAGGAGACTTTCAGCTGGTCAAGCAGGGAAGTCACATCGAACGTCTGAGACGAGACTAACAGTGTCTGTCCAAATTCATCCACCTTAAGAAAAAGAAAAATGGGGTTTTATTACATTTCAGGATACAGAGCTGTGTAGTTTACAAGCATGATTTGTTTGATGTTACATTTGACCTGTAGGGCTGGTGTGAGCTGTTCTCCCAACTGTGGGTTCCACTGCATCAGAGGTTGGTTTGAAGGACATGAGATCACAGTGGAACAGGTCAGGGTCAACCTGGTGCCCTCGAGAAGTTCCATCACCTCAAAATATGAGCTCAAGATAGGTGGAGGAACACCTTACAGTTGAAAAGAGAGTAAACACAGTTAAGAGTCCACCAGACCCATAAAGCAAAAAATAAATAAACATAAAATGTATCTCATTGTATTGAATGAGTTGGATATATGAACAGTATTTATATGTCCCGACTCATTCAATACAATACAATTTATATATAATTTCATGAAAAAAGTGAAACTTTTATATATTCTAGATTCATTACATGTGAAGTATAACATTTCAAAAGTTTTTGTTTGTTTTATATTAAAACACTTCCAAAGATCAATCAAGAAAGGATTTGCAAAAGAGAAAAGTTCAAGTTTTCCCTGAAGATGTCTGAGCAGGAGACTCTTGATGCACTGACTCCAGCTTCAGTTCACTCCTCATGAAGCTCTCCCACAGTATTCCCAAGCCTGCAGTCATCCCTGTTGCTTGTGCACCTTTTCCTACCCAGTTTCCTTCTTCCAGTCAACCTTGTATTTAATATGCTTTGATTCAGCACTCTGTGAAGAGCCAGCTCTTTCAGTAATGACCTTCTGGCATTTCTCTCTTTGTAGAGGGGACCATCTGGACCATCACCAAATCAGCAGTCTTCCTCATTATTGTGGCATCAAAGAACAAGAGAGACCCAGAATTTATACTGTAATGATGGTCATTCAATAAAACTCAAATGTAAATATTTTAATATTTGAAAATCCTGGATTTTTTACTTTCATGAGCTGTAAGCTCCAATCATTAAAATTAAAATAAACAAACAAAAAAACTTTTGAAATGGTTTGCTTTACATGAATCAAATTTTTTGAGAATTTTAGTTTTTTTTAGATTTATTTTTAGCTTTCAGATGATGTATACATCTCAATTTCAAAAACTTGACCCTATGAAGGGATTTGTGATCCGAGGTCACATACATGTAAAAGTAAAAGTATATTTTAAAAAAAAATAAGTACTCCAACCTTCATGGACTGTAATGTTTACTCCTTGGTCAAATGTGTACTTGAGAGGATCTGGACCCTGAAGTCTGAAGAAAAAACTTCCACCAGATCCAACAGGAAAGTTGTGAAACACAGTTGTGCAATTTTTGTTTAAGATGTTGCCAATCACATTTCCTTTTAGAGACAACTCTGTTCTTCGTGAACTAAACACGTCTGGCCCTTCTTTGGTTGTTTTTTTCCAAATTACTTCAACAGATTTGTTTAGGGCCTCTTTGAATGAGTCGGGGATCTCAAAATGACATGGAACTTGAACACAGAAGCCACTTATTGCATCTATTTTCTTAGGCATCATAATTTCCCATTTGTCACTGGCAGCATCTGCATACATCAGAAAACACACAGGGCATGTTCTGCGATACTTTAATATAATGGAGGCACATGCCAAAGCATGCAAGTGCTTAACTTGACTTAACAATGCCATAAATCACAGAAGTGCAAAGTTAAATTACAAGCCATCATCATAAATAACAGAGACACTCACACATTCAGTATTTGTTCATGGATTCATTTAAGACTAATATTTTAAACCCAGAAGATTAATAAAAGCAAGTCTCTCACCTCTTAATATCCAGATTATGACGACAAGGACTTTTGGTCCACTCATGTTGCAGAAATCTGGATGAAATATGTGTTCAGTTATAGTCAGATGTGGCTGTGAATGTTATATCCTTTGTTGGCATTTTATCATTTATCATGCAAAATTATATAATCCTATTTCTTTCTTCTTAAGTTTGTAACCAGGCTGTTTTGAGTCACTATTGACTTCCATACGAGAGGAAAATACAATGGTGACTACAACAGCCTGGTTACAAACTTTCTTTAAAATATCTGCCTTTGTGCTCAGCAGAACAAAGACTTTCATACAGGTTTGGAACTACATGAGAGTGAGTAAATGACAGAATTTTTATTTTTGGATGAACTGTTCCTTTAAGTACATAAACATGTACATTAGCACACATACATTAGAGAAGCACTGAATCTGGGAAACTATTAAATCACTTCTAGGTATTTGATAAAAAAAAAAACGCAAACTTTTACCTGATGTGGAGATGTCAGACATTCACTTAACATCTTAACAAATGAAATAAAAGAGGAAGTTTGATTAGCAGTTTTGTGAAAAAAGGGAACATTTACTATTACATAAACATTTCTTCTTCCTAGATTTTAATTTTAATGTGAAGTATGCCTTATTTGGTGTATATTCTGAGGCCATAAAAACTACTATGTAATTTTAACAAATTTCACCATACTAAGGTAGAAAAGCTGTCACTGGGGCGGTACCTTTTCAAAAGGGACATGTTTGTACCTAAAGGGTCCATTTTGGTACATAAAGTGTACATAAAAAGGACCACCCCAGAGACAGCTTTTGTACCTTTATTTCTGAGAGTGTGCTTCCTTAGCTGAGAAAGTTTTGTGAAATGTTAAATGTGTAAGTTTGCACACATTTTATATACAATAACAGAAATATGATCATTGGATAAAGATAGGTTCAGAATACTTCTTTATGTTGATATATTTAAGATTTTGCATTTTTGATTGTTTTCTTGGTCCCATATTTCACATTGAGTTGAAACTGTTTATTTAAACATTTTATTATTATTGTATTAGACTTTCTTACTAACTTTAATTTCACATTTTAATCATTTACAGTATTATTTATCACATCTGGCATTGCGTAAATCAGTTAATTTTGAACTTAACCTTTATGACTATCTATGATCACACATTTTTCTGATTGTCAGGCCACAGATTCTCAAATGTTTTTCTGTAACGCTATGTCTCAACTGTAGGTGGCAGCACAGACCAACATTTAACTACACACTCAATCACACTCTATTTAAAGAGTTAAAAAAATCAAAGTAAATAAACGCTTAACAACAACAAAACATCACAATCATTTTATAGTGACCTGATACTAATGGTTCTATTATCATAACAATTGATGTAAATGAATGTTACTGAGTATTAAACACAAACACAAACGGCATTCAGTTATTTATATCTAAGAAACCACTTTTATCTTAACTGATATGTAATTGAAAACAATTAGTATTTATTAGTTATTATTAGTAGTATTAGCAGTATTAGCATAAAGAATGTTTTGATGTACAATGACTGCTTTTATAGACAGGAATGTACTTTATAACTAAATATACTTTAAAGGAATAGTTCACCTAAAATGAGAATTAGCTAAAAATGTATTGACTTCGGCCTCAGGCCATCTCAGATGTAGCTGAGTGTGTTTCTTCATAGGGACAGATGTGCAGAAATTCTGCAGTTCATCACCTCTGCAGTGAATGGGTGCCGCCAGAACAGTTTATAAAAACATCACTGTAATCCACAAGTGATGTTAAGTAGCCAAAAAGTTTTGTGTTTGTAATAAATAAATCATTAATGGTGCACTAAGTGATTTTTCCCAAATTATGTTGATATTTGAAAATGCCAAATCAAACACGGCAATACCCTATTTTGATATCTCCGCCCCGTGTATGTTCTCAGTTGACATGTGTATTTTTTTATTTTATTTTACTTTTTTACAGAAGCACCACCTAAGTCTTCTTCTGTCACTGCAACTTACCGAACAGGCGAACACACACACAAACACACACACGATATTATATGCCTGATCAAAAATCTATTCAAAACACAAAAATGTAGTTGAAATTTGCATCATCTTATCCACCTGCAAATAATCAGAATGCATTTTTATTACCCGCCATCCGTGCATCACTACTGCGCAGTAATCTAAACCATCAATGGGTTGTAAAGTTGCCAAGTTGAGGGGCTAAATATGTTTAAATTTGTATGTGTCGATTGTGTGAGAAGGATGCATTTCATTCAAGATCTGGCAACCGGACACCCTTGGAATATACTGACGTGATTATAGTTTTACCAGAGGTGAATGCAGTAAACATTTTTTTATAGTAAGATCAATAATACAGGAAAATATTTAAATGGGATGACAGCAGGATAAAATGGTAAAATACGAGAGAATCCCGGGGAAAACGGGAGGTCAAAAGCTTTTTACAAAATATTGCTTAATGCACCTTTAAGTCTTTATTAACTTCAAACTGTTGCTTCTGGCTTAAATATAAGTCCCTCTCCATAACGCGGATTCCTCCAGTGTAAAAGTCATCTAGCCTGAATTAGGATAGAAATATGAACAGATCTAATTTACAGGTCCATTTACAAGAGAAATCAGTCCAAAACAGCTCTAAACCAACATGATGAATGACTCAGAAGAAAACATTATTATGTCTCATGGACTGGTGCTTGTGTCAAAAGTGAGAGTTTACAGTTAAGTTCCTCCATTAGTCTTGTGGGCAGTGTGCTGACCTATTGTGACCTAGATCCCCCGACTCTCTCTCTTCTGCTTTACTTCCTGTCAGCTCTATGTCCTATTTAAATAAAAGGCAAAAATATTACTGTGATCAGTCATTCTGATGGCACCCATTCACTGCAGAGGATCTTGGACGGCCCGAGGGTGAGAAATCCCTATAACAGTCCCCCAGAGGCTTAATGGAGTAAACACGCATATATAATTATGTTTCTGTGTTTGTTCATCTGAGTCTCCTCCCTCTTCCTGTTTGTCCTCTCTTTGTCTGTAAAGAAGACACTTAATGATGAAAAGGGGGAGAAAAGGGTTAAGACAGAAGTAGAGGAGCTGGAAATGATGTCAGTGAACCCGTCACTTATTTATTTGGCTGTACACTGAACATGACCTTACACTCACTCGGTATCTGCTGGACACATTCACAAATTACTATGCAGCATTGTTTCCTCAAACCCTAATTGTGCTAATAAGTTATTTGAGCAAACTTTCACTAAGGTAAGAACACCCACACCAATTCATGATCCAATTGTTCATTTGCTATATTTTTACAATGCATTTTTGTATTTTATTAAGTGATATTTCAAACATAAGTTGTTAAATTGCCTATATCTCTGCCTTAAATTATTATGCCTCATTTGCATTCTTTTTATTCAAATGTACTATTGCTTTCTGTTTCAACATAAAAGAAGAAACACAACTAACCCTGACGCACAACAATACTTTTGATTTTTCAAGAACTGGGTTTTACGCAGTGTTTTGTGTTTTCTTGCCAGAATTACACAATGGTAACTGAGCGCAATGAGCACAATAAGATGTTCTGACCTTTCATGATCCAGCAGAGCAATTCAAAATATATAGCTCACATTAGCTTTGCTTTTAAACCAGTTTTATGTGCTGCGACCTCTTAGTTGCCAGACAACTCATATTTATCTTAGTGTATGATGTCGCTCAAATACGAGGATGCAATGACACTTGCGATGAACTGCTCACTAAATGGCAATGTACCAGAAAGATACTAGCTAACATTAAGTGAAACACATCGTTTTATGAAATGCATGAATCAGGTGCACAAAGATGTTTCTGGTTCTGCAGCTGTGTGCCATTTAAAAACACTGATTTTCTTTCCACTTCTCTATTTTGTTGAAGGTGAAAGGTTCAGTTTTTCCCCCTTTTTCAGACAGATAGTTTGAAACAGACTCTGAGTAAGACCTGGGTGGCTTCTGTCATGTGAGAGCCCAACATGGCTAGATTAATCTATATTTAAAATATATATAAATATTTAAACTATCATTTACATAATAGTTTAATAACCACCCCATAAATACACAAGGAAATGGTCCTGTGTGAATAAGAGGAGGTACACTAGACGCGTATATTTTTGTGCTCGTATTTGCTGACGTGTAGTATTGTAGTATTATTTAAACATGCTTTATACACATTACAGATATTATTTTACCTGCATGCCTTCTTTGGGAATTGAAACAATGACTTTGGCCTTGCTAATTTAATTTAAAATGCTTAATTTATTAAACAGACATAATGTATATCATTTTTATTTTTGTCTTTCAGAATGGCCTCCAATGTGACTCTTCTCATGCAGCCTCATTCAACCCACCAAGAGAAAACTACAGTGGACATTGATGCCGTTATGGATAATGTTACCATTGTCATGTACACCATTACTATAATCTTTGGCATCACCGGGAACTCTTTGGTCATCTGGGTGGCTGGTGTGCGTATGAAGGCCAGTGTGACTAACGTATGGCTGGTCAATCTCGCCGTAGCGGACCTGATCTTCTGTCTCACCCGTACAACTTCACTCCTCAAAAAGCTTTTCTATGACTACTGGCCTTTTGGAGTTTTTCTCTGCAAGTTCAATGGTTTCTTCAAGTACGCCAACATGTTCTGCAGTGTTTTTCTTCTGGCCGTCATCAGTGTGGATCGAGCGCTCTGTATCTGGCGTCCAGTGTTCACCAGAAAACGACGGACGTTATGTGCTGCTCGGGTGGTCAGCGTGGGAGTTTGGATCGTGGCGGTGATCTTTAGCTCACCGTACTTTGTGTACAGACAGGTCTACCTTGGTGACAACAACTTGAGCAAGTGCTCACTGGAGGTCAGAACAACTTTGTAATTTTGTGTGCATGTAAAATGTAATTATATGTGCATATATTATAATATTGCATAGGTTAATATTATAAATCATGCGTTCTAAGCAGACTAAAAAAGAGGGGGCAATATGAGACTTAAAGAAACAATCCACGTTTTTTGGAAATAGGCTCATTCTCCATCTCCCCCTGAGTTAAAAAGTTGAGTTTTACTGTTTTTGAATCCATTCAGCTGATCAGGTCTGGCGATAGCACTTTTAGCATAACTTAGCATAAATCATTGAATCTGATTAGACCGTTAGCATTTCGCTCAAAAATGAGTTTTGATATTTTCCCTATTTAAAACTTGACTCTTCTGTAGTTATATTGTGTCCTAAGACCGACGGAAAATGAAAAGTTGTGGTTTTCCAGGCTGATATGATTAGGAACTATACTCTCAGTCTGGCCTAATAATCAAGGAACTTTACTGTCGTACCATGGCCCCAGCAGGCGCACTGATATCAGAAGAATCAAGCTTTAAATAGGAGTAATATTAAAACTCTTTGGTAATTTTTAATTCTTCTGGTCTAATTAGATTCAATAATCTGTGCTAAACTATTCTAAAAGTGCTATCACCAGACCCAGAGATCGGCTGAATAATAATAAACTTATAGGAATAAACTTATAGGAAACTTATAAGAATAAACTTTTTAACTCTGGGGGAGCTGGAGAATGAGCCTAGTTTTAAAAAAAAAAAAGTAGAGTGTTCCTTTAAGGAAATAGTATACACTCATTTATTCTTCTTGTCCTCTTAGTTTCACACAGCAGCAGAATATACACATCTCAGTAAATTATAAATGGGATTTACAACCTTATAACCAAACTTGCTCTAGTAAATTTTCAGAACTGTATTTTTGATGAAGCCCTGCTGTGTAAACAGAATCGTACTAGGCAGCTAGAGAGCGGTTTATCGTGTGTGGTTTCTTACAGAGATGCAGAGACGAGCTGTGTGTCATCTTAAGTTTTATCTCCAGTCACTGTCCTCCACTCCCGTGTAGTCTGTATGGTCTGAAGTATACAAGCTGTCAATGATAATTTAAGACCTGACAGAAGAAGTAGCACTTCAATTGAACTTCTGTCTTGTCATATGTGATACAATGTAACTGTTTTTGGACGTAATTGCAGTTATGATTACAATCACAAACAGACCTCATTCAGATTAGACACCCTTGTGAATTTAACACAAATGAATTAAAGAGACTGTGTCAGTCTTTAGACATTTTATAAGCATCCCTGAAGCGACTCTCTGCGCTGCTTCGCTACAGATAAACACGCATACACATCCTTCGATTAAAAATAAGGCCTATGATGCCATTGCCATGATGTTTCGCCAGAGGAAAAAATGCATTTTATTCACGTGACATTGATTAATAGAAACGTGGTCATGCTTTAAAGTAAATATATTGCAAAATATATCACCCTACTTTTATACACATTTTGAAGTATCGCATCAGAAACGAGCGCCTGCCACTTTAAAAGTTTCGAGAACATGATGGATTCTGATTGGCTGTCAATGTTTGTTTTGTTCATCCAGCCCGATCTCACTGCAATTCCAACACAGTCTCATGACCAATTTTTACATATTTGTACGAGGTGACAAATTTGTGTCAATTCGTACTAATTCGTATGACCGTACGATTTTGTACGGTTTGTCTAAAACCCCGTGACGGGTAGGTTTAGGGGCGGGGTTAGGTTTAGGTCATTCGTACAAATTCATATGAATTGGCAACTTGTAAAATATGTACGATTTAGCAAGAAGTGAGGTCATATGAATTTGTATGAATTAGCCACCTCGTAAAAAGTATGTACGAATTGCTGTGAGAACAGGTTGGCAATTCATATATTTTCCGAGGTGACTTTATCGTTGTCTTTATAGCTATCGTGCTTGGTGTGCAAGAGTTAATGCGAATAATGGGAGATTATAATACATTTACCAAATAAATTCCTCCATGTGGATTAAAAAATGTAGTAACAGTTTATCAGAATATTTGTTCTCTTTGCTTTAGTTGCAAATGTTTTATGCGATATTCCAATTTTGCGAATAGTTCAGATTCAACTTTGAATGGGAACAAGAACGTAGCTTATTCTTTCTTATTTTGCACTATTTAACTTCATAATGTGACACATTTCTGATTTTCATTTCTTATTTTTTGTGTGAGCTGTCCATTTATGCATGAACTTTTTTTGTAGAATGGTAAACGTGAAATAGTGTGTCATCATTGAGAAATCTGATCTACTTTGTGCAGGTGAAAGAAGCGTCAAAGGGTGACAATTCAGCAAAGAACGCCTTGTACAGCATTCGCTTCTTGTGTGGATTCCTGTTGCCCTTCCTGGTCATCCTGTGCTGCTATGTTATAGCTGGCATTGGGATACGCAGAACAAGGTTTTCTGGAAAATCGAGGCCTCTCCGGATTCTCGCTGGACTGGTCTGTGCTTTTTTCTTATGTTGGGGTCCCTACCACTGCCTACTGCTGGCCAAGATGGTGGACAAGAAGAGCCATGCGGTTAAAGTGGGCCTGCCTATCGCTAAGGGCTTTGCGTATTTCAACAGCTGTGTAAACCCGGTGCTGTACTTCTGCATGGGACTGGATGTTAGGCAACGCTTCAGACAGAGCATATCAGGGATTTATCGCAGAGCACTTATGGAAGAAGCCCAGACTGTGCAGTCCCAGGAAGGCACTGTGGAAGAAAGCGGTAATTCCATTCCAAAGACTTCAGGGATCCTCTGAGACAGACCCGAGGGCTTGACTAAAGTTTTCAAAGAGTTTCATTGTCATGTCACGTTTTTAGCAGTGGGAAAATATTACGGTAAGGACGAAATATAAACACTGATCAAATGTGAAAAATCTCTCTTTTTTTGCTGACAATTATACTACCAGACTGTCTTGATAATTTAGAGAGAGAAGACCTGAAAAGAAAATATTCAATTATAGTGTGATTTTAACACTTTTGCAGAGCAAAATAATACATGTTTTTGTATAATAAACATTAATATGTTATCATTTGAATATCCATTCTGATCGGTTGTTTTAGAAATGAAATGTGGATCTTAAAGGGTTAGTTCACCCAGAAATGAAAATTCTGTCATTAATTCCAAACCCTTCCAAAATGTCCTTCGTTCATCTTCAGAACACAAATGAAGATATTTTTGATGATATCAAAGAGCTGTCTGTCCCTCCATAGACAGCAACACAACTGAAATAATCCAACACAGTCTCACGAGCAATTCGTACGAGTGGCCAAATTGTGGCTAATTCGTATTAATTCGTACGACCTCACTCGTACGATTTTGTACGATTTGTCTAAAACCACGTGACGGGTAGGTTTAGGGGCGGGGTTACGAATTGGCATCTCGTAAAATACGTACGATTTAGAATAAATCGTATGAATTCGTACGAGTGAGGTCGTACAAATTCGTATGAATTAGCCACCTCGTAAAATATGTACGAATTGCCATGAGATCAGGTTGAATAATCCCCGATCCAGAAACATAGTAAAAACATCAGTAAAACAGTCCATGTGATATCAGTGGATCAACTTCAGTTTTGTGATGCTAGGAGAATACTTTTTTTGCACAAAGAAAACAAAAATAACTTCATTTACTCAACCATTCTTCTCCCCTAAGTTACGTCTTCCACCATTTTAGAGAGCATCACAACGCTTTCCTCTAGACGTAAACAACCTCAGATTATCTTCATGTGTGCGCTTTCCCCCAAAAATAAACAAGACTGATTACGTCAAATACGTTAAAGCGTGCGTATGCTCTGCATTGTGATTCTCTCTAAAATGGTGGAAGACGTAACTCAGGAGAGAAGGATGGTTGAGTAACTTGTTCTTTTTGTTTTCTTTGCGCAAAAAATTTTATTCTCGTAGCGTCTCAGATCTGATGTTGATCCACTGATGTCACATAGGCTGTTTTACTGGTGTTTTTACTATGTTTCTGGATCTGGGATCATTTCAGTTGTGTTGCTGTCTAGAAAGGGTCAGATATCTCTCTGATATCATCAAAAATATCTTCATTTGTGTTCTGAAGATGAACGAAGGTCTTATGGGTTTGGAATGACATGAGGGTGAGGAAATAATGACAGAATTTCATTTTGGGTTAAACTAACCCTTTTAGGCATATTATGCAAAACTTGAACTATGTGAAGAAAGATGTACCTTTGTTTTATACGGAAAATAAAGCAGTTTATTTTGATTCTTTTAATTTAATTAAATTTTTTGGTACGATAACATCTTAAAAACCAAATAACATGGGAAAAAAATTATGAATACAAAACCTGAACTTATTTCTTTTCCTCTCTGTGTTATTGATAATATAAAGTTTCCCATCTCTGAGCTCCTGCCTCTTCTGTGTGATTATTTCTTAATTATTTATTTATAGAGAGAAGTGCTATGGGTTTTGAAACATTAAATAGTTTTTATTCTTGATTGTTTTTTTATTTGAAGACGTTTCTGTTCTATTTTCTTTTTCCTGTCTGCCTGAATGACCCGACTGCAGTCTGATGTTAGGATATTTTTCTTTAAAATATTATCTCACAAGCCACTAGAGTTCTGCTTTTTGGGTGACAAAACTATTAACGATGTCAGCCACTTTCCAGCAAGAGACCTAACAGTTTCATATAATTAACACATGCAGCAGGGTGGATAACTTATTCTCATTTATTTATTTTTAGTTTATTTGCTTAACAAGCAGTAACCGATTCTGAGAAAGTAGCTCAAGATGAGGTCATAGTTTTTTTCAGTGAGCGATGAAGGGGAAGTATAGAATTAAAAGTGCCACATCAGTCAGAATAGTTGTGTTTATCACATGAAGTGTCTGTATTCACTGCTAATGTTGTTGATGGTGATACAGTATGATGATATCAAGCTGTATCAGAAATATTGTTTTGCAGCCAGTGGCTCGGGGTCACTGGCCTCTTTTGGCAGGTGAAATGTTTGGGAAAATAAAGCTAAATATAATAAAATAAAATGCAGCTTTTTATGTTACGTGTCACGATTGAGAGACGAGGGGGCGTGCGGATTCAAGTGCAGACTGTTTAATATAGTACATAGAGTAGAAACAGGCAGAGTCGTTTACAGGCAAACGTGATCATAAGAGGCAAAGGCAATAGAATAGTCCAAAGTCTGTAGCGAGAGTCGGCGATAGGCGAACAGAATCCAGAGGGGCAAGACGAGAGCAAGAGTCCGAGTACAGGCGAGATCACAATGATAAATCCAGTACAGAGAAAACACAGGGGAACAACGAACAATGATGGGGAAAACTCCAAACAATGAACCGTGAATACACCAAGACATACGGGGCTTTTATACACGAGGAAGTCAGGTTAAGGGGGTGGAGGAATACATGAGTAGTCATAGCGACAAACAAGCGGGGTGGAGACAACAAGTTCATAATAAGAGTCCAGGGAGAGCAACGGAGACAAACATACAATGGGAACATGGAGCTGGAGTGCTATCCAGTGGTTTTCGCTGGCAACTCCAGCTGAACTGTTACATTAAGCAGTTAGCAACATGCATGAGATATATATTCAGTCTTACAAACCATACAAATATGACACAGACTGTTAAAAATCTTGGGCGTTTATGCAAACATTGATTTTTGTGTCATAAATATAGTTTTCAGTATTTGGTGTTTATTACTCTTTGAAGCTTTTAAATGTTTTCGGAGAGCTTTGCATAACAGTTTGAAATACATTCTTATTTAAGTCAGCAATTATATTAATTGCTTTGATTATATACAGTAAGTTTGATTAATTTCATTCATTTCACACTTCGTTGGAGTTATAATGTCTTTTAATCTGAAGCAGCACAAATACAACCATCAGAAACTTCCTGACAGAAAGTTGCATGCAGACAGGAAGAAAGAACTTCTGTTTATGCTTTTTCCCCCTCTCCCTCTCTGTCGTGCTTCTTGCATAACATTTCCTTTTGCCCTTCCTTATTTGTGTTCTTTATTTGTAACTTTTTTATAACTGGTAACCTTTAATATCCTTTAAAAAAATCATACATTTGAAAATAATTCCTTATAAACTGGATTGAAAAAAAAAGTTTGAATCGTTGTCATGAAGAATACATTTTGTCTAGTATAATTCTTCTATAGAAATAGGTCACAGAAAATAAATAAAAATAAAATAAATAAGTCCTAGGTGCATGATGATGAGACTATTAGTATCTATTAGTATGGATCTATTAGTGCCACTTTTCTCCTGCCCGTCGACTGTGGCTTTCTGTGAAACTCTGAAGGGGAAGTGAATCTTCAGAACAATGCGGTGTGTGGTCATTTTTGTTTTGCATTTAGTCAACCACCCCTCAAACAAAATCTACATATGATAAACACTGAATATTTTTAAAAGAAGAAGAGAAAATACAGATTTATCCTACATGTAAATTAATGTGTTACTCATTAATGGCTATAGCTAGTGTACTGATATGTTTTTATATAAATATAAAGTGAAATATTTGCTTTTCTTAGAATAATCCTGGTAAAATGAATGGTTAAAGGAATAGTTCACCCAAAAAGGAAAAGGAAGATATTTTAAAGAAAGTTTGTAACCAGGCTGTTTTGGTCACCATTGACTTCAATAGTAGGGTAAAAAAGGTAACACTTTATTTCAATAGTCCACTTTAGATATTCTACTAACAGTAAGTAACTACATGTCAACTAGCAGTCATTACAGTACTAGTAGACTGTCTGCTTAATATCTTCTAACACTTTATTTTGATGGGTTCACAGCATACTACGTACATACTGACTATGCAAGTATATGTCAACTTATTCTACTAACCCTAAACCTACTCTAACAGTCTACTCTGAGAGTTAGTAGACATGTGGCTGTGAATTAATGAGAATTAGTTGACATGTAGTAGACATGTAGTTACAAAGTTACTTATAGTAAGTAGAATGTCTAAATGGACTATCAAAATAAAGTGTTACCAAAAAAAAATACTATGAAAGTCAATAGTGACCCAAAGCTTTTTTCAAAATATCTTCCTTTGTGTTCGGCAGAATAAAGAGATTCATACAGGTTTGGAATTACTCGAGGGTGAGTAGATAGTAGTATTTTGAATTTTTAAGTTTGTTGAATCCAGTCAACGTTAAATACAAAGAAAGGTACTTTTCATGTTCTGATAATTATGTTAAATAATATGTTATCTAAAATAATTGCCTCTTTCTGAAGAACATGATATTTATGCATTTAAGCTTTTCTTGTCTTTTTTAAAGGTGTTAGCTATTTTCGAGAAAAATGGCACTTTTTTTCACAGATTTATTATACACCATCTCTGCCACAGCTTCTGTAACGAGTGGTGCAAGTGAGTCGTGTGCTGAAAGTGCAGCCGTGCTTCTCAGCGTGGCAAGGAGCGGAGGAGACGAGGAGTTTACTATGCAAAACTTTACTTCAGACAGAGACACGGTACAAAAACAAAAGCTGACGAGGCAGCGTCTACA
>JAUCMR010000046.1:14726053-14736657 GCA_032357425.1 Enteromius argenteus | reverse complement strand
AACCCAAAAGATTCGGGGCTTTTAAAAAAACATTCGGGGCTGGAGCCCCAGAAGCCACCCCCCCGCTCCGCCCCTGGGCTCCACCCCCTCGCTCATGGTGCGGGTTTCTACTAGGTCCAGTGCGAGTATGATGGTGCCACCGCTGCCTGCTCTTTTATCTCTGTAGTTCTCACTATGGTTATTGTTGTCAAGCCTCTAATGTTATTCTCTGAAGTACCAAGTCGGTTGCTCACTGCATTAATGCAATATATGATATATCACCAGCTCTGTAGCTGGATCGTTTTTTGCTTTTCCTTTTGTCTCACAACTAACACAGGATGTGCCATACTTGCTGACTGTGAAACCAGTCTGACACTCATGGCCACATGGTAAAAAAAAATGCTTACGAACAGTTTCAAATATGATACAACACTAAAAGTGAAACTATATGCCAATAATTACAACATACATAAAAAGACACTGTTTATATGAAGTCATATTGTTTTACAACGCTACAAAATATCAAGACAGACATTTCACAGAAAATGATTTGATGTGGAATTTTATTGAAAAAAAATATGAAAAGTGAAATAAACATTTGTGGAGACTGGTATTTTCATCTGTGCAGAATTATACAAATATATGTGCATGTGTGAAGAAAAGAGTCCTTTAATGCGGTTTTTAAACTATAAATTTGTCCGTGAAGTTTAAACTCGTATATCATTAAGGTGTGATGAATTTCCTGATGATTTCTGAGCCAAACGTTTCTGCTGCTTACAGTTTTTCCTTCTTCAGGTTAGCGACTTCCAACCACTCTCCTAGATTCATACATTCTGTGTGCACACATGTAGAATATCCCTGCAAAAGACAGTTTTCAAATCATAAACATTTAAATAAGTGTGAATATTTGTTTCGTCGCACACAAAAGAGGTTTCTCGTAGCTCCATAAAGTTAGTTGAACCACTGATGTCATACGGACCAAAGGTCCATACTACGTTTTCTGCCTTGATCGTGGTAGTACCCCTGATGTCTATAGAAAGTCAGAGAGCTCATCAGAATATCTTAAGTTGTATTCTGAAGATGAATGAAGGTCTTACGGGTTTGGAACGACAATTGGGTAAATAATTAATTATATAATTTATATTTTTGGGTGAACTATCTCTTTAAGTAATGAGAACAGGCAGAACTTTATCATGCCATCAATCAAATCCTTTCAACCACCTTGGCATAAAAACTCATTTTATTAAGTTCTACCACTTGAACTTCTGAGTCAGTGCAATCCTTAAATCAACTGTAAGTAGATTTTCTACCCAGTTTTTAAAATCATTCTGACTTTTAATACAGCAAATGGCTTTTTATTTTCATGCTCCTTCTAAAAGTCTGTTCTGAGAGTATGTTAGTTTGCTGAGCGAAAAGGCTTCACCAAAAAAGGCAGACTGTTTTACGGTAGCAACACGACAGTGTAAAAAAATACACTAAACTTATATACAGTTGCATTAAATAGCATTCTATGAGGTTTTCTATCACCTGCAAAGAAGGTCATGAGCATGGCCACCCATCCTAGTATGTAGGACCAGGAGAAGCGCCAGTCTCCAAACCGCTTGCCCAGAAAGCTTAGGGTTACGCCAGTGTAGATCGACATAGCCAGCAGCACAAATAGAGCTGGGTGTGGAAAAAAAGGTGATGGGTTAAAAATGGACAGAGTAAATGTGGTGCCATCTATATTTTTGAGTTTGAGAGCAGTTTAATTTATACTTAAACGTGATCAAATTTCACATTCTGCCGCTCATTGTGCCTGTGTTTGTGACTCACTGGAGATGAAAAACATGATTCCTGCTGCAAAGGAACGACTGAATCTCTCAAAAGCAGAAAAATGGGCAAATGAGAGGATGCCTGCCATGATTCCAGCAAAGCACGCCATTCCTGACAGGATCATGAATGCCCGTGTGGCATTCCAGTATGCTGGGGAAACAAACAGGGAACGATCATAAAACAACAGTCAAGACAGGTATGTTCACTTTCTTCTCATCCTAGCCAATTTAGTATCACTGTTTATCTGATTTTTCTCAATTGATCTTTGAAGAACTGTCCCTGTAGAATCACCTTGAACGAACCAGAGTACAGCTCCTGTAATCTCAGATGCCATCTTATTAGACCAGGGGTACAACTTTGATGCACCTGTTCAGAATACGACTGTGCAAGGCTCAGACAACACAAACAGAGTGTGGAGCTCTGAATGGCAAAAATATGAAAGCACTGCCATCTACAGGCAAAAATGGTCTAGAAGTTTAAATGCAGCTGCCAGATTTCTTACATGATGTTGTTAACTCTACATATTATGGAAGCCTGTTTCCGCCACTGAATAAAAAATAAAAAAGGTTATTGCGACTTTTTATCTCACAATTCTGACTTCTTTTCTCAGAATTGCATGATACAAACTTTTTTTTTATATCAGTGGCAGAAACAGGCTTCCATACTATTGATTTGTAAGTTCACAATGATTTAAAATATCCATGAAAACGCATAAGAAAAAAAAAACAGGGGTTCGCATTTATGCATCTGCTTACCTATACTTGCTGTTTGCATGTAGCACTTGTTGGCCATGCAGTACCTCCACAGGCCCTGGTGGGCATAGCTGCCTGAGAGGCGATACTGCATCCAATAATCTGTCGCTGTGGAGACCACTATCAGGATGTTCCCAATAATGGCACAGAACAGGCCGCCGCCCATAAAGCTGTACATCCTGACACACGCTGTGACTACAAAGGAAGGAGATATACACTAAACAAACAGGAGAGATGTTTTAATTTTACACACACACAGATGCTTATTTGCACACATTAATAAATGCCACAAAAAGATTTATTATAATGAGCCAAAGATATAATTAAGACATAAAATCAAGCAATTTTTCGCTTCATAATTAGCATTATGAATTCTGTATTATAAGCAATGTCTATTTTTTGTTAACTCTTTACAGTTATTGATGCACAAATAATTTTATTTATCATTTTTTTGTCACACAGGAAACTCCAAAAGATGTTAGCGTCTTTTCGCATTTAGGCAGGAAGGAAATAAACACTAAACAGATAGGAGGAAGGTTTTGATTTTACACATAACAGATTCTCATACGAAATACACATTCATAAATTTCTCAAAAATCTTTTAAAACTAATAAATAAAAAAGATAAACAATGCATTTTTCTAAAATCAAACTATTTTTCTCTTATAAATTTGGCCACATCTTTTGGCAAAATTTGTAACTCGATACCCTAGTGAAAAATAAATATACATGTATTTGAATTACATTTATGCTTAGTATACTACAAATACATTTTCATATTTGTGTACTTAATAAAATGCCATGCAATTGTACTTTTAGTATACTAATCTGGTATAAATTGGAACAACTAATTTTGTACTTAATGCACTTTTTGCAGATTGTGCAGAAGTAGTGCTGAAGTCTAATTAAAGACATATATTAAGTATATTTGATTGTGTTAAAGTGGAACTATTGCAAGTATACTTTAGATACACTTTAAATATTTAGCATTTAAAGGGCAATATTACACAATCCTCATTAAAAGTGACATAAACATGCATTTTAGACTTATTAATAAGAAATATGCATTGTGCACAAGTAATACTCCACATAAAGTTTAATTTTTTAATATCAGTAGGTCTCGTGTTATCTGTCAGTGAATATGTTCATAGATTTTAACTATATTTAGTATAAAATAAATATATTTTAAATATATGACTTTTTTTTACTAGGGTAGATTAAACATATTTTATTAAATGTAATATTAACATGTATAAGTATCGATACATCAACATTACACATGGAAGTGTTTCAGATACATTTCCAAAATAGCATTACGAATTTCGTATTATAAGCAATATACTCTTTAAAAACATTCCTCGGCTTCACAGTAATAGATTTCTTTATAGTTGCATAATTCATTTTGCTCATCAAATTTCTTCTCAGAAGATGCTTAAAAATACAGTGTGTCACAGCCTTTTCAGTATCAACATATTGAGAAGCCTGCCTCATTAAAACATGATAATTATTTATGATATTCCAGGCTAGATAGTCATTAAGAGAGAAAACATCTCTGTAATGGACATGTTTATCTTCAGATAACTACCAGTTCCATTCAAACTGCGTTGATGTTTCAAACTAAATATTATGAATTACAAAAAAAGTAAAAGTTTTCATCGCTTACCTTGTTGCTTCTGAGGCAAATCCCTCTTTGCTTATCCTCTGGGGAAAGAGGGAGTGAGAGAGTGGAGAGGGAGAGAGAGATGTTAAGAGGCAAAAGAGAAATAGACAACCTGTGTTGCCCTTTTTGTTGATGGTGGCAAAATCCTTTAAATGCTACGTCCTCTGTCCCTGAAACAAATACACTTGAACTGGTTCGGGCAGGGGCCCTGGTGAGTCTGACTTTTCACTATGTGTATGCATGATGTCAATGGTCCTCCTTTTGTTTGAAGAGTAGACTGTTCTGTAGCTGCACATATTCAAAGGATTGCTTTGGCACAGCTGTCAATGCAAAACGCTGAGTTGCATGCTTGCTTTGACAGGGGCCACAGCGTGGATACCCGTGGCATACCTATAGCTTAAAGCGCAATAAACTCCAACTTAAAGTCCCAAATCAAATGATTAAATTCATTTTTAAATATCATTCAGATATATCCATTTGGATACAATTTTGATCTGTAGATGTGTTCATGAGCCAAATCAATGCTTATGAACACGTTTTTATATACAGAGAACCCATGCATATCACACACATGATGTGTCAGAAACAGGTTAACAGACAATCACAACTGTTTAATCAAATCATGTGACTTTACAGTATTACAGTACATTCCTGTATATAAAATCTACTGTTGATTACAATTCATGGGTGCTTGCTTTACAATGAAGCAGTAAAACCTCAAAAATGCTGAAAAATATCCATCCATCCAGTTTCTACACTGACTTAAAGGTTCAGAATCCACATATTACATATTTAGTAAGAACATATAGATCAGAGCTCTGTGTGGAGCACTGGCTGTTGTTACTCATTGTGCAAACAAATATTTTACTGGATTATTACATTTAATGGTGAAAAATGAATAGCAAAATTAATGTTTGGAAATGTAAACTGATATTTCCTATAATAACATATAGCAAATGATAGAAAATAACTGATGTAAAACCTTTTTTAGCTGTTTTAATAACTTTGGCCACCACTGTATGTATGTATATAAAGTGCCTTGCGAAAGTATTCATACCCCTTCATTTATTTCACTTTTTTTATGTTGCTGCCTTGAATTTCTTTAAATAACTTTTTCCACACATCACATTTATTAAATAAAAACTGAATCAAGTATATTAAGTGCAAATAAAGGAATAGTTCACCCAAAAAAGTTGAATTTCTTTGTTCTGCCAAACACAAAGGAAGATATTTTGAAAAAGGCTGTTTTGGGTCACCATTGACTTTCATTGATAGTTTTCACATGATGTCACACTCTTATAGGAACACCCCCTGGAGGGCAAAACAAAGCTTTGCTCCACTGACCACCAATCATTTTTTATGTAGTTTGCATTAAGTAGTAATGTAGTAAAATGCAGTTGTTACAAGGTGAAAATCAGTACACTTAGGGTCATTATCCTGTAGGAAGGTGGACCTTCTGCCCAGTCTGAGTTTCTGAAAGCTCTGAACTGGGTTTTCATTAAGTCTGATCTTAATAGCATTTCTTCTACTCTGATGAGTCCCTCAGTCCCTGCTGCTGAAAAACTGGCCCACAGCATGAGGCTGACACCAGCACACTTTACTTTTTGGATGGTACTCTGCAGATAATGAGCAGAGCTGGTTTCCTTCAAACATGATGCTTAGAATTGAGGTTAATCAGACCAGAGCATATTACTTCTACAGTCTAAGGGTCTCAGGCGCTTTTGTGTGTCTTCACTGAGGAGGATTGAGTCTTGCCACACAGACACAAAGCACAGATTGTAGAATGTTGCAGTGATGTTTGTCTTTCTTCTGCAGCCTACAGGCTTTCTTCACACATGATCATGGAGCCCAGCTAGAGTGACCATCAGCTTCTTGGTCAACAGTCTAGACAAGGCTCTTCTCCATCAATTGCTCAGTTTGGACAGGAGGTCAGCTCTAAGGAGAGTCAAACTTATTTCAGACTTATTCCATTAAGAGTAACAGAGACTACATGCTTCTGTGACCCTTAAATAAAGCAGATTTTGTTTTTAACTCTTCCTCAGATGTGTGACATGATGCAAACCTGTTTCTGAACCCTAAAGGCAGTTCTTTTAACCCCAGGGCATGGTTTTTGCTCTGATATGGATTAGCTGATAAATTGTATTAAGATGTGTGTGCCTTTCCACATCATACCCATTCGATTGAATTCGAATTCTGAATTTGCCCCAGGTTAACTTTATTCAAAGTGTAGTGACATCTATTAGCAACAGCAATGCTTCTGAACTAAATTTCAACTGTCCCAGATAAGGGTATGAATACTTATGCAATGGAATCATTTAAGGTTTTTTTGTTTTCCATGGTGTATATTTATGTGGGAAAATGTCATTTAAAGCAATTTAACATAAGGCACTAACATAACAAAATGTGAAAAAAGAGGGGTATGAATACTTTCGCAAGGCACTGTATATACACTTCAAAAGCACTTGAACAATTGCATTTTTAGACATTTTTATGTCAGGTTGTCAAGGTTGTTTGTGTCAAATGTCAGGTTAAATAAAACTTTCAATCTTTCATTTTGGGTGTTTTAATGATTGCTGAACGAAAAAAAATTTTGTATTGTAGAGAGGAGAGTGCTAGTGACATCTTTTATGGCGATGTTTTGCCAAACATGTCCAAAACTGTTTCCTCATAAACATCAGATTTTATAATAACTGCCAACCACACCATTTGCCACATTATTTTAATGGGAAAAAACCCCCAAAAAACCTTAATTAAGGTCTGTCAGCTGGATTAACAAATATTGCATGTTCAAATCCATCTTTACATGTCATATATTTGGCTTTAGTGGATCATTAAATAATATTGCATTATTTACGTTAACTTCTCAAACTATACAGCATAATTAGGCTCAAATTTTAAAAAATAAAAGACATTTGGCCAATTTGCCATCGAGCACAGCCTCGTGGCACCAGCAGGAACAGAGTAGCCTAGTACTAACGCTTTCACTACTAACAAAAGCTCTTGTTTTGATTTAATGATATCATGTTATATGCATCGGGTGAATAATTCGAGCATGTGTAAATTATGTTAGTCAGTTTATTGACATTAGAGATCATCAAACGTCTATTTCCTATCCAGCACTCGTGCGTTCGTGTCATGTGGTTTGACCAAAAACCCGGATTGGATCGCGGGGGTCACCTGAGAGAAATCACCACTCGTCATATTCGTGACTCCTTGTGATGAGGTGACCAAGGAAAAGCGTTTATTTAATGCACGTTATGCGTTTTGAGTTACACAGGGACGGGATCTAAATCATGTCGAAAACACAAGGTAAGTTCACTCATTTACTAACCGCCATTTCATTCATAAAGAAGCGCGCGATGTTGTTATAGCAATAGGCTAACGTTAGTTAGATCTCATTTGAACTTCAATGTCCAGTTTAAGCGTTGGAAGTCTAATTTATTGACTCCCTACTTTTTATCACGTTTCCGAATACGTACACAACCATTAGTGTGTTCTTATATGTGTGTGTACCCACAAAATATTTTATTGTTCCGTTATTTCAACCTTGTTCGAAATAAGCACTCCACTCCATATCTTATTAACGGCAGCTAGAGCGCCTGCGGAGGGATACGTTCAGCGATTCTGAAACAGCGCGAAAACGAGGTTTAAAAGTAACAAACGCTTTCAAATAAACTAATACACGAGCCTAGTTTTACTCAGGGGCTATAAGTGTGAAAAGAAGCCACTAAGCGACTCAACAGGTCGAGGACTGATCTAGACAGAAAGGCGGGAGTGAGTAACATACGCAACAAAGCCGCGCAGTGAGCGCAACAACAACCGGCACACCTTCCGTCTTCCTCCACAGCGGTCTCCATTTTAACTCCTCGCCCAGCCTGCACCTCACGTGTCCTGGACTGTCTTTCTCACATGACCCGTGTGTTTGTCCCCGTGATCAGCGCTTCCATCTCCCGTGTTTCAAGTGTCGCTGAATATCGCATTTTAAAATCCGCTCGCCTTCATGGATATGCTCGATCAGAGCTTGGACACCTCGACGAGGTGAGAGCGCGTCCTTTATGCACGGCCATCCTCAAGGCCCCAGTCAACCATTTTCTGCTCTGTTTTTGTAGTAGGGCAGTTAGCAATCATCTTTTAAGTTTATTTTCTGACTTTTATTAAGTTTTGTGCATGCCATTAATATAGTAAGTTAAACGTAGGATGCAAATAGCACGAAGAAAACAACAGATCGCAGGTGTTTTAACACCGATGCTCGACATATTTATATCACTATTAGCTCGATTGCTAATTTGGTGATTTTTGTCTATCCTTGTTAAGTTATTTGAAAATAAAACCACCTATCCAAGCCGGTGTACCTTTCATTTTAACAATAGTCTTCAGGATTAATATTTCCTGAAATATAAAAGATGTTAAACTTATATTTCAAGTGTAAATACTAAAAGCTCTTCTGCAGTTTTAAGCACTAAATTCCCTTCAACCTGCAAACAACCCCCGGTCTTTTCATCCAGAAGCTCTGTTTAGATCTTTATTTAATCTCGCCTTGTATATTTGGTTCTATATTTTTTATCTCCAGAAAGCTTTGCTTTTAGATTTTTAATGTTATATTTTATTTTGCAGACCCCTTTAAAAACTGAACGGTTTTTATTGAGACGGTTTGTTCACCAAGTTAAGACAGATCTAGCTCAGATTTATATCTAGAACATCTTTATCAAGCCATTTACATTTTTATTAATTAATATCCGAATCGTTCAAACGCATAAATTAATTAAGACTGAATGTAGCAGATGTGTTCGAATCGTTCTTTGAATCGGATCTTTTCAATGAATCGATTCGCGATTCTTTCCCTGGTGTTCTTGAGTGAATAATAAAGCGGTATGACATAATAAAAGTCACATTAAAATAATAATAGCCAAATGTAAAACTAAATTCAAAATATATTTTCTAAAGAGAAATTTAAATTTTATTGTTATTTATTTATTTATTATTATTTATTTTTAATTAAACACATTATGCTAAACAGTATAATTGGAAACAACATTGTTATTTTAATATTAAATACTATTTTAGAAATCACTCCACATTTCCTTCCCGCCAAAAGCCTCTATCTATATCTCTACAGCTTCCTTTCAAGTAGTTTCATAAGCTGACCCACAACCTGCTCTTTCTCTCTGCAGTCACGACAAACAGGAAACTGAGGAGGTTGTTCAGCTGCAGGAGGGTGAGTGAAAACATGCGGCTCTGAAGGATGTGTGCATGCAGTCAGTGATGCATATATCAGTACATCGCTGTTCGTTTGTGGTGTTTCTCAGGAGAGGGGGTGGGGGTGGAGGAGCAGGCAGCGGTGACCATAGCGAGTGTCCAGCAAGCAGCAGCTTTTGGAGACCATAATGTTCAATACCAGTTCCGGACAGAGAACACTGGTGGACAGGTCAGTGCGATCTTTGACCTTTCCAGGGTTCAGACCGGGGTTACTCTAATAAAACATGAGCCTCAGTCACGGCTCTTCTAAGAATGCTTTATTGTCTTATGTCTGTGAGTCTAGGCCTGCTGTTGAATTTAGTGTTGTTTATTGCTATTAAACAAAAATTGGCTAATACTTTATTTTAAGGTGTCCTTGTTACATGTGCTTACTATTAAATTATGCAATAAACAACATGTAATTAACATTTAGCCAAGCCCTATCGTAACCCTATCTATATAATAAGTTTTCAGTTCTGTTTAGTTTTAATAATTAGTAAGTAAACAAAACTTTAACATGTTTAATAATTTTAAATGCTTTTTATTAGTTCTATTTAGTCTTCATTTCTTCAACTTAAACCTATTTTATTGCTAGTTGCCAAGGAAACATTTTTAATATTAATTTATGATTTTCATCTAATATTTCTATTTAATTTTAATTGTACTCTGTGTCTGTTAACAAAATAAATTTTTAATATTTAACAAAAACAGCACCGGTGGATAAACCAACAAGCTTTATTATAACTTTAAAGTCTACAAGAAATTAAAATAGCCTCATAATTAGAGCCCGACCGATTTATCGGCAGATATTAGGCATTTTTTGATATATTCGTATCGGTGTTTATTTCTGCCGATAAATAAATATTTCAAAAATAAAATAAAAACGGATGAAACGCCCTTTAATTATGCTATGAATACTGCATTGCATAGTTTATCCACCAGAGAACACTCTACATCCTCCCTATTAGCCCAACATTATAACGCCATACATCCTGCAACCTACTAAATCAGCCAGAGTCGTGCAGGCGAATGATCACGTTCTTTATTGTCAGAAGTTCAACGTGCTTCGTGCTGTGACGGTTACACATTGAATTTCTTATGAACAACTCCCTCCCATACACATCTTTCTCCATTATGGTAACAGTTACATTTGTATATAACAGGGCG
>JAUCMR010000046.1:14704080-14725953 GCA_032357425.1 Enteromius argenteus | reverse complement strand
CAATAAAATAAACTTTTCTTGCATTATCATAGTATGTTAGTTAAATTCATAAATAACTACAAATAACTAATGTTAGGAAACTCTGTTAATGTTTTGTTGCACGTTTCTGAAAAGTAAAAAAATAAATAAATAAATATCGGCCGATATATCGGCATATCGGATTTTAAAACCAACAAATATTTGTATCGGTATCGGCCTTAAAAATCCTGTATCGGTCGGGCTCTACTCATAATGCACGTTCCTGGTGTCATTGCCTGTTATTCTTTGAATAAAAATAAAAGCTCCCTCTTAAATTGCTTTCCTCTTTTTGCTGACATCACTTGGCTATGATTATGATGTCATCACCCGACATCATCGTTCAGGATGATGCTAAGCACTAGACAAAGGCTATATTGGTCTTATTTTAGCAGACTTATATTGAAGTATGTAATGTCCACTGTTTATTACAATTTCATTCATGATAGATGCTTGTTTTATATGTAAATATTCTGTCACGTTTCAAATGGGAATTCATGTTTGCTTTAATCCATTTGTCTGATTTAAATCCAAACAATTAGATTACGCAACTTAAAGATACAAAACGTTCTACTTTTGTGACACAGGTGACGTATCGCGTGGTCCAGGTAACAGAGGACCATTTGGAGGCGGCGGGAGATGGAGGAGCAGCGGTCAGTGTAGTGTCCACAGCCGCTTTTGCGGGCGCGCAGCAAGCAGTAGCACAGGTGTGTATGGAGCAGACTGGACGGAAGCATGCAGGAAAGAAAGAAATGTATGTGTCTCATATTTCTATATCTGTCTCTGTAGGCTGTCATCCAGAACCCTTTCAGTAATGGAGGCAGTCCAGCGGGGGAAACAGTGGGGGGGGAGACACGCTTCGCCTATTTCCCAGCAGCGACTGTCAGTGACGGTACAGCTACAGCTGTCTCAGTGCAAGCCACGTCTGATCCGACCCTCACACAGGCTGGAGGTCAGGCTCGCATGCTGAAGTCCAAAAACTGAGCGTGTTTTACTGCTGGTTTACATGCAAATCAATAAAGCAGCGATGCAAGTGAACTGCATTTAGAAGAGTTGTATAGGAGGTGTGATGGTCAGTTTAGCTTTAAAAGTACTCCAGGATGTCAGTGGGAAACGGGCATTGTTTTCACGACTGTACCACTTGTCCTAAGGCTGCACGAGATTCTTTGGTCAGAAATTGTTCAGAATTTGCAATATCTAACGTAAATGTGCGTTTCTGTAATATATTACACGTTTTATAATCCAACGGAACACCGATTAAAGTTTACATGCCAAGAGTAATATAAAAATGTGTTCGGTTTATAATTAACCCGGTTATAACCTTATGTCTATAAACGAAAATGGTTTAACACAGATGGCGATGCATATTGTCGGCTTAAAGGAATAGTTCACCCAAAAATCATTTACTCACCATCATGTCGTTCCAAACCTGAAAGAGTTTCTCTCTTATGTTAAATATAAAAGAATAGTCATAGTATTTCTTTTCTACTGTGAAAGCCGATGGGGACTCACAACTGTTTGGTTGTTGTAAATATCTTTTTTTGTGTTCTACATAAGAAAGAAGCTTAAACAGGTTTGGAACAACATGAGTGAATGATGACAACGTTTTTATTTATGGGTGAACTATTCCTTTAAGTTGCATACTTGGTGAGCTTCAGTGTTAGTAAGTAATGTTGGTTTTAGCAGAAAATACAGCTGGTTTTTATCATCTGCCGTTGTGTTTAGCGGATATATAGATAATTTGTAATAGATGTTTAAATGTTTAGCATGTTAATCTGCTCTTTTGCACACTTACCCCCGGTTTCACAGACAAGGCTTAACCCTAGTCCTAGATTAAAATTTAAATCTAAACTTTTTCAACTAAAAGAAACTTGCACTGGCTGATCTTAAAACATGTCAGTGTCTTTGTTTTGTCTTAAGATGCACGCCAGTAATGCCTTTTTCTAAGGGATGTATATAAAAAATAATTAAATGTCCTAATTGAACTGTGGCCTAATCCTGGCTTAGGCTAAGCCCTGTCGGTGAAACCGGGCCATAGTGTCTCCTTCCTGTATTTCTTAACTAAATTTCCTCTTTTGTTGACCCTAGGTCAGTTTTACGTGATGATGAGTCCACCAGATGTTTTGCAGACTGGAACACCACGGACCATCGCCCCTCGTACACACACATACTCTACGTAAGTGTGATCATGGGTCAACATCCCTCACTTTTCCCAGTCTGCACAGCCCAGTCCACCCTGTTGATCCCAGTGCTATGTACATAATGATTTGATCCCTTCACGTTCCCTCCCCCAAATTAATTTCAGTTTGCAGAACAAGAAGAATGGAATTTCAAATCAAATCCTTATTCATTTTCCTTCAAAACACCTCAAATTGAGAGTGTGGCTTTAAGTTAAAAATGCAATGATTTTACATATAAATATGCAAAGTATTGTCCAATCAAGTGCAGTCAGAAAAACAACCGAAAAAATTTGTCCCACTTGCCTGCCATCCCCAGAGACCTTGGTGAACGTGAGACTCTTCAACACAGCAGATCAGACTGGTGAGGAAGACCTTTTACATCCCCACCCCCTTTCAGCTGCCAGCTTGTGTTTCTCTACATACCGCCGCTGTGGAGCAGCTGGCTTTCTAAAGGACATGTTCACACAAAAATGAAACTTTTGATGAAAATGTAGATGGATCCTCTGCAGTGAATGGGTGCCGTCAGAATCCGGTTTAAAAACTGAGCGTAGCCTACGGTTTGCTATATGGACTAGTATCTGGATGTAAATATGAATCTTGTATGTTCTGTGTGTGAATGAATGAATGGCAGAGACGTGTGGTTGTGTTTACTACATACACTGAAGCGTGTGACGCTCGCCGTGATTTCAGCATCTTCCGTCTCAGTGAGGATATAAATACATTAACCTCTCCAGAACTGCTCATGTGTATTTTAAGTGAAACCAGTATCACATCATATACACACAGAAATGTAAATATATTCACGGCAACCCATCAAAATAAAAGTTTGGTTTAGACATTGTGCCTGAAATATATTACTATTATATAAAATAATGTATTTGATAGGCTACTACTACAACGACTGTTTAAAGAAACTTATATTCACGTTTAGTTTTAAGAAATAACTGCACAATTTAAATTTTTCCTTTAAAGTAGTAAATCCCCCTTTATTTACCAAAACATTTTTACATTTCATCAAGTAAAAGACAAATTAAATTTGGGTGAAATGTTTACTGTTTTTCATACTTTTATTTATTTATTACTGGAAAAACTTGGAATAAGTAAAGAATGGCCTTAGTTTTTGAACATTTTATTTTTGTTTTGACTTTATTAATAAAAGTAGTGCTTTTGCGTATTGCTTTGGTGCTGAGAACTGTGGGTTTTCACTGGTATTCACTAAATGCTAAATGTTGGTACCGTGACAACACTAGACAGAATAAGAGTCCCAACAACTGATTAAAAACATCTCAGTAATCAACACCTGCAGTCCATCAGTTAACGTTTTGAGGATTATTGTAATGCTTTAACTTATATTGACGGCACCCATTCACTGCACCCAAATCCGTCGGTGAGTATGAAATGTAATGCTAAATGCTTGATGGTGATTAAATTTAAAGCAAATACAATTTTTTGGGTGAACTATTCCTTTAATTCAGTACTGTATGAGTACTATAGATGTGTTTGCTGGTGTTTGAGTTTTCTTCATGTTCGGAAGACATCAGTTCTAGCCTCTAAAAACCGAAATGAGGAAAAATCAAAGGGTTACATGTTTCTTTTTAGACTAACCTATTTGTCCAGATTTAAGTAAATCTTTGGGTACAATCGAATTGGCCTGATTAAAGTTTGTGACTCAATAATGAAGTGTTATATCAGTAAACGGGCTGAAGAAATGTTTGTTTTCCAATAGGCTTCAGCTCTTGTGTCGTGCAGATTAATTTGGTGTTTGTGGTAGTTTAATGGTGCAGTAGAACAAGCTAACACAAGTCTCCTGTTTTTCTCTTCTCTTTCTTACTTGCGCAGGAAGATGGATGGCCCCCGGGCGCCTCGTGATGAGAGAAGGAGAGCACAGCACAATGAAGGTGAACTAATACATGTCTTTAGAGCTCAGAATATGTGCTTTTTCAGCGAAAGCAAGAACATCTGTACAGTTAACCTAGTTTCCATCCAGGTTTTATGCCGTTGCGTTATTGACAAAGAGAATTTGCGTCAAAAAATTGCGTTCAACTGGCTTTTTACCAATAAAATGGTGCGTGTGATGATGTCATCCTTAAAAAATAAATGTATTGTTGCATAATTTTGGAGTATCATAAAAAGATTGCCCTTGAGCTGTTTCCATACATAATTCACCTATTGCGCAAATTATATGCTAGTAGCCTGTTCTTCATCAGTTTAAAAAACATTATTAAATTGTATAGGCCTACATAAAAATATTTTCAACAAGTTTAATGAGTTTTTGTATTTTGACTGTTTAGATACTTCATTAAACAATAGTATATTCATAAGGTGCAGTTGTATTATTATTTTTTTATTAGTTTTTTCTGATAAACATTTATTAGACTGTATTGGAAATAGGAATGTTAATTACAGTTATTTTATTTCTCCTAATCAACAACCAACTATCGTTAAGACATCATTAACAGACAAGATTGTGTTAAATTACAATAAATTCAATTTGAATTGATACATGGCTGTGTGTATTAATATTGCACAAGCAAAAAGCAGCATAAACATCAGAACGTGAGGATCACGTGTAGAGCTTGTGCGGACAGAGAAACATAATAAAGCTATATATGAAAGAGAGGCCCGTATGCCAAATATATTTTTGTAAAGAAATAATAAATGAAGTAGCAGGTTATATGCTGAATTTTAGTTAATTTTTGTGATGCGCTCTTAAGAAAGCGGCATCCAGCTTATATCGGTAAAACTTTTGAAGCCTGATTAGTGCCACAAATTTAACTGATGTAAATGCATTTCAGTCAAAATTAAACTAAACTATAAAAATATAGAAGTGGAACGTTGTCCATCTGGAATTGATTGAATTGTAATGTGGAGTTAGAAAAGAAATGGTGGAAGTTATTACACTTTAATCAAACACTGTAAAGACATCATGAAAGTACAAGAACCACGAGCATGGAGTGAGAAGAGAAAATAGAGTATGGAACAGAAGTAGCTCAGTTTGGACTGTTCCTAAATGATTTTATTGGTGTATTTGCAGTGGAAAGGAGAAGACGAGACAAAATCAACAACTGGATTGTTACGCTGTCTAAAATCATCCCAGACTGCAATATGGACAACACCAAAACAGGAGCAGTAAGTATCTTACATCCTCTGTTCTTGGACCTGTTGTACATCTCCACACCTGCTGATGTTAATGAACTGCTTGTCCTTCTCTAGAGTAAAGGAGGTATCCTGTCTAAAGCATGCGACTACATTAGAGAACTCCGACAGACTAACCAGAGGTTGCAGGAGAGCTACAAGGAGGTGGAGAGAATACAAGTGGACAATGAGCTACTGAGACAACAGGTATTTAGTAATGTAGGATGTACACTCAGATTACTTGTGTGTATATCTTTAGTTCTAGTTTTATTAAGTTGTAATAATCAAAAATGTTTTTTGAATCCATTAAATTTCTAAAATTATAATTTAATGCTTTATTAACAATGACAATAGTTTATGAATAGTGTTTAATTTTTTCAGTTTTTCTGGGTTTTAAATTTGTTTGGTTATTTATTTTTGATCTAAAACCAAAAGTAATCAAATAAATGTTTACATCTTTACCAATTTAACCAATCTTTTAAAATCTAATCAAATGGCTTTTCAACAGTTCCTTTTAGTTTTTGGCAAATGAAGTGCTGCAGAAGAGCTTAAAGAGGTTTACAGTTTTAAATAATTGAGGGCTTGAGACGAAGAAACATACAAGGCCATATTTTCACATTTTGAGTAATAAGATTTTTTTTCATTTGTGAACATTGTATTATATATCTTTATTTTACTTGAAGATAGACAACAAAAGCTTCTCAGTTCTTAGGAGATAACATTTTTCAGTGTCAGTGTTATTGTGATTTATATTTCTCAAATGTGGAAAAACGGTATATGTCCAGTTAGTGTGAAATAACAGTAAAACTCCAATTCATCACATCACTTTAAACCACTAAAGATCTGATCCCTTTATCTTTGTTTTAATACAGTAACAGAAACTTCAGGTTAATATTAAGCATTTCTTTCAAGTTTATTATTATTATTTAAAAACAGAAAATACATTATAAACAAGGTACAATACATAGACCTTCTTACAGTACAGGCAATAACAATCATTTATTAACAATAAACAAATAAATACTACAATACATATAACATGCATCATAGCTAAATATTATACTACATATCATAAGGCATACAAGATAATCTACTAAAATAAACTGTGTATATACTACTTCAAACTGTTTTCCCTGGTTTTTGTTCTCCTCTTCGATTCAAATATGGTTTCCCAGCATCCCTCAAAGCCTTCCTTACTCTGTCCTTCTATTTGTTCATGACGGCTCTCCTTCTTTTGCTGAGGTTTTGCCTTTTAATGTCCAAAGCGGACGTGACAGCAAGTGGCATCGCCATTCTTCTTAGTGGACATAGACGCTATGTTAATGTTTAAAATGCAGACTCTTGGTCGCGCAAAAGTATCCCCAAACTGTTTCTGTATACAAAGTTCACACATACAAGTCATGTCACACGGTTCTCTCAATTTTTGGGGGGGACGTTGCACGCACTCAATTATTACCACCACATTAACCACTTTACTAGGAAAAAAAATTATTATTAAAAACAAAACAAACCGTTAAAGGAATATAAAAAAAATTGTAGGGCCCTATTGTTCAAAATATTGAAATTGAGAGTTTTGGACTTTTTTCTTTTTTTTTCACTGAAATAAATGATTTCAAAGAGAGAGTAAAGTACTTAAAAACAAAAAGGGTACTACTGGGTTAAAATGTGAATGGTACCCAACCCTACACAGTGCTAGGCTACTATTGCTGCTGTTGTTATAGCAACAAAAGACGCCAAGTGTAAACATGCCCTAACTAGTCAATTTCTGCGATGTTTGGTGTTTTTCTGACCAAGTCTGATTGGGCACCTGCTAATATGTTGAATGTCTGTTATCCTGCAGATTGAAGACCTGAAGAATGACAATGCACTGCTCAGAGCTCAACTACAACAGCATGGCCTGGAAATCAGTGAAACTACATCACAGTGACAAAAAAAAACATTCTCACGAATATAAACAGTCTCAAGTGGAGAAATAACCCCTCAATGACACACTTGCTCACAACTCATCACAGACTAAAGATGTGCTGCAACTCAAGTAGAGTGTTTATTTGATACACAGACACATCCTTCTGACAAGAGACTCTCTGACCGTTGTGAAAATAATATCTGCTGTACAAGCACATTTAGTTTTCTTCTTCACCTTCGTGAGAACTCAACCACCTGGACTCGGTCGATATGGAATACCCCTCTTCCGCTTGCCACAAGTCTTTAGTTTGAATCTCAGATTTGTGAACCCGTTTATATGCCTGCTCATGCCTAATGCTCATATTTTTGTTCTGTTTGAATCATTCTGTGGATTTTATTTTTGCTACACCGTGCAAATGTTACCACTGTCTCTAACATGACAGAAGGTCTTTTTCCGAGGGTTCTGGGGTTCTTGTATTTATTCGCTTTCAAGAAATTGCGCAGCAGCAGGTATACAAAACCTTGGCTCTTGTTTTGAATTTTATTTAGTTAATTTTTTGGTCCATATATCAGACTTTGTGAAATGCGTTCATCTGGCTGACTTGACATTGTGGCACATCGAGACTAATTTACAGTATAAATTTGCTTAGAATGTACCTGAAAGTGCATAGAGTATGTTTTCATTTAAAAATAGAGACTTACGAGATCTAAAACTGCATTACCTATAAATTTCAGTTTTCAGAGTCCATTATATTTAATGCACTGTGATTTTAGTGAAGGATGAACGAGTAGCTCAGGGTTTTGAGGTGCAGGAAAAATAGCCGAGGCTCTGGAACTCCCCACTAACCTTGTAACCCTGCACTTTTTGCCCTTTGGCTTTAACATATTAGGAAAAATGTACTGTATATATCATGTATCTCCACCAGTTGTTCTTGCGTCTTGAATTAAGTCAAATGTACTTTATAAGCCCTAATTCCCAGCCTCGTTTCTCTGCAGCAAATAAAATGGAAGATGCACAATAGAATTAATAGGATTGCTACTGCTAGTAGTGTTCTGGTTATTTTGTTGCAGCTTATCTTCCATCTTATTTTGTGACGGTCCTAATTTGGGTTAAGACATTGATCAACGACAACCTGTTGAACAATAAAATCAGAGATGAGCTTTAAAATGGATCAAACGCCATGTAATTCTAAGGGTACGAGCATTAATATAGGGGACAGCTTTATTGAGCTATGAGCTATGCATAGGGAATATATAGTTAAAAAGCAGGAAGATTTATTTTCTTAAACGTTCTTGATAGTTTTAGTGTTCGCCAGTTAATTTCCCAGGTTTTAAGGCCAGTAGACCTTATTTAATCTTTAACAGGAATGAAAATGATGCTGTGATGATAGTACAATGTTTAATGCAATTATTCAGCTGACAAAACCAGAGATAAAAAATTATAAATTAATTTGCTATAATGACACGGTCTGACCTTTACAAAGACTTAAGTCAGTCCGTCACAGCCTTGTTTTATTCGTGTTAAATACGGTGTCTAGCTTCTTTAGGGTCTCCTCAGGCCTGTGTTAGTCAGATGGGCTGGTAGCAAAGCTTGAATAATTTAATGCTGGGTTACAAAAAAATACAACTTTTGATTGTTTGCTAGCACCCACCTGTCTCTGGGTTTGATTAAACCGCATCAGTAAAACCTTAAACAATCACAGCAAACCAAGTGTTGAACCAGTGAAACATCAATACATGTTTCAGATATTCCACGTAGCAATACAGAGAGCGCACAGATAACCAAGCTCTCCTCTTTCACAGTATTACGCTGTACTTGAATGACTGTTGATTTACAGAGAACTGTAGTCTAACGCACTGCTGCTTTTAGAGAGAATATTTTCATTCATGTCTGGTTGAATCGAGGAACTCTTAGCATGGCATTCTTACCCCTGGTTTGATATCTATAAGCTACACAACGCAGTTGCTGATGACTGTTGATGTTTATGTATGTACTTCTATAAAAGAGAAAACATTACCATATGTAGTTTTTTTCTTTGACCGAAACAAAAGTGCTGAAATAAATTAAAATTAACTCTGATGCAGTTTAACATTTTCTGATCCAGTACATTCGCATGGAAAGACTATTATGTATATACCTTGTGACAGTCTTGTTGTGTTTCACTGGTTCATTCACGGTCAACTCTATATGGTGTCTAACCTGATGTTTTCCCTCTTACTAGTCAGAAAGGCTCATGGCAAAGTTTGAAAAATATAAGGGATTACAAAACAATATTATTTTTGACTGTTTACTATTGCCTCATTTATCTCTACCTCTCTCTGGTTTTGGCAGAAAAACCACTTTAAAAACAATTTGTGATCAAGTGTTGAACCAGTCAAACATCCAAATATGTATTTAATATTCCATGCACAGATAACCTGTAAACACTGTCCTCTTCACTGTATTAATTCTGTACTGAATGACTTACAGAGTAATGCACTGCTGCTTTTAAATCCATGCAGTTTTGTTTAAACCTGTGGATGTTTGTGTATATACTCATCACAGGTAGAGCTTGTTTATGGCTGAGGACAGTTTAGCTTTCCACAGGGACAAGGAGCAAAAATGGCACTAAGTTGGAGAGAAAAAAAAAGCTAAAATAGATTTATTACATCTCTTGCAAATAAAGTGAAAATTAATTTTAAATAAGTATTAATTGCGGCACTTAATTAAGGTCTCACCGTATTTCTTTTTACACGTTGCTTTTATAACCAATCACACACTATTCTGTAGCGTTTATGAGTGCAGTGGCCAATCAGAAGCGTTGAGGTGACTAAACTAAACTAAATTCTGGACTTGAAGAATTCTCTCTTTAAATGACAAATTGCAGATGTACATACAGCTTCAGTGATTATAATATAACCATAGTTTTAAAGATTGCGATAAGTAAAGAATAATTGATGATGAACGTTGAATTACTAGAAAAATAAATACACCTGAGGTGGTGATGCGGACATTTGTGTGCAATGTGTTTCTATAATTCAACAGCCTGGAGTCAATTATTCCACTTATACTACAGTTGCCACACCTCAAGACATCGATCAGATGATATATTTAAGGTATTTGTCCGGTTTTTGCACTTAAAACACTAATGTGTGAGGATTATTTCTTCTGCATCTCATCCAACGCCTTTGTTGTTAATACCAAAACATCATTTCTCTTTCCGTTTTTGACTTCCAGATTTTGGAGGCATCTTCACTTCCTCTTCCGTCAAGCCTGCGCTATAGGTGAAGTCAATAGGTGCGTCAGCATGAGCTCGAACACACCTAAGCTGTTTGTGTTGCCTGGATACAATTCGGGCGGACTGAACCATTTTATGATAATCGAGAGGGTGAGAGACGTTTGTGTTTCCTAAACAAATACATTTTTTTGACACCAGAAAACAGCAAGTAGAATAATTTAAAGTTAATCATTTTTACTATCAAATATTTTTTTTTTAGCTCCACAGTTTTATTGGGGGCTTCTCTGGGCCCCCTCTCAGTCATGGGCCCTGAGAATCTTTACAGCGCCCCAGGGTGTGGCATCGTATCGAGTATACAGGGGAGAAGACTTGGTGAGTGTGTGTCTGAGTTATTAAGAAGCAGAGAACTACTGATTTCATTTTGTAGCAGTGGAGAATGCAAGTGGGACTCAATTTAATATGCGTCATGTTTAAAAATTCTTGTTACTAAAATGTAATATATATATTATAAACATATATTTACAGAGTAGTCTATAGAAGTCTGTATAATTTATATAAATTCGTCTTTTAACTTTCTAATACTAATCTATATAAACTGTGTGCGGTATTTTTAAAACCTTTACAGGTCTAACACTCTACAGATCTCACTTATCTAGCTTGTTTTCTCTCTCGCAGATGTTACAGCAAATTCCCACAATTCACTGCAATGACAACGTCTCAGAAACACAGGAACTTCTGTGCTGAGCCAATGGGAGATAAATCTGTATACAAGCTTCCTGGAATTGGTCCTGTGCTGGGCGCACGATTACAGAACAGGGGGATATTAAGAGCCCGAGACGTCTTGGGGCGTTTCCTGGTCCTGAACAAGGATGAGCAGCAGTTTAAGAACTGGCTTGGAGACTCGTGCGGGGCCAATGCAAAGCACCAGAGGGACTGTTACAACTGTCTACAGGAATGGACAGATAATTATTTATAAAGAGCCAATGTTAGCCGGTTTATCAGATCAACTAATAATTAACAACAAGGTTTGTGTTTCATGCATAAAATGTTGAATGTAAATTCTCAGGCACTTTGACAGCTGAGGCTATTGCATATACCCTAATCTTTCTGTCCACATGTAAGAGTATACCTAAATCTATCTATCTATAGGCCTACATACATGTTTATTTTGCAAAATGGATATATGTAATGTAATATTTGTTTAATGTAAATTTTGTCTCTCACAAGATTAGGCCTATAATGTATTTTAATTGTTTATTGAGATCATGTTCATTGTCCAGCAAATATTACTTTGACCATGAAATCACTGGCGGCTGTTTTTAAATGCGTTATATATTTTTTAAATGCATCCCCATGAAACAATACTGCATATTTTAAATAAAATGAAAATAGACATGTTTTTCTATGCACAGATGTACCCTAATAGCAGAAATTCCTATGAATAGTTTTTGAAGGCACTTGACAAATTCCCATGTCAGAAATCAAGTTTTCTCAACTTCACATTATATTCATATTTTAATGCATAAAGTTGTTAAACTAGTTTGTCTGTCATTAATGTGAATTCAACCTGCCACTTACCCTTTAAAATCATAAACATTTCCGTTTTCAATAATAATAAAAAACAATCCTTTGTTTTGTTTTTGTAGAAGTGTTCTCTCAAATAGCATGAAACATATGTCTTACTTGTGTCAGTTTATACTGGACAGGAAAGTGTTTGTTCATATATTATACATCTTGTTGTTCTTTTCTAGCTGGTATTGTGATTTATAGCTTAACATGTCCACCCTGTTACACACTGCATTGTTAAAATATTACAGGGTGGAGAATCATGTGGGATGTGTTTTCTGGGTTTACAACTGTGTTGATTATACCATGATTTAATCACCTGATCTTGATTGTACTTTCTCACAAAAAATAATAAATAATTACATTTAACCACTGAATCTGTTTCAGCACGTGTGTCTTCAGACTCTGCCAGCTTACTGGAGACTGCAGGCACCCAGTCCCTCACTCAATATTAAAAATTAATACTGCGTTTATACAAACCAAAGAAAATCACGAGCACAAATCTGTGTTAATAGAGCCTACATAGAGCGCGTTCTCGTGCTGCTCAAGTCCAATGTGTGCATGAAGAGTTAAGTTTCGTTTCTCGTTAAAGGGAAACGTAAGCATTATTTCATTATTGATTTTAGTTTATCCTCTGCAAGTCTCGACTCTTTGACATGATTCCTGGCAAAAGGCGGGGTGTGATATAAAATCCACGATTGATTCTGCAGTCTGGATGCTGAAATGATCAGCGACAGCGCAATAGAGATAACTGATCATCTTTTCTCTTCTCGTGTGTAGCCTATATTTTCTGCTATATTTTATTGGTTGGAGACAAAAGATTCAATCGCGACCCACTTTTAGAAAACATATGTTTGGAGTGCTGTTGGGTGAGAAATTTTAATTGATGGAATATTGATTAAGGTAATTTCAGGGAAGACGAAACTTAGTGCCAGGACAGAAGTTTCGAGAGGAAATATTAGAGGCGGGGTTTATGCTCGCATTAGGATGCAGTCGATGAACAGGTAAGGCTGTGAAAAAAACGTCTGGCTTTATTACCTAAATATTATTTGGATTTAATGATATTTTAAGAAAACAAATGTGTTTAAAGTTAGAATAGCAATGTCAAATAGATGTGTTGACAGGAATTGAATGGTTGAACACTCAGTTATAGCATCTAGGTACCTGTTATTGTTTGACTATAGACTATATAGGAAGTAAAGGAATTTTACTATTCAGGCTAACTTTTTTGACAAAATAATGTCTCAGTGTTTAATTTCTGGGTCATTGGTGGATTTTGGACTGAGCTGTTTTTAACCAGTTAGAAGAAGATAAATATCTAAAGAAGATTCATATTTAGGAAGAATTTTAATAAATTTGACAATTCTTTTTTTATTTTCCATGTTAACTTGCCATAACAGGGTGTGTTATGTCTTAAATGAATGTCTAAAAAATGACAAATCATAAGACTCATAAATGCTGTGATGACGTCTACATGAGGTTTCACAGACGAGGCTTAAGCCTAGTCCTAGACTAAAGTGTAAGTCTTAGCTGTTTCAACTGAAGTAAACTTGCACTGACTGATCTTAAAATATATCTGTGCCTTTGTTTTGTCTCAAGATGCACACCAGTAATGTTTTTTGTTTTTTTTCCTAAGGATTTTCATAAAATTACTTAAATGTCCTAATTGTACTATGGCCTAATCCTGGCTTAGGCTAAACTTAGATTTTTAGCACTAATGTAGCTAACAGGGTAGACAGAAGATTGAGAGACAAAATAATTTAATGATTTCATACATTATTCATAAACAAATGTATATACTCATATGTATTTATTACAAAATGAAGTTGAGAAAGCATAACTGGGACATAGGTGTTTATACTGCCTTTAATATATAATCAAAAGGATTTTTTTTGTTTTGTTTTCATTTATAATTGTAAATCAGATGCTTCTGACTGTTTCTATAACAGTGCACTAACACATTTGTAGTAACAGATATGTTAACAATGTAATCATTAATTTATAATGATGTACAATATTAATTAGGCCTGTATTTGCAAAGTTTGTAATCATAGATGAAGTTGATTGCTTAATAATCTGACATCTTCTCACAGACATAAAGGACGGTCTTCACACATGGCAGAAAAAATGGTATTATTTTAAACAATTTTATTGTATGTATGTATGTATATATATTTGTAGCAATAGCCAAATATAACCAAAAATCATTAAGATATTAAGTAAAGATCATGTTCTGTGAAGATATTTTGTAAATTTCCTACCATAAATATATTAAAAATGCATAGCTAAGAACTTAATTTGGACAAATTGCATTTGTTTAAACTATTGAATTTTACTTTAAAAATTGTAAATATGCTTTGTGAAAGTAGAAAAGTTTCTTTTTGCTCATGTGGCATTTAATGTCTTGACCCAATCCTCTGCAGGACTCGCTGAGAGCCAGAGAAATGAGTACAGCCTTCAGAGATGAAGAGCTGAGAGAAGAGTGCAGGACCACCACCGAAACACCATCAGGTACCAAACAAGCTTCACACACTCGTAGTTCCACAAAAGCTACACTAGCAAGACATCAGCATTCTTCAGGTACATCTCAATCGATGTACAACTTGTATAATGTCTTTTTTTTATTCAAATCAGAACAACCACAGCCGCCAAAGAAATCAGCGGGTTTGTCTCATCTCATCGATTGTTTGTTTGTTGTTACTTTGTATGTTTTATACTCTGTAAGAACTGTTTCAAGGGTGGTTCCACAATTGCTCTCTGGAAATGCTGGGTTAAATATACAAATTCATAACAGTGTAAATACAAAGATGGCTATAATATTAAAAACAAAAATGTCATGCAAGACTCGAATTCTAGAATTGAGTGTTCTCTAGAAAGTAATATCCACAAATGAATTTATGTAAAAACTCTAAAACGTTGTTTTTTAATAGCTGTGGTTGACAGAATCATAAAAAACATATCCCAAAATAACAAAGCATTACCAGGGGGTTAATAAAATAAACCAGATAAAGTCGGTTGGAATAGAGATTATGTATTTCTGGCTGCTAAATGTGAAACTATGTTTATGTAGTCATGTGATTTTGGCTGCTAGATGTACATAAAAAAGTGCCTGCAGAGAGTCATAATTTTTTAAAATAATAAAAATAAAAGTAAATACAATATATTATTGAATGGTAACAAATATTCAAATATTTGAAATGAAGATGTCTGATTCTGGTAGCCAGGAACTTAAAAATAAAATTGAAATGGCTTGATAAGTATTCAACCCACACCTCCTACGATCAGATAAACCAGACACCTGATATCTCAAAGTCACGATTCATCCAGAGAAAACGTCCTGGAGTAAGACAAGGCTTCTGTATTCAGTTGATAACCTCCTTCAAACTGGACAGTTGAGGCTGCAAATGACCGGAGAGAACTTCACTGACAGCTTTGATGCATATCCATGGAAGTCTGGGTACAGAAATGTGGGAAAAGTGAGGGGAAAAAGCAAAGATTTAACCTACAACACTCTCATCTGCTGCCAGCAGTAAGACCAATGATGAGGACACAAGCAGATCCCCAACGGTTTGCTGAGGAAGCATTGCCAGTGATGGACTTTCACCAAGTGGTTTAAGAATAGTTATCAAACCATATTAGATGTGCAGTGCTTGAAGTGGGACGGTACTCAGCTCTATGCAGTTCTATGTTCACAGTACCGAGCATTTTTCTCTCATACCGCCGCTAGAAATACTGACACTGAACCTGCAGGGACGCGGACAGATTTTCTCTCGCGCGAGCGCGGATACAATGGGTCACTTTTCACTTCAAGCACTGGATCTATCGCAAAAGAGTGACCACTTTCTGGAGGCACTTTCTGCTCTGTTCAAGCTGCATTCTGCCTTTGTTTAAACGGAACCACCTTTAAAAACAGAGACCACAGCCCAGTCGAACAGCAATTAGTACGTATTTTACGAGGTGGCTAATTTGTACAAATTTGTATGAGTGAGGTTTACGAGATACATTTTTGCTAAATCATACCTATTTTACGAGTTGCCAATCCGTATGAATTTGTAGGAATGACCTACACCTAATCCCGCCCCTAAAGCTACCCGTCACTGGGGATTAGACAAATCATATAAAATCACACGAGTGAGGTCGTACGAATTAGCACGAATTTACCACCTCGTATGAGCACATACAAATTGCTCGTGAGACTTTGTCAGAATTTAATAAAAAGCTACAACATAAATGAGCAGTGTGTATTATTAAAACAAACGCATTTACTCTGTGGACTTCATCTCGGCTTGAATTGGACTCCAGCAGACGCGGCGGTCACGAAAACGCGATCCAAAGACGTGTCTACACGCAGGAAAAAGATTGATATACAGTAAGTGTATCAATCTTTGGTATCAGCTTAACTCCATGCTGCAGTGGATTTGTGATGGATTAAGATGAACTCTCCAGTCAAAGATAGATATTCCAAAAAAGGCCATTATTAATTTTTTCCTTCGGAGTGGGAACCTTTGTGGAAATCATGAATATTGGAGAACTTCTAGCAACATGCAAGCTACACTGTGTCAATGAATAACCCTCATATGCTTTATATTGGGACCCATCTTCTTCATCACAACTTTATCCAGCTCCAAGGGGGAAGTTCTTAGTGATTGCTTTCTGATAAAGCCTTGTTTCTGATGAGATGCTACAGTGCATTACGCAATCAGTTGTGTTAAATGGAAACTACACTATATTGCCAAAAGTATTAGCTCACCCATCCAAATAATCGGAATCAGGTGTTCCAATCACTTCCATGGCCACAGGTGGATAATATCAAGCATCTAGACACGCAGACTGTTTTTCAAACATTTGTGAAAGAATGTGTCTCTCTCAGGAGCTCAGTGAATTCCAGCGTGGAACTGTGATAGGATGCCACCTGTGCAACTAGTCCAGTCGTGAAATTTCCTCGCTCCTAAATATTCCACATCTCAACTTTCAGTTGTACTATAAGAACGTGGAAGCGTTTGGGAACGACAGCAACTAAGCCACAAAGTGGTAGGCCAGCGGATGCTGAGGCGCGTAGTGCAAAGAGGTCGCCAACTTTCTGCAGAGTCAATCGCTAGAGACCTCCAAACTTCATGTGGCCTTCAGATTAGCTCAAGAACAGTGTGCAGAGAGCTTTATGGAATGGGTTTCCGTGGCCGAGCAGCTGCATCCAAGCCATACATCACCAAGTGCAATGCAAAGCGTCGGATGCAGTGGTGTAAAGCACATCGCCACTGGACTCTAGATAATAAAAAAACACTCCTAAACCTTGTGGACAGCCAGCCCAGAAGAGTTGAAGCTGTTATAGCTGCAAGGTGTGGACCAACATCATACTGAACCCTATGGATTAGGAATGGGATGTCACTTAAGTTCATATGCGAGTCAAGGCAGGTGAGCGAAAACTTTTGGTAGTATAGTGTAGGTATCAGTGTCATGCATTGCAAGGCACTATAAGGCAATAGAAGAAATCATAGAAGAGGATTTCAAGATTTTTTTGGAGGGAAGTTGGCAGATCAAGAATTTTTAGGATCAATAATAGACATAGAACAAACCTGAAGAAACCTTCATTTTGATGCAAATGCCTGAGATGATGACAGAACGTGGCCTTTTCTGCAGGATTTGTCTCAAAGGGATGTTTTTTTCACTAGCTTACTTGGCAACGGTGCTCAGATGGTTTTAAGTACCCAAAAGCTTCCAAATATTTGGGATTCTTCTTCTTTTTTGAAGAAAATGAAGAGCATTTATTATGGACCTTATACTTGATTTACTTGAGGAAATGTTCTGCTTCTGCTTTCATGGACTCCCATGTCTACATCATTAACTTGATAAGAAAAGTGGACGTTGTTGGCAGGATGGGCACTGAACATGTTCTCTTCCACGCTTTCTCAAGGACATACAAAGGAGAAGATGCGTCGAGAAGCACACCTGCTCAACCATCCACACCGCCGCCGTTATCGCTCCGCGTATCAAACAAAAAACACAAAAAACAGAAGAGCGTTTCTAGGTAAGTAGAGTTTCATGAGCGACTTTTAGAAGAAAGTATGTAAACACTAACACAAATATTTTGACAGGATCAGCAAAGGTTCAAAGTCCTCTTCTGAACATCCAGTCCCAGAAGAAAACTCTTCTGACAAAAGCCTGAAAGTAAGTTTAGTTTTAAGACACAATCTAGCTGATATTAAGAAAAAATATGAGTTTTGTTGAAATGGTTGACATTATTTCCACACATGACTAGTGTGTTGAAAATGACATTGTGTTATTATTATTAAGGTCTGTGACAGAAGTCCTCAGCGTGACTCAGATGAAGTGTGTTTTCCTGAAATCAGTCAGAACGCTGTGAAGGATGACGCAACACAACAGAACAAACCAGGTCCAATGTTATAATCACTAAATGTTTCATATCATTGAATGAGCAGTCCATACATTATCAGCGCATGTGTACAGTTCAAGAAATCATAAAGAGATGAACTAGACACAGACATGAATGTGTAGGATAAATATCATACAATATGGAATTTTAATTTCTTGTTCTTTTCCTATAAAACAGATGTTCACAAGATTGCCTTACTTTCTGGTGAAGGACATCCATCTTTCAAATCACCAAAGTAGGTTCTTTAGCTACAGTAATCAGACACATCCATGTTATAAAGTTTATGTTAAAGTATCATTTTGCATTTACATTTGTGTCCTGAGCAAACACAAGTTTATATAGTATATTGTATAGTATATAGTTAAATAGTAAAGTTTTTTCAAGTAAATTATATTAGCTTTATTCTGTTTTACTGTAATGCTTGATAAGTAAGGTTTATAATGCTTTTTAAGGTATGTTTATATGTTTATTATACTGCAAATGTAGCTGATAACAATATGATATTCATTGTCTGCTTCTAATTTACTTTTTTTCTTTTTAAACCAGGAGGCTTTTATTTTCTTGTCCACCTGAATATGACACTTCCATTGTGGGAAATAACCGAAAAAAGAGAAAAAGGTCTTTTTACACTGTACCACCTGTCAAAATAAAAGTCCTGTAATAATATAATTCAATGTTACTTAATAAATGCCTTTAAAATTATTGATCAAGATTATTCTGATGTTGGATTTTATGGGCTACTACACAACCTAACTAGTATTTATTTACATTTTACTGACTACAGTGAGCCTGTGGTCGACAAAAGCCCTGAGATCGACTCAGATTGGGAGGACAAAGAGAACAAAGTAAGCTAGATCTGTTGTGCAGTTATTGTTTGACTTTCACCTGTTATGAAGCTCATTTTTGCATTTAAATTTTCTAGCCGTCCAATTTTGAGGGGAACGAAAACAAGCCACACGTCAGTCTGTCATTCGACTCAGAGCAAATGAATAAGAAGAGGTTTCTGTATGAGTTTTCTGAAACATTTGCTCAAAATTCAGAAGATGGACGCTCCACTGCAAAAATCCCAGATCAGCCGTTTGGAGTGAATACATCCTGGGACGAATGTGCAAATCCAGAAATTCAAAACATTGGGAAAAGGAGCAACGAAGACTTAAACAGTGACAACAGTGGAATAGTCACAATCAGAATAATCGACTTTTTCCACTATGCCAAAATAATTATTTTTCTCATCAATTGGTACGGACAGGAAAAGCAGGACAGGCCGGATATCGTCTTTATAGTTGGTAGATTCTCAGTACGGTTGCAAGCAAGCAATCTATACTGTTGTCCAGTCAAAAAAGATGATCAAGAGATACATACTCCCGATAAACAGCTTTCTTATGCAACATTGGAACTATCACCAAAAATTGCTAAACGCTTTTCTGAGACACTTTGGAACTACATGGTGGGGAACCATGACAAAATCGAATCTTATGTACTGACGCCTCAAGACGCCACTGCAGTGTGTGCTGTTTTGTTCTCAGAGGTTATTAGGTATCCTAGCATGTTTTTCCACAATATTCTTCTGATGGAGTATTGTAAATCGTGGACTGAGATTAGATACTATCATCCAATGGTAACAGGAGGTTCATGGAAACATCAGAGCAAAGACGTTCCAGAAAAAGTGTTAAAGAGAGAACAAGAAAACCTTGTAATTTGTGCTAAGAAAATTATGAGCAATGAGAGCAAAAGAAGCAGTGTGTTCCAGGTCACCTCCTCAGTTTGAAGAAGGACGCTCTCATGCTGATTGCCAAATTGGGGGCTCTTTTTGAGAGAGGCTTTTGGGGTATGAGAGCTGAACACGCAGCAACCCTTGAAGTTTCAATCAAAAAGAGGACCCCCAAAACAATAATTTATATATTTTTATAATTTGTATAATATCTATTTATATATTTATGATTTTATATAATATTTATGTATTTGTACATTTTTATATTAAATATGTTCATAAATATTTATTGTCTTTATTGTGTCATTGCCTTTTTGTGAGTGGTCATGCATTAAATGAGAGGGGTGATAACACACTGATATAAAAAAATATTATAAAGAAAAAACTGCAGTAACAGTATGAAAAATTAAACAGTCTGTATAATCAGTCACATTGATCAAACATTTTTTAATCAGCAAATTTATGGCCTCTACATACAAATACTGTGCAATCATTAAAGAAGAGTCTAAAGGCTACATATACTGAAGTCTGTGTAAACTTATTACTGTTCTTTTCATGTCAGAGGTGCTGTGCTTACAGCTTTTACCATAGAGAAAATAACTTTATGGCGACTAATTATATATACTTTTCTATGTATGTTTCTATCTGGTCTCATGGCAAAAATGTACCTGGGGGCACTTTTTCGTAACAGTAAGTACATATCACTGCAGTTTTCACTGCAAGTGAACACTAGAGCCAATAAAACTGACTCTTTTATTCCTTTTCACATAAATTTACAGAGTTTAGATTAATAAAGCATAATTTTAACACAATTACTTCAAGAATTTTAAGTTATGTTAATATCAATATGCTGGGAGATTTGAAAACTATACATTTGAATGTTAGCATTACATATCCAGTTTCATATCTATGTGTTTTCATAGATGCTTTGTTCGGTAGCTCACGGAGTACAGCGATGTACTTGAGAGACGAGGAGCTCCGGTTCAATCCTGTGTAACTACGGTTCAACAAAATAGTTCAAATCTGTGTAAAAAGAAGTTGAAATTAAATTTTTTTATATCAGTTTTGCATTTGTTACCACTAACGGGTAGGTTTAGGGTTGGATCTGGTGTAGGGCATATTTTCAACACTATATAGCATTAAGTTTTACCGACAGGCCCCAGGTATTTGAATTCTGAACAGCTGCAATACGTACCTATATCAAATAAAAATGTGCCAGGGTTTACATATTGAACCTGTGTTTTAGCGCCACTCAGTGGACATTTCTCTATTAAACTGTCTCGAAACGTGCAGCAAGATACATAAAAATGGAAAAGTACCCAGAGGTACATATTTTTATGACACTGGGTTGGTATATTTATACTGTGTAAACAGAAAATGAATTTCCAGGAAATCAACACAAGTATAATTTACTCATATATATTTATTTCTCACGTAATGAATCTGTTTTCAAATCCAAATGATATTATCCAAATGATCATTAAAAGTTCTGGATAAAATGTGTATTCTCGCCTCACATTTATTTAAAGGGGTCATATGATGCGATTTCAAGTTTTCCGTTCTCTTTGGAGTGTTATAAGATAAGATCCCTGAAGTTGCAAAGACTAAAGTCTCACAATCAAAGAGATATTCTTTATAAAAGTTATGACTTGTCCACACCCCCCTAAAACGACTTGTTTAAACACACCTCCACTTTTCTACGTCACAGAGTGGGTTTATTTTCAAACACCACCCAAATGTTTACACAAAGAA
>JAUCMR010000046.1:14668234-14682450 GCA_032357425.1 Enteromius argenteus | reverse complement strand
TTTCAGTGCTTCAGATCTTATCAGTGAGTGAAAGTGACATCATTTCCTGTAACTTACACAATTCTGAGAAATAATTCCACCGATTTAAAAGACAAAATATGGTTTGGTAACAGAGTTGACGCAAGATTTATGGAAGCAACTATTCAGGGCTTTTATAAATAAAATGAATAAAATTTAGCCAAAAAATATATTTCGATAGAATGGTGGAAACATGATGGATTCAGATAAGAAGAAATCACGATTTTAGCTATTTTAGACACTTTTTAAATAAATCATTATATTGTTATGGACTGTAACATCTTGTCATTCATAACAATTAGTAAAGAATAATAATAAATAAATAAAAAATAATAAAAAATATATCCATTAAAAAAAACAAAGCAGAAAAAATAATGACTTTATTTTTGCGGGGACACCAAACGTACCCGCAATTATAGAATTAGTCATATATATATATATATCATTTTTTTATTATTTATTTTCATTTTTTTGCCCTATTTATTTAGTTTTTATATAAATAAAGAAAACTAGTAGCCTACTAAAATGTACAATAAAGTACAAGCAAAAGCTTTAATTATAATCACACTTGAATAAAGCTGTAGTCTCCTGATTGTCCTGCAGGGGACCTCGTAATTCTGTCTTCTTACGATGCACCTCCTGCTTTATGATTACTCCAGAGCACCTGTAGATCTACGATGATCTTACTTAACTTACGATGCTTTTGGGAAACCGTAATATAAAGATCAGTCGCACGATGGTTTTTACGAACTTCGATGCTTTTGGGAAACGCAGCCCTGGCTCCTACACATCAGAATGTTTATAATTTAAAACCATGCAGTTTTATATAACCTGTCATCATTTTCCTCTTACTTTTAACAGTGTCACAAACCTATGTCCGAAGAGTGCAAATGGCTTTTCTCTGAGGTGTGAAAGAAGCACACCGATGACTTCATCAATGAGTTCCTGCATGTTTTGAAAAAACGGTTCCTTGGCTCTCCCTTCTCTGCCTGGCAGTCGAACGGAGTACACTGAAAATACACAAGCAATTAAATGAAACATGCAATTGACTTTCCTATTAAATGTATTTGTTTGTTTGCTTGATGTAACGGTTTTAAGTAGCTTAGTTACCTTCAATAGAGCTGTTGAGAGATTTGGCCCAGCGAGCATAATGGATAGAGCCTCCACCTGCCCAGGGAAAACAGACGAGACGGACCGAAGCCTCTGGGCGCTTGGTGAAACAGGTTATGACTCGATCCATTCCTCTGAAACATTAACATCAATTAATAGGCAATAGAATAAAATGCATATAGGAACTGGAGTTATCTGGTTCTGATGCCACATATGGAAGATTAGAAAAGAAAAATAAAGAACTGAATTTTAGCTTAATCAATCACATGCATATAAGATAACATTTTAATAGAATAGCACGTGTACAAAGGCTTTGAGCTTTTTGTAGGAATCATCATTCACGAGTAGTTATTTACATAACTTACTTCAATATGTAAGCCATTGATTTGTGCCCAAATTATTTAATCTTTCATATGGGATGGTTTAAGAAAAGAATTGCATTTTAATTAACTGATTTCAGAAAACAGAAATGACATCAGTACAGCAAAAAAGATTAATAAAAGCACCAGACACTGCTCTCACGTTTATAGTGCAGAATATATCCTGTATAGACTTCTTCTGTGGTGATGACATACATGCTAGGAACACTGCTGCCATCTGGAGATCAAGTCTGGAGGACTGATGGTAGAGATTTTCTGTTTTTTACAATTTATTAAACAAATATATACTACACTGGAACAAAGATGAACACTAAAATGGTCAAAAACAGAGCAAAATCAAATAAGATACGGAATATTTAAGATACAAAACCACACTAAAATAATATTTGGCATAAAGTTTTGTGTTTTTTAAACACTTTCAAAAAACTATTTTCACTTACTGCCATGTTATTTAAGAAAATTACAATAGTAACAGAAAACGTTTTGTTCTAAATGAACAAGTTAATTTGTCATTTTTGTTCTTGCGCTACTCATTAATTAACAATCAAAGGTGGATCAAATAAATGGCATTATGCGAGGAAGTGACGGTGTTTCCTGCGTTTGGTATTTCCTGTGGGGCTCCCTGATTCAGGGTTGCCATGTCCTTGTATTCTAAGCTTTTTTGTTTTGTTTTGTTTGATAAACGAAGGCGATTTCAGGTTTGGGGATTATTTCGGTTTTCAGTGACTCAAGAAATCAAGAAACTTTATGCCAAAAGTTTGGCTATTTTAGGCTGATTTTGAGTGCGCACGCAGCCTGTTCCAAGATAGGACGGTCAGACCAACTTTGTTGTTTAGTACAGATCTGGCAACACACCCCGAGCGTACAGAGATGGTAAACCCAAGGCAAACCGGTAACACACCGACAGAGTCGATGAGACGTCAACGGCCGCTGGCAAACTCGGACTAAAGCGAGCGGAATAAAACACACCTTTTCGACTCGGCAGCGGATATTCATCTATTGACTTCAGATCTGTGTGTACGCCTTTATATTAGAAGAGATTGTCACTTTAGGAGACGCCGCGAATGATCCGAGGCTCCTGACAAACTCCGACGGCTGTTAAGAATATTTTCTTCGGGGTCTTTTAGCTTGTCAGCTGCTAGCAATCACGAATCAACGACATACGGTAGGAGACACAGCGGGGAGTTCGTGCCTTTTGGTGGACTGACTCGGTACCGGCTGGGTCCGGAGCAGAACGGCCCGCTTCGACATTCAGCGACTTTAATCAAACACCCCTCAGTATTTGATCCCTTGAAGCCGGCTACAATCCGGACAGAGACCTCATGAATGGAAATCGGAACTACAGGTACGTCTGCTCTCGACGATTTCAGATCGATTAAGGATTCTTTTCTGTTCCGAACTATGACGTATCGACTCCGTCTAACTTCGTGACGTCCACCGTCAGCACACGTTCATCGCTTAGTTACCGCTTTTCGTGATAAGAATGAGCTTTTAGATCGGTTTCACTGCTGGTGTACGTTTGGGCGTAGCAACCAAATGAGTTTGAGGGGTTTGGTTATGGCTTTGGGGTTTTTTTTGGCTATCGTACGCCGAGTGTGGAAGATCCTGACTCACTTGCTGCGCTGACGTCACGCCGCTGTGGCACAGCTGTCACGCACAGGTGCTGCGTGCGTCAGGTGCGGCAGTGCTCGAGCCGCCGGGAGGAGGGGGCGAGTTTCTGATTGCCCGTTGCCATGACGACCGTCGCAGAATCACGGCTTTATCGCTCGGAACGACCAGAAGTTCATTAGAAAGTTGTATCTCCTGTAGATTCCTCGGAGTTTATAAAGATGCAGAGATAATGTGTGTATGGGGCGTTAGGAGGAGGGGTGGCACCTACAGAGGTCCCTAGAACGGAAGAGATTGACATCTTAAAATTCATATAAATTTTACTTTGCAAGTACCAGCGATAAACATACACTCGCAGCGTTTGCTTGAGGAGGTAACCATAGCAACGGTACATTTATCAAATAATTTATCATTTTATATAGAAAAGTCAATTTTTACATCTCTCTCTATTTACATAACTCTCATATATGTATGTAGCCTATATGTATGTATATACTTTTTTTTTTACTACCAATATATATATATATATATATATATATATATATATGTGTGTGTGTGTGTGTGTGTAAAAATATATTAAAAAAATTATATAATATTATTATTTATATATATATATATATTTGCATATATATGTATTTTTTTGTCAACTATATATATAACCTATATAGGTTTGTAATAATATGGGTAGTTGACCCCCCCCAAAAAAAAAAAAAAAAAAAAGTGTATATATATATAATTTTTGTTTTGGGTTTTTTTTTGTCAACTACCCATATATATATATATATATATATATAAAATATGGGTAGTTGAGAAATAAAAATTGGACTGTGTCCTATCGTGTTACAGCAAAAATGTGTAAAGAAAATAAAAATAAATAAATAAAAACACATAACAAATAACATGAGAAAAGTGTATAAAATAGCATTCAATAACTTGTTATAATAAAATATCAAAATGTGAATAAAAGGTCATCAACAGATGTTTTGTCTATAAGTTAACTACAGTAACAGCACTGTTCAATCTCTTCTCAAATCATTGTTTATCACTTTATTACATGTTTTTGTTTAAAAGGTTTTTACTCTTAAAAGCTTCACTTTAGTCTAATTAGGTCAGTTAAATAACATATATCAGAATTAGTTTGAATTCTGTTTTAATTCTGTTTTAATCATCATGATTTGATCAAGTGTACAGGCCTGCTTTAAATGTATTCATATTTTGCCAAATTTTGTGATATACAGTAAATTCCCTTTTTATGACTAGATTTCTCAATTTCACTTGTTTTATTTATCCCTTTCTTTCTTTCTTTTATTTATTTAATGTTAGTGTAATGTACTTGACTTTGGTTACCTGTGCCAATGTGACCAAATAACAGTTTGATTTGTATGAGATCAGCATGCCCCTCCCCCTGAAATGCATTTAGCCACATTTGAGAATATAGAAGCCCCTATATAGTGTCTAACCAGTACCGGACAACTTTAAATTATTTTGCTTGACTAGCTTTAAATAATTAAATGATGAGAAAGGAGATGTGTCTCAGGCCCTGAATGAGTGAAACCCTTGTAAACGTGCCAGTCACCTGTTTGCCAGTTAAGTGAGCGTTAGACTCCAAGCACCAGACCAACAATAGCCTTTAAAACCGATCGCTGTCAAACCTGTAGTTCCTCTTATCCCTGCTAGGGATTTCAAATAAAGAGAGAAAAGTGAACACCAGTACAGTCAAGTGTCTAACCCTAACCCCAAACCAACAAGATCAATTGTACCTGTGTCTATATATAGAAACAGCTGTTCTTCCTTTAATTGGTCGTTAGTGTAGTCTTGGTTGCTATGGTGAAGAGAAGCCACGTGAGTGCCACCGGCATGGCAACGGCACACTGGGAAGTGTAAGAAGCAGTTGCAGTCGAATTCCCCTTATACACCTCTCTCAGAAACGGTTTCGCTCTGTAAACCCCCTCTAAAGCATCTTTACAACAGCAGGAACAGTCTCGCCATCTGTGACATGATGTGATAACGTGCCAGAAAAGTGATGTCAGAGCTGAAAACTGAAAAGGATGATACGGGCTCATCACGCAAGGCAGCATCCAAAGCAGAATATACATGGCAGTGCAGAAAGGTTATTTACTCGACGTATAGGGCTAAGGACATCTTCCTGGGGCCTGTGAAGAGGGTAGACACTCATCACCTTTAAAGCAACATGCCCTGTCTCCAAGATAACCCTGCGTGGTTCATCGAAATAAAACCAAAATCACGATACGGCTTAGTGTGGTTGTCAAATCGTGTAGGCTGTGATTTAAGTAAATAGAAAAAGTGAAGCACAGTATTGTGTTCTTCCACGTGAGCAGCTCTCTGTGGTGTTTACAGTCAAGGCTGCTTCTCTTGAGCTCCTCTCTGAATAGATTGGTATTTTACAGTTGTCGTGTCAAACACTGTTGGGGGTAACGCATTACAAGTAATGCCAGTTACGTAATAATATCACTTTTTACAGGTAACCAGTAAAGTAATACATTACTTTTTAATTTTACATTACTTTCTTATTTATTGACTGACGAGTCTCCTGACCTCATGTTGGGAGAAATCAGAAACACAGAGGTGTGTGAATACAGTGTGGTTCTAGACTACATGTGAATGTGCTTTAATTCATCTCACTCTCAAAAAACAGATTTAGTATTCATCAAAAGGAATTCAAATAAACTCGGAAGATGACGCAAACCTGCGATAATTAAATTACACAAATGTATTTAATCCCATTTTATCAACCAATATCTTTGCTGCTGACCTTTAATAATCCAGTTCAACCAGACTTACAAGCAAAAATGACTTCCAAAAACTAACTATTGTGCTTCATTTCTTTCATTGCTGAAGAGTATCTTCTCCTGTATTCTACTTCACTTCTTCTTCAGCCTGAGGTTTATTCACTTTTTGGTGTGAGAGGGCTTTTACATTTGCTATAAATAGAACTTCTTATATTAAAAACAAACAGTAAAGCTCTGCCCATATTGAAAAAGTAACGTGAAAATAATGTAATGCATTACTTTCCATAAAAAGTAACTAAGTAACGTAATTAGTTGCTTTTTTTAGGGAGTAACGCAATATTGTAATGCATTACTTCTAAAAGTAACTTTCCCCAACACTGATGTCAAATAATTATTTTAATATTTTTAAATGCAAAAAGCAAGCAAAAGCTCAAATGGGTGCTCGACTAAAAAAATGGTGTTGCCGACTCTGTTTAAAATATATTTTTTGTAAATACTCAATTTTTAATTTTTTTTTAATTTTAGATATTGCAATATTATACAATTATATTCTACATTGTACAATATTATTATTATTATTTTATAGCTATATAAATTTATTTGGAGATGTGTTGATTTGGTCTTCTGAAGTTATAGTTACAGAACACGATGTAGATCCCAGTCATCTTTAAACTGTCAATGTTGTCAAATTAATGTAACTTAAAATGACGTCTGGTTGAAGTTTTTAAAGGGATTATTCACCCAAAAATATACACATAAAAAACTTATTTTTGAAGATTGGTTATCAGTTGACTGTAGCGTTAACATCTATACTTTAAAATAACAGGTTCAACGAACAAAACATTCTGCTTCTTGATGTTCTCAAAAAATAAGCACTTTATTTGACTTCATTAAGTAGCCTATATGAGAAAAAAACTGCTTTTGAATTGTCAAGTCAAATTGATTGCAAGCTTAAAAGGATTAGTTCCTCTAATGCTGAGTTCAGACTGCACGATTTTAGCCCCGATTTTGACTCGATTTTGGCGATTCAAAATCATGCCGTGTGAAATGTGTTCTGACTGAATAACATCGGCGATTACCTACAGCCAATGAGAGAGCAGCATCCAGAGCTGCGGGGAGGAGTTATGAAGTTATAGAAGGTAAATATCCTCCACCATAATCTTCTTTTCGTTACAAATGAGCGCACATGCAATTTGTATGGCAAGCTTCTTTTGCTTGCTATCATTTTTAATAATAATCCCAGTGTCAGGTGAGAACTCCGGTCTTGCACACCTGACCTCGTGTTGTTTCCGTGTCACTTCTCGCGTGTGTTTGGCAGTGAGACAAAGTTGTCGGTGATTCTTCCTTTTGTAAAGTCATGCAGTGTGAACCCCCCTGTCGCTGATCTATATCTTTTGTATCTTTGTGTATCTTTTAAAGAGTTGAACTTATGTGATATAGACAATTCAGATATATTATATTATATCGCTCCATGTTTACTGTTCTGTTAAATAAACATTGACGGTACAAATGTCAAAAAATGATTGCAATCTTTCTTTAGATGTGGCGACCGTGTATTTGTTTTATTTTTTCTGAGGTATACAGTAGCACATGTATGAAAGGCGTGGGTTGTTGGTAAAGTGTGATGAAGCTGAGTGTTATGTTTCCACTGAGTAGGCATTTAGAGGAAATTTCCTGATAATAGAAATTACACCCACTGTGTAAATGTCAGTGTCAAGAATGAAAGCTGTATTTTTATTAATTTAGATATTAATCATGTTTCCATGAAATGTCAATATTGACAAATAAGAAATAACACCTTTATGACTGTATGCATGTTGAATTTCATGGTTATTATCGTGTCACGTTGGGACCATGATGGTGTCGGATGTTTAATTTTACATGTCTCATATTTTTGTGGTGTTCATTTTCAGTTTAGTGGTCATTTCTCATTCTGAAAACCTAACTAATGAGGTACCTTCTGAAAACTAATGTGAATGGAAATCCCCTCTGATTTTCTTGATAGGAGCCGTTGGGGAAGCGCCCCTGTTCTCCGTACCTCGGAGGCCCGGCTATGGCACCATGGGGAAGGCCATCAAGCTACTGGCCAACTGCTTCCAGGTGGACATCCCAAAAATGGACGTCTACCTGTACGATGTGGACATCAAGCCCGAAAAGTGCCCACGACGTGTTAACAGGTGCCAAACACTGAGCAGTAATAATAACTGGCATAGTTTGTGACACTTATTTTGTTCTGACCATTTCATTCACTAGGAACTTTATGCATTAATCAGTCTGTATATTCAAATGAATGGTTCTTCATTATAACAGTTTAGGATGAATTCAGCATCACTTGCTCACCAGCAGGTCTTCTGCAGTGAATGGGTGCCGTCAGAATCCAAACAGCTGATAAAAACATAATGATCCACAATGACGTTAACGTCTTGTGAAGCATGTGTGCAGACAACAAATCCATCAGTGAGACATTTTTTTATTTTCAAACCATTGTTTCTGCTAAAATGTGAGTCCTCGATCTATAATAGTTTTGTCACGGTACCAAAATGTCTGTATTCAGTACCGATACCAGTGAAAACCCATGATTATTTCTCAGAAACCAAAGTTTTTAAACAGTAGTGGGAGTAGCCTATCACATACATTATTGGGTTACTTGTTTTTGATATCAGCTGTTTAGACTCATTCTAACGGCACCCATTCACTGCAGAGCATCTATTGGTGAGCAAGTGAAATAATGCTAAATTTCTCAATCTGTTCCAATGGCGAAAAAACCTCTTTTATGTCTTGAGGTTGAGAAACCTTTCAGCAAGTTTTCATTTTTGGGTAAACAATAGTTTTTAAACCTACAATAACCACTGTTATGACCCTTTCTGTAATGGTTTCTAGGGAGGTGGTGGATTCCATGGTGCAGCACTTTAAGGTGACAATCTTTGGGGACAGAAGACCAGTCTATGATGGCAAGAAAAGCCTCTACACAGCCCAACCGTTGCCAGTGGCCACAGGGGGGGTAAGACGTTATAAATGGATACCAGGAGTGGTGGAAGGGACTCTGAACTTTAAAGGAAAACCGGAAACAAACTAAACTTTCACAGAAACATAACCAGAAATATAAACTAATTCAAATTTAATAGGTCCGAACAGAATCGAAAATTTGAAAATGCTGTTATTTTATCATTCCATTTAATATCTGAACTTTGCATTAAACCAAATTTAAGCAGCCTATGCCAACACTTTATATATAGGCTTATGCACAAAATATATTTCACTTAAATCATTAACAGATTATCAAGTTTTATTGAGTTTTATAGTGACTCGCTTGCACCAAAATCCATAGAAAGAAAACAGAGATGGCAGAAAGCCATTCTCTTTATTTAACAAAATCTTTACAGTTTTGACTATGACATATATGACAAACCAGCATTGGTATGATGCCCATAAATACAGAATAACAAATGGGAAACACAGTGCACACAACACATTTTTGCTACCTTGACATCACAGCCTGTTCATTATCAAAATAAAATACAGTTAAAGAAATGTACACTTCTCAATTTAAACAGTCTGTAGTAAAATATGTGCTGTTCAGCAGTAAAGATTTTAAATGTGTGTAAGGGAACATCTCATGCTTTCATCATTTTTCACAATCATGTCTTTTAACCTGTGTGACTAAATAAAACGCTTTTAAATATTATAATTTGTGTATAAAATGTGTGTATTATCTGAAGGTGGACCTGGATGTGACCTTGCCAGGGGAAGGTGGGAAGGACAGGCTGTTTAAGGTCACCATGAAGTTTGTGTCACTGGTCAGCTGGCACTTGCTGCATGAGGTCCTCACCGGGAGGAGCACACCTGATCCTCTGAACCTGGATAAGCCAATCAGCACCAATCCCGTACACGCTGTAGATGTTGTTATGCGCCATCTGCCCTCTATGAGGTAAGAGTTCCCATGAGTGTTGTTACGTGATCATAAAGGGCATTTAATACAATTAGAGAAGCTTTAAGGGATTGTTACGCCTTTAACGATACAGTGCATAACTAGTAAAATGAGACTGAGAGTGTTTTGTTGTAGATTAGTGTAGTGTAAACAGTTAGCGGTTGGATAAGAAGAATTTAGGAGTGCACATGTTTGTTCTGCAGGTACCCACTGTGTTTGTTTTCTCTCGCTTCAGGTACACCCCAGTGGGACGATCTTTTTTCTCCTCCCCAGAGGGCTATGATCACCCACTGGGTGGGGGGAGGGAGGTGTGGTTTGGCTTCCACCAATCAGTGCGTCCAGCTATGTGGAAAATGATGTTGAACATTGATGGTAAGTCAGAGTGCTATGAAAGGTCAAACCATTTTGGTCTGAATTATCCAGATACATGATCTGGACAGTGGTTTTAATAGTTCAGTGGTTATAAAAGAAAGATTAAATAATCAGTTTCTCTTGAGTCTGTCATTGGTCAGACAAAAAGCTAGTCCCAGTTTTAAAGGAATAGTTCACCCAAAACTGTAAATGTGATGTTTATCTGCTGACCCCCAGGGCTTTAGAGATGTAGGTGACTTTGTTTCTTTAGTAGAACACAAACAAAGATGTTTAACCGTTGCAGTCTGTCTGTCATATAATGGAAGTCAATGGAGACCAAACGTACCAAAAAAAAACATACACAGACAAAGCCAAATGAAACCCTGCGGCTTGTGACGATACACTGAGGTGTTAAGACACAAAACCATCATTCTGTGCAAAAAACTGAACAGTATTTATATCATTTTTTACCTCTTATACACCACAATCTCTGACTGTCCTGAGCTCATTCACAACATCCGGCACGTGACCCGGTCACATAGATATATACACATAGATATAGACGTAGATCCTTACGTATCGTGGCCCACAGAAACAGTCACTAATGAGGCATCTATGTGTAGACATCTATCGAAGTAATGAGTCAGTGGAGGAGGAGGGCCGTTCAAAAGTTATTGAATGTTCACTGGCACATATTCAAATGTCTTTCTGTCAGTTTATTGTTTAAAATTTTCATATTGTGACTTTTCATAGACTCTGTACATTCGCCTACGTCACGCGTGACCTTAATGACGAGCTTAAAGACGTGTTACATACATCACAGAACAGAGCAAGGCCAGCATTTGTGTTTGTAAAGAATATATACTTTTATTATTATTTCTCTAGATAGGACCCTTATTCATCGTCTGGTATCGTTTATAGCCCTTTGAAGCTGCAACTGTTTGGAGTCCAGTGAAGTTCACTCAGTTTTCTTTTAAAACCTTAATGTCTTTTCAGCTGAAGAAAGAAATACATAAACATCTTGGATGACATGGGAAATTATCAGGAAATTTTGATTTGAAAGTGACTTGCAAATGACATTGACCATATTTTATTTTCTCCAGTGTCTGCCACTGCGTTCTACAAAGCTCAACCTGTGATTCAGTTTATGTGTGAAGTTCTGGATATCCACAACATCAATGAACAGCCTCGGCCTCTTACCGATTCCCATCGAGTCAAATTCACCAAAGAGATCAAAGGTTTGTGCCAAGCGTCATTTCTATTCATGAAAGAATCCTGAATAAATGTTAAAGTGAAAACTCAGCTTTGCCATCACATGAATAAATTTCATTTTAAAACTAAATACACAGTTGTTTAAAATTGTAACAATATTTCATGTTAGTTTTTGTAGAATTTTTGATCAAATAAATGCAGATCTCAAAAAAGAAAAGAATGCATTTAAAAATGCATGAATGTAAATGTTATAGATCAGTAGGCAGGTTTCCATCCATGTATTTTTATGCACATTTTGATATAACATATTCAAAAACAACATCTGGATGGAAATGCAAAGATGTATAAGAGATCGTTTAGTTTGGGAGAAACATGGAAAGGAAATTATGCTTTACTGTTTTTACAAACTACTTCTTTCATTTTTACATTCATTAAATTTGCAACTGGGATTAAAACATGATATTTACCTGTACTGTATTCAGTAGTCAAGATACTCTGAGCTGTAAACTGACCAGTTGCATCGGTATAGTGGTGTAAATTCGATCTTCTCCTCCCATCAGGTCTAAAGGTGGAGGTCACCCACTGTGGCACCATGCGGAGGAAGTATAGGGTGTGTAATGTCACTCGCCGGCCGGCCAGCCACCAGACGTAAGTGTACTGTATTTGCATTGTTTTCTAAATTTCTTTAAATCTGTTCAAATGAACAAACAAACTTGTATACATCTCAAGTGGGCCAAGCATGTGTCATTTTCAGCAGATTTTCATTTTTGGGTTTTTTTCTGTTCAGAATTTTTACATGCTTTTTTTGTTTAAAGCTAGTCACCCCAGCTCTCCAATAACCTTCTTTGAATTTTTGCTGTGTCAGGTTTCCATTACAGTTAGAAAATGGACAGACCGTGGAGAGAACTGTGGCACAATACTTCAGGGAAAAGTACAACTTACAGCTCAAGTACCCCCATATGCCCTGCCTGCAAGTAGGACAGGAGCAGAAGCACACATACCTGCCTTTAGAGGTAAGAGTCAAGATATCTGATCAGTTACATTAGCTACCATTTCTTTTCATCTCTTCACTGATTTGTGGATTCAAGTCTAGACACTTTTCAGAAGTCTCGATTCATTTTAGTAGTGCCAAAATTGACCGTCCTCTCTCATCACTCAGGTGTGCAACATTGTGGCAGGCCAGCGCTGCATTAAAAAATTAACAGACAACCAAACCTCCACCATGATCAAAGCCACGGCCCGCTCGGCACCGGACAGACAAGAGGAGATCAGCAGACTGGTGAGTTCAGTGTGTTGCTGTCTAATGCTGCAGTAATTCAAGTATGTAGACTACCGAAATGTTGCTAAAATTTTTCATTACTTCCAAGCACAAACTAGGAATGCACAATATTGGTTTTTTTGCAGATATCTGATATGCAGATATTTTTCAACTCATTTTGGCTGATACCGATACCAATATATTTCTTTTAATTTGGAAACAAATAAAACAGTACTTTGAAACTTTAACAATAACTATAAATAAACTATGTATCAATCACTACATCAGAAAGATGCAGTGTTAACATTAACATTTTATTTTAAAGTTTAACATTTGTAGATGAAAGCAAAAGAGTTGTAAAAACTTATGATTATGAGCTTAAGAGCTTATGATTTGTTTAAAAATTAAAACAGATGATTCATTAATTAATAAATAGTATATATAAAATTATTTAATTTACAAGTGTCATGTTTGTCACTTTTTTCATATAAGCTATAGCTTCTGACCTTTAAATCAACACATACTCATTATTTTATGACTTCAGTTACTGCTTTATTTAATCAGAAACAGCCTAAATGTTATTTGTGAAGGCTATTTTGCTTTTAATTTAATTAGAAGTAGGCCAACAGTGCCCCCTACCATAAAAAAAAAACTACTTACCGAATGGAGATTAGGACCGATCGCGTCGTTCTGTCAATCTAATCATCTTTCAGACAAAACTTTGCTTCAAGAATGAGCCACACTACAGACCTGATCTAATCACTAGCACCTTGAGCACATGTCAGTTAATGTATTCCTCTTATTGGCCAGATGTATAGGTGTAATTTTTCAAATTGGGCCAATACCGATATTTAAATTTAAAGCCCATATCGGCCGATTCCGATATTAGTGCATATTGTGCACCCCTAGCAAAAACCAAAACTGTCAAAACTATCATTTTCAATCAGTCTCAACTCTCAATCTTTCTGAAAACATAGGTGCGCAGTGCCAACTACAACTCAGACCCCTTCGTGCAGGAGTTTCAGTTCCGTGTGCGGGACGAGATGGCGGAGGTGACGGGTCGAGTCCTGCCCGCCCCTATGCTGCAGTACGGCGGCAGGGTGAGCTCTGAACACTTTATGGTACCCATTCCCTTTCACTCATGCACTGTTTGTGTGTTTGTGTTTGAGTAGAAAACTAGAAATTGTTCATGGTTTGAGGCTTGATTTATCATTAATAATTATAATTTATGTGTGCTAATTTTAAAGTGCCCCTATTATGGGTTATGAAAGGTTCATGTTTTGGTTTTGGGAGTCCCAAACAACTGGTTGACATGCATGCAACATCAAAAAACACTTTCATTTTATTACAATAGGCATTTATGTACATACTGTATATTTTTGTTTCTCCTCTAAGCCCCGCCTCCTGAAACGGGTTGATTTCTACAAAGCTCATTATTCTAAAAAAGCGAGGTGTGCTCTGATTGGCCAGCTATCCAGTGCACTGTGATTGGCCAAATACCTCAAGCATGTGACAGAAATGTTTCGCCCCTTACCATAACGTGATGCTGCGTCCCAAAACAATAAAACACATTACAAAGCAGGCATTTGTTGATCCAGTGG
>JAUCMR010000046.1:14622120-14639554 GCA_032357425.1 Enteromius argenteus | reverse complement strand
GTTCATCATGTGACTTTCTCATCATCACCTGCATTTGGTGTTTATCAGTGTATTTCAAAGATACAAAACAGATTTCACTACTTTAATATTAACATTATATAAATTAGTAAAATTACGGTATTTTACTGTAATTTAACTTAAAACGGTAAAACCTAAAATGTTGTTACTGTATTTTTTACAGTTTAATTCTGGCAGCCACAGATTTAACAGTAAATTTTGTGGAATTTTTTTACAGTTAGGACTGGTTTTGTGGTCCAGGGTCATATTTTATTGTTTCTATCATATTAAGATGCACTAGACTAGAGGGATACGCTATGTGTCAGGAGTGCTGGTTACCCTGTTGTTCATTTTTCCATTTAGAGTCAAATCCGACTGAGTTGCTTTCTTAACCTTCAACCACTGGACCAGTGGTTTCATGGTGATCCCCTACAAACAGAACGCACAATAGTCACTAAAAGTTTGCCAAACTATGATCATTGTCAGGTGAGGACAACTGGAAACATCAAAAAATTCCCACTTATATAATTTTATAATCACAGGTTTGTGACTGTCATGTTCTGGAAACAAATGCATATTTGTATGCACTAGTTATGGTCAGAGTGAGTGGTTGAATGGTCCCACCTGAAGAATGACAGTGAAATACACCACAATGAGCGTGGTACCAAGCATCAGATTCTTCTCTGGGATCTTCTTCTCATCCAAAGAGGCAGCGAGTCCGTACGCCACTGCTCCTCGCAGGCCTCCGTAGCCCATTACAAACTGGTCTGTGAGGTCAATGGGAATTAACCGAGACTGATTCAACACCCAGTTGAGGAAGAAAACACCTGCATATAAAAAACCAAAAATCCACAGCTGACATCAGTTTTACAAACAAACTAATAGTTTTAGGCAGAGTTCAGAAGTAATGCATAACTTTCATCTCACCCATGAACCTGAATACAACAATGAAGAGGATTGTGAGGAGGATGAAGCCAGTGTTCCAAACCCAGATGTTTCTATCAATAGCTGAAACTCCCAGAAAGACGAAGATCATGGTCTCTGAGCCGTTGGCCAGCACTTTTAGAGAGTAACGTAACGTTGTGACAGATTTCTCATCCATGTTGGCGGTAATGTACTTCTGACAGCAGACACCGCAGAATGTGATCCTGTCACACACAAAGTCAATGATTACTGTAAACTCTGTTCTATAAGAATGATTTAAATTCATTTAATCATTTATAAATGTACGTATTTGTCTTCATTTATCAGGAAAGCAGTTAGTTTAGAAGATCTTACGAAAGTATAGCAGAGAGTGAGAGCATCTCCGCCGTCAGGTAAGACAAGTAGCCAAGCACAATGATGAAGCCGGCTTCGATGACCTGGACGTTCTTGGTGACCCTGGTCAGCATTGATATCAGGACGGCAAACACAACACCAAGAAACGATCCTCCAAATGCCACCACAAAGAATGAAACTAAGAGAGTGAAGAAAGTGTGTTGTGAGAAGGTGTCAGTCAGGGTTATTTCTGTTATTTTAAAAAGAGCTATTTTAAAATCGCATTTTATTCTGGGGAGTGATGAAGAAACAGCATTAATAATGTTTTTTATATGCTTATTATTTATATTACAATTAGTGTAGTATTTATAGTTAAAATAGAGAAAATGTTTTTAAATTCCAGTGCAAAGAGGCAAATTAGAGGCGTTTGGTGGCCAGAAAATAATATTCCTATATAATGCCATGCTGTTAAATAAATATCATTTACATATATTTAGCTCTACTCTAGTTGCTGTGAGTTTTGCTTATTTATTTATTTATTTAATGTTTTGCTTTCAGACATTATCAAACACGAAATATACTCACATCCCAGTATTATTTTACGACATTCATGTATAAGCGAGTGTTAAAAAAAAGGTCAGCAAATAAGTAATTTAACGGAATTAAAACGTGTAAATAACGTTTAAAGAACACAAGGACACCATCTGTGTATAGGGAAACTCTTTCTTGTGTCTTGACTCTCCACTGAAACTCATTTAACTTCCTACAAGGAGAGAAAGATTGCAGAAAGACTAAAAACGTAAAAATTTGATAACTAGCATCTGGTTATGATCGCTATCGAGGTGTTTATCACGCTACCTAACTTCAAATATAGTATAACTGTCTATTATCTAAAAATAAACATTAACTATAATGCGTTTCATAAAATACAAATACTGGCCAGATTTCCGAGAGGTAAACTAAATGCCAAAAACTGCTGTAATTTCCTCAACTTTCTGGCCGCTCTGTGACACGCTTTTCTTCCGCATTCCTCAGTTCCTATGGAAGCCTATGGGTGCCATAGCAGCATTTTTCATTCTCATTGAAGATCTGTGTCCATACCTATTCCTTTGATAATCTCTTCGGCGTTGATCTTCGGGCCTCCCAGGGACACAAATGCATCAAACACATTATAAAGCACCTGCGACAGCCAAAACGCAAGAGATAGACCTAATATTAGATGGGCGTAAAAGCCAGCAAATAGACTCTGACAGTCAAATATACTTTATATTGTGAGTATTCAAAAAGTGAGTCGTGACAGTAGAGAAAAACTGAGCCTCACCACTGTGACGCCATCATTGAGCAGCGACTCTCCAAACACCAGGATGTAAAGCACTTCATTCACATGCACTTCCTCAAACACGGCAATCACTGCCACGGGGTCCACAGCAGACATCAGCGCACCAAACAACAGGAACTGCAGAGGACCGATGTTCAAAGTCCCTGAGGGTTAGTGAAATTAGATTTGTTAACTAGCTCACTAATGCATCACTAATACATATCGTACAAAAGCATTACTATTTAAAACAAACGCTTTCTGTTCTAATTTATTTTAGAATGTATTAGCCATTACTTTATTCTTCATGATCCTTCAGAAATCATTCTAATATGCCTGATCTGATGCTCAAAACATTCTTCTTTTAAAGGTTTGCAATTTACCCATTGCTCCCCCTTCATAGCAGCCCCATAATGCAATGCCAACTGTGCCCGCATTCCAGCACGTTCCGATCACAGCATGGACGAGAATGGCTCCCAGGTTGCTGAAGAATAGTTTGTTTGGCATGCAGTAGCTTGCATCCAAGACGATCTGGGGTAGCAAGTAGTAGAAGAAGTTGACGGGGATCAGTTTGAAAGTCTGCGCCTTGTCTGCTCCCCAGACGATTCCTCCCAAAATAAAGCCCATAATGATGAGCAGGCCGCTCTCTGGGATCACACTGGTGAAACTGTGATTCAGTTCACAAACTGGAAAGAGAGAAAAGAGACAAAGCCACAGATGATTGAACAGCCATTAGTTACCTCAGGTTTCAGTTTTGATCAACTCAATGAGTCCTTCTCGAGTAAAAGTGTTAATTTCTTTAAAAAGAAAAAAGAAAGAAAGAAAATACATCTTACTAACCCCAAAGGGTTGTGTAAATATTATATATTTGAGTATATAAATACAAACACATGCATCTAAAAAAATATATTTATATATAAAATATAATAATATAAATGTATATACATGCAAATATTTTTAAAATCATTTGTATGTGTGTGTATTATTTACATAATAAATATACACAGTATTTTTGATGTGATTAATCACAATTTTAATCACAAACCATTTTTTTACTATACATTGCTAGATGTAATTATTAAATAAACCTTACCAAGATAAAGGAATTAGTCATTTAAATGTGAAAAATGCCATTTGCGACACAGCATGTCCAACTCAATACATCATTTCCAATGTATCAGAACTGACAATGTAACAAATTTTCAAAAAAAGTAACAAAATGTGATACGAGTCACTGTTGGATGAACTAGTGAGATGCTGGAGAGATTTAAAACTGCCTGTAGCTGAAGAAGCATTCTTTAAACATATTAAGCTCACTTTGTGAAACAGACAATAAACAACTGAAACAATTTACTTTCCAGGAACTTTGTGTTTTTATGTGATTCTTTTAACATCAGTTACTTGAGCTAAAAATTAAGCCGTCCTGCAGACTGGTGTTTCATCTTCTTCCGCAGGAAAGCAAAGTAGAGGCGGATGGACAGCTCATCCTGCTCAATGTTTAAAGGAATAGTTCATCCAAGAATGAAAATTCTGTCATCATTTACTCACCCTCAAGTATTTTCAAACCTGTATGAATTCTTTGTTGTGCTGAACACAGAGCACAGACGTTTAGAAGAAAGTTTGTTACCATTTGGGTCACCATTGACTTCAATAGTTTTTTTTCCCTACTATTGAAGTCAATATTATGAAAGCCTGTTTCCGCCACTGAATAAAAAAAGGGAAAAGAACAAAGAAATTCATACAGGTTTGAAACTACACGAGGGTGAGTAAATGATGACAGAATTTTCATTTTAGGATGAACTATTCCTTTAAGGTAAGCTAGTTAATATAATGAGTCTTAACATAGTTTCTTGTGGACCAGTCTGTCAGTCTCGTTTGAGTCTTCTTCTCATGATGAAGTGGACAGAATATCACTTCACCTACACCTTATTCATTGGATTTTGGAGGTATGATGAGAAATGTGTAATCCGAGCACAAATCAGACAGTCACAGGGTGTGAAAAAAAATCAGAAGATAATGCTGAACTCATTTGCTCTCATTTCGAGTCCTTTCCTACTTAAAAGCTTTGCCACTGCCAGACAAGGTCCGTCATGCTTTTATCTCAATGTGATTATACATTTGAATGCCCACAATTACTGCACTTGACAATGTCTTTGTAGCATGTAAATGATATTACGCAACAGGATTATTCACTTTGATCCGAGCTATTTTGTCAGGTTCTATTCAAACAGGTCATATTTTAAGGCTTCAATTGTTCATCCAACCAACAAATACAGACTACACTATTCGATTTCTTATGTGGAATATGTGTTTACTTTTGGTTTTGGGGTTGTTAAATAGTTTCAATCTTGCCAGCTGTGCAACTGGGAAATAAAAGATGTAAAGATTAACATACATAGCTGGGCACCTTGTTGACCCATCGTTTGTATACACCTCTGTAACTACACCCATTATCAGAAATAGTCAGGACAGTTACAGCTTCAGGGGGACGTTCACGTCTGTGGCTGCGGGTGACCTTGAATTAATGTTTTTACGAGTGAGCTAAAATGATTTAACAGCTAAGAATACTAAAATAGTAGCATGCATCTTTTATGGAAATGTTAAGTAATGATTGATGTAGTTGTTTCTCTATGTCTTTGGGATCAGTAGTGCCGACTTGTATGTTAAGTACATTTGAGACCTAAATATAGTTATGCGCCTCTTTGATGCATGTTGCAATGCACAGGGGTGACTTACACAATTATTACCTAAATATGCATTTATTAACTGTAAATACTGATTTTAATACGTAAAAGCTACCTGCTGTTATATTTCCCCCTTTGTGTCACAAGAAATGTAGACAGGACAGAACACTTACGGTATTTATTAGTTGTTCGTATGGGGTAACAGTATATTGTATATTTTAGTATAGTTCAATTCTTTAAATGTAAAATGAACAGTCTGATTTTCACTATCATGCACTAAAGCTGACCTGACACTGTGCCTTTGAGGAAAGTCAAAGATTCAGGCGGCCCATTAATTATTTAATGTAGTACATTATTAACTAGCAGTAAGGTATTGTTTCAGCGCTGTAATTTCTCAGAGAGTAGATCTCTCCAACTTTGTCTGTGATGTGTTACAGATCATGTCCTGGAACTAAATCTGAATGATATACCTCATTTGCTTCTTGCCAACAGGCCATTAACAGAGTTTTATGACCAGGGCATCTTTGCACACGCAGAACTTGGACGTAAAACTGCAGGTCACATTGACACGAAACATGAAGAAATACAGTTCTGATTCTGAATTTAATCGAATTAATTACGTAGCATTCCCAAATGATTATTTGCTGTGTTTGCCAAAACAACACAAACTATGCTAAACACATTTATATATTTAATGAAAAAAAGCTTTAGAGGTCATTGTTTGTTCGTTTATTCATTTTAATCATGTCATTGACTTACTTACAAGTTAAATTTGAGTCATGATTACAAACAAGATAAACCCGGTTTCACTTGACTTTCACACACAGACTCACAGGTGTGTAAACATGCATACTTTACTTTTCAAAGTACATTTTACTTTAACAGTTGTGTTTAATTGAATGCTCAGTCTTTATAATTATTTGTGAAACTAGTCATTTCTAAATGAAATTGTTTTTTGGTTTTTTTAACTTGATGGATCACCTTCAACTTAACCTTCATAACACTGTGCTCTTTGTATTCTTTGCTCATTTTTGTCCACTGTGTTAAATCTGTTAAACGGTCACGGATGACGGTTCACTCGCTGTCGTTTATGTCAGTACCAAGAACAAAATCTCTGCCCAATTCTTTGTACAATTATGTTTCGACAAGACTATTCAAGCTTCACCATTAAAATCCTGAAATACCATCTACACCTACAGTACATCGAAACCTGATCTAACACCTTTCAGTATAAAACTGCACAGTCAGGGGCTCTTTGTTGATGCTGCACGCTTCAAACAATCACTATTGTAAATATGAGTCTGTAGTGCCTTCAAGAAGCCTTTAGGTGGCAGGCATAAATACTACTTTATTATGAAACTGATTTCTCAGACAACCAAGTAACTGTTTGGTTTGGAGAAGTTCATCATCCGAATATGTTTAATCTTTATACGTATATAAAAAAAAAGGAAGTGTTGCTAAAGAAAGCAGTCCAGCTTTATTCTTTGTGGCAGCATTTTATTGAAAAATAATTTTGATTTAACCTGAGATTAAAAGAAAAGAATCTTGTATTTGTCAGAACTGCATTTAGTATTTTGATGTGATGTACTTTCGGCAGAAAATGACTGTGATTTTGTTTTGCCACACATCCTTCGGGTTTACAGAAAAGCAGAACTTGAGAGCTTGTCTTGTAATCCGATATTGAGGATATCAGATATCCTGTTTGATTCCCGTTTGATAAAAAGCTGTTAAATGTGCCCATTCACTGTCACTGAGTGGATTTTACCTTGTAATTTTTCTGTGAACAGGTGACAGGTAACATTGTGATTCAGACAGCCAAATGAGGTGGAAAAATCCCTGGTAAAGAATGCTGTACCTCGAAAACCTCATTGTTCTTTAACAAAATAACAGCATCCTTTAGTCATGAAAAGATATATAGACAATAATAAGAATAATAGACTAATTATAATAAATAAATAATGTTAAGCTGTAATGTTAACACACACTCTCAGAAATAAAGGTACCTAAAGCTGTCAAAAATAGGTTCAAATATGTACACTTTAAGGCACCAAAATGAATCCTCTAGGTACAAACATGTACCTTTAGAAAAGATACCAACAGCTTTATTTCTGAGAAACCAACTTAATGAAAAAAACACAATATGATGAATTCGACAAAAGTAACTTTTCCATAGCTGAAGTAAATACTAATATATAGACGTACACACAGCGTCGAATACGAAACGCCATTATGATAACGAATATGACACTAAAATAACGCAATAACATCAAAGAAAAAAATAAGTGTAAAACGTGTACTAAATTGTGTCGTTAAGTGGCAATTCTGGAAATAAATGTATGTTGTATATCTGTATATAAAACGTATATCTTTTTTCACTCCGTAACTTCCAAAAAAACTGAGTCAAGAGGATTTTACAGTAAAATTAGACAAAATGTCCCAATTTTTTAACACATTTATGTGAAACTTACTATGAGCCAAATAACTGGTTTTAACTGTGCCATTTTAGGGTCTTTTAAATCCTTAAAAACTTTACAGTGCAGCATTCTCCAAATTGAAATTGATAAAAAAAAAAAAGTGCAGACAAAAATTAGCTGTTTGCGTTATACTGAAAAAAAAGATGCCGTTTACCTAATTTACAGAGCCAACAGGTGAGTATCCAGAGGGCCACCAGGTATGGAGTTTCCACATGATGCCATTTCCAGATGACAATGGGTAATGTAGTGATTGTCGTAGAGGAGGAATGGTTGGTAGAGTCACCCTCAGTGGCTGATGACTTTAAAGAATAGTCAAGGTCTACTTCAGCACTGTCTACTTCTAATGTTCCAGCCTTGGATGAAGAACTGATCACGATTAATAAAACTAGAAGTGCAAACTGCTGTAGAAGCGCCATCGCAGACTTTTGCTGAACGTTATACGATTTCACTTTCTGCTTGTGCCTGCTTGCATTTATTAACCGTTAAAGATGCTGTAATTACGTAGTCAAGTGTCTATCACCGGTGTGTTTCTCCTGGCTCTGTCGGTCTGAGATTGACATTCATATGCTGTACATTCCTTCTCTTATTCGTCCCTCCTCTTGTAAAATAGAGATTCACTTTGGAGGCAGATTGTGACCCCTCCCTGTTGTCTCTCACAGGTGTGTACTCATTTGTGTGGGACTCATCTGAAGGATTCGTTTGACCAGTTTCTTTATTGAAGTGGGAGGGTTTGAACACCTTGGGCCAAGAGTCAGAAAATAACAGAGACCCATACATACGGTGAAGACAGATAATCAGACCTTTGTCTTTCAAACATCAATGTCACGAAAGCTCCGACTGTTCACACAGGCCCCAGCTGAAGTTAAAACATGTGTAACTAGTTGCTGTGACACTCGTCATCGTTCATCATTTACATCCACTTCAGCATTTGATTTTACTGATATTTAATCAGCACTTCATAATTAATCATAATTAAAAATTCACTGCATTGTGTTCAGAAAATGCCACTTTTTTAATCATTCATCCATTCTTTTTGCTAGTAGGGTAAGAAAATAAACTCAAAATATATCTTATTTATTATCTTTTATCTTATTTATGTTCTATTTTACACCTATTATTAAAAAACAAAAAGTAAGTGCTCCGACGTGAGCTGATTTCTCTAAGGTTATTACTGAGACATCGGTTCTGGGCTCAGACTGAAAATATAGATTATTGCATTACTGCAAGTTCATGATGTGCAGTTTGTGTTTGAGGTAAAAAAACAAACAAACACTGTCCTCCTTCGTCACACCGGAAGATAAGTCCATGAGCCCCCATAACCCCCATAGATCTGTGTTTATATGACTCGTGCCGTCAGAAAGTCATACACACTGTTCCTGAATTAGTTTTCTGACCTATTTTACAATGAATCCTATGATGAGGCAGATTCCAGACGAATACAGACTCATATTATTGATTAACATGATCTGTTTGTAGGATTCCATTAATGTAAATCATTGGTAATGTGTGCGTGTGTCTGATAAGAGCAGTATCCTTTACCCCAATAGTTCCTGCTACTTCATTACATCTTGATAGCGGCGTACTTTTTTATACAAGCACTATCACAAAGAAAAATTATATTTTATTATATTATATTTTATTAAATTAAAGTTATTTCATTATTTGTAATTCTGTTTAAATATTCAGTATAAATCCTCTATATTACATATTTCATTTTAATATATAGAAATAGAATAGGATGTAATATTGTAATTTTTTCTTCCAAAACCATGTGTACCGAAGAGAACTGATTCATTTTTAAGCAATACTACCTTTAAAGAGCTAGACCGAGTAAAAAAACACTATTTAGTCTTTTTCTTATTATTTATTATGCAGACTCTTAAATAACAACATATACATGGCATATGTGAACATTCTTTTTTACATCCAAAGCAATAAATGAAAATTATGTAAATAACCAGAACCAGTCAGCATTTTCATTATTTAACATGTATGCGTCTACGTTAATATGTAGCAATGTCATCTTTCACCCTCAGAATGAAACACAGAGAGGCCTTCCAGGAGTTTATGGGTTGCAAAAGTTGTGGTTTTGCTATGATATGGAGGTAGGAAACATTTACAGGATCAATAATGCATAGGGGTCGTGTAACATGCTGTTCCATGCTGGTTCGGAGGCTTTGAGGACATCGTCATCTTTGAGTAGTTCATACATTTTAGCTTAATTACATTCTTGGAACGAAGGCGTAAAAATGTTTAAAGCATAACAACCCAATCACTTTTGTCCTGTACTTTTAAACTTCATTTGTGACGCCAGCCCCATTGTTTTGTTCGCTTCAGACTGTTTCTTTTCAAAACAATCGTGTTTGTATACGTCATCAAACAGGACACCGACAGTATGGTCTGTATCATTTTTTTGGTTCTCTTTAACACGGTGCGACTTGAATAAAAAAGCTTAGTCATGCACACTAAGCATCGTTTATTTTTAGCAAGGTTCTGGGACTTCCTTGACACCCTCCATCACTTTCTCGTCTTTTTTTTTTTTTTGGTTTGTTTTTAAGTTCCTGCTAAGGGTCCTGACTTTGGAAAGGTAACAGTAAAGCAACACACATAAGCTTTAAAGCTGTCTGTCATTTTCAGACATAGTCCATGTGTCCTGAGCGTATGTCATTGAAGGTGGCGTTGTTCTGTACTGTTTGGACTTTACAGGCCTCATGAAACCAGCAGTGTCACAGGAACAAAGGTTTGGCCATTAACAATCCTCCTGAGTGGCTTGCTAATATTTACTGTTGCCAGTAAAGGACTTCTCAGCTAGCAGGAAAGTACTTTTACAGCTAATTAAGAAGAAGGTCAGAACACCATGAACCTGTTCTGACCTGTATTTACATGCGAGCACACCCGTTATATGTATTTTAACCGTCAGTGGTGCAATCAAACATCAGTGTGCTGCTATAAACACTAACTAAACATTGATTTTCTCCTTTCAAAAATCGAATCTGGATGTGGCGAAGTTTGTCGTTTCAGTGTTAGAAAACAGTGCTTTGAAAGAAATGTAAAAGAATGACTCACTGGGATGAGTAGCGTGTCACTTTCACAGAAATTTCCCTCCCTGTGTGCTCTCAGAAAATCCATGAGTGTACAAATCCTGTATTTTAAAGAAGAAACATGCACTGACCTGTTTTTTCTTTTTTCTTTTCCCTGTTCCTTTTAGGAATGTGGGCATATAAACGACACATTGGGGGAAAATGGTGCTATATAAATAATTACAAAGAAGTAACATTTTGAATTAACCAGGTTGAAGTCGAAAGGCTGGAATAGTGCATCTTTGTTTTATTTACAGTATATTTTCAGAAACTGTTTTAGTGTAATTAGCTTTGCATTTTCTGTTATGTTTCTCCTAAAAACACTAAGAAAGAAATGTTAACGTTTTCATAGTTATATGTTATAAAAATCTCTTACTTTTTATCACAAGTCACAACATATGAATTGTACGCAAACACCTGAAATGCACTTGAGCATTGCTAAAACTGCAGAATGTCATTTACTTCTCTGAGGGAATGTTTTGGGGATGAGAAAATATTCTTAAAGTTACAATTTGCAGATGAAAAGGCAGGTGTGTGACGTGTGTGATTCAGACAAGTGAAGTTTACACAATATAGCATGTTGTGGCAATAGTTTTACAGTAGAGCTGTGGGTAGGCAATTTGTTACATGAAAGCTGACCTATCTGGTCAAAAATACAATAAAAATGAATGAATAAATAAATAAACCAAACAAAGAAAGAGATATTGTTTGTTTGTTTTTTTTAAATCCTGTAAAAATGCAAAATGCTGATTATGAAAATGTCAGTTCTTTGCATTTTGCAAAACAGAGAATTGGAAGATGGAGGAGAAGACAATTCACAAAAAGCTGATTGGTTCTGGTTTGCAAGTGCAAGAACACAATATTTCAGGACTAGAAAGGAAGGCAAGGTTTTCTTTTTAGTAAATAACAACATTAGTGCTTTGTGCATGCGCATTAAGGAGGCAGATTACAAAAATTGTAGGGGCTACTAGCTCATAAATGGGCTAGCAAAAAATTCCATTTGGTCATCATACACAGCGAGGCTTTGTGCTCTGTGCTTTGTGCTGTTGATCAAAGATGGAGAGCCCGGAACAGGCATTGCCCACAGAACCGCTCCCCAGCCCCACCTTGGCCATTCAGACCACTGTGTCGTTAATACCCATAAACAAATCACACACAAAACTACCAAGAAGTATGACCAAAGGAAGCGAGATTAGATCTGAGGCTTGGTTTGGTTAGGTTAGCATCAAGTGTGTCCTCAAAAGTGAAGCCATCGCGTTTCGATCGCCTCCAGGTGGCTGGTCCCAGTATAGGTCATAAACCTCTCCATGTAATCTAATGGGACAAACTAAATAATGAAATTTAATTTTAAATTGTTGTTGGTTATTGTAATTTGTTGTGGATTTTATCACGCTGATGTAAGTTAGGGGGTTTGTATTTTTTAAAATAAGTTTGAGTTAGTGATGCTATAAAAACGGGAATGTGACGTCATGATTGACAGCTGAGAGTGATGGCTTCTCTGAGTGAACATAGCCTCATCAAATCTAAATAGGTTACTGACAAGCCTGGGCATATTGAAGAGAACCTGTTAAACTTTTGTGTTAAAAAAACAAACAAAGGCTTAATTTTAAGCAATGAATAAATGGCAAAAATAGAAACTATTAAAAATTCTAAAGTAGACACTTGCCCCATAAGATAAGATAAGACAGATAAGAGTTCATAAATCTCCTGGAGAAAGGCTTATTGACATAATAAATGATAAGAAATGAATAAATACAAAGTACAAAAACAAATAAAAACACACAAAAAAACTAAAATATTTCATAGATGTATGTATTAATATGTAAATAATAAGAGAAGAGTGGTTTCAGTAAACACATTTCTTATTTCTACAGAATGCACAGCAGATACAGTCATGGCCAAAAATATCGGCACCCTTGGTAAATGTGATCAAAGAAGGCTGTGAAAATTAATATGCATTGTTAATCCTTTTGATGTTTTGTTTTTTAAAAAATTACAAGAATCCCCCTTTTATTCAGTACTTTTTGAAACCTTCATTTGCCAGTTTAACAGCTCTAGATGTTCTCCTGTAATGCCTGCTGAGGTTAGAGAACACCTGACTGGAATGACCAGCAGAAGCTTGCTTTTGTGCTCAGTGACCCATGTTTGTGTTGTTTTTGAGGTTTGTGTTTGGATTATTGTACGGCTAGAAGATCCAGACATGATCCACACTTGATTTTTTTCATTTGTTGATATTTGATAGAATCCATGATGTGTCTAAGCAAGACGTCCAAGAGCTCCAGCAGAAATATATGCCCACAACATCAAAAATACAGCACTATATTTCATTTTTACACATGGGCTACTATTTATTCACCAAACCCATCTTGAGCGTTTGCTCTTTGTTTTGTTTCAGCTGACCACAGAAGCCAGTCCCATTTGTAGTTCCAGTCGTGTCTGACTTTTTCTTAAAGCCACTAATTTGTGAAGCTCAATTATCTTTTGCTGCACATCAGAAATACATTCTTTGGTTTTCTCATTGTGTTGATGATTAAGGGAATTTGGGCTTTGTTTTCCCTCCTATTTATATTTCTGTCAAACAGGAAGCCATGGTTGGATAATGTCATGTTCACAATCACCCTGGAGTGCTCAAAGTGGAGAATATGAACAAGAATATAATTCAGACTTCATATTTTACTCATAATAATTTCTAGGGGTTCCATTAATTGCATCCAACGTGTATTTGAAAAAAAGATTATTTCCCCCCATTTTAATTTCTTATCATCCAATGAAAGGTTAGATTTTTGTGAATTTATTAAATAAAAGATCAAAAGGAATAACAATACAGATTAATTTTGTCAGCGTTCTTTGACCATATTTACCAAGGGTGCCAATATTTTTGGCCGTGAATGAAAATGTCAGCCACTGTTAGTTTTTACTTTGCATGTGATTCCTTTTTTTATTCCAATTCTGCTTCCGGCAGAGGAATACTTCATTTTGAGTTTGTTTCAGGTACACCAGGCCAGTTAGCTTTCCTGAAAATAATCAATGGCACAGCAATGAGCTGCTTATTTCAGTAGCATGCAGCCCTCTTTATGCAGATAGGTGATGTCAGGGCAGAGCATGCTAAATACAAAAACTGCAGTTGTATTATCTGTAATGTAATCTGTAACATGAGAACCAAAGAGACAACAAGAGCCTGAGCTGGTGACAGCTGGTGAACGGCACTAGGTGTAAAGAGATGTCAAGACATCACACAAAGCTAAACACTCTTTAAAGTCAGAGATTCATTTCTTTCAGGAAGTTCTAAGACTATAAGCAAGTATGAAACGAGCAAATCTACTCACCCTCAGCCCAGCCAAGACGAAGATGTAGTTTCTTCATCAGAACATCAGATTTGGAGAAATTAAGCATTACATCACTTGCTCACCAAAGGATCCTCTGGGTGCCGTCAGAATGAGAGTCCAACGGCTGATAAACACATTGCAGTAATCCTATACAGCTAAATTTCTCCAATTTCGTTCTGATGAAGAAACAAATCTACGTCTTGCAGATGGCGTGAGAGATAAAATCAATAAAATCATTAAGAGCTGTACAGTAAGCTATGAAAGTATTACAGGGAAGCCTAAAATAGACAAACTGGAAGCTCCCTATTTAAAGATTAGAAAGATAAGATAAAACTCGAATGAAACTTTTTTTCGTCTTTATTGGTGTCAAAATACTACAGAACAAGTACAAGGACAAAATACAAAAGATAAATATATATATAAGATTAATAAGATAAAACTATTAATCTCCATGAACAAATAACCAAGTCTTTAATGCACAGGGTAAAATACACAGGGTGCCCTAATGCTAATCTGATCTTTCAAACCACAAATATAAGAAGTAAAAAGTGCATTTGTACTGGAATTTTTTTAGGGTTAGGTATTTGATCTGAGGGCTTTATTTTAAAATAGACATAAATGCATGTTTATTTTAAACTCTGATCACAGTTCTGTACTGAGACTTTAAGATGACTTCTAGTTAACTTCTGCAGGTTTATGCTCACTTAAAGGAGTTCAGGAATTTGTTTCAGACTTTGACCAGCAGGTGATCATCAGATATATCTCTTGGTCATGACTGCCACTCTGTGCTCACTGTGACCATTTCAGAGAGAAGGAAATACAGGAATTTAAAGATGTTATGTATTATTTATCACTATTCATTAATATTTTATGAATTGTTTATAATTGTTCATTTATTTATGGTGCTAATACAAACATGTAAAAGCAGATGATACAGGCTAACAATATCATATTTATCAGATTTGCACAACAAATATTGCAATTAATCATTTAAAAACATTTAAAATACAAGTGATATTTATGAAAGTATATAAAAAATATATGAATTTGTATGTTTTGTTTATTAAAGCATAATGTAGGCTATTTATATAAAGGTCTACTATTGCTGGATTTCTTTATACGACCCCATACAGACTACTGACTAAACTAGAGCACTAAATAGGGGTCGATTGCAGCGGAAGCCTTCGTGTCGCGTCACTACGTCGATAGGACTCTGCACTGAACTCGTGTACCCATGATGCGGCGGGACTGCCGAAACTTTGACAGGCACGGAAGAAGACACGAGAAAGTTACAGCCAAAACGCGAGACATCCTGTACCCTGCTGTGTTTGGATATGAAAATGCCCGAGTGTCGATAATACTGCCGTGACAGAATGCGGTGCTCGTGTCGGCGAACGCTCGCGGTTCAGGCGCAACTTGCACGCGCAGCGGAGCACAATGAGTGACAGGTAAGCGCAGGTTAACAAACCGAAACCTTTTAGTCTGCATGGGTTAAACTTTTCTGTGCTCTAGCTGGAGTCTTGACCGGTCGTTCCCAAACGTTTCGTGATATCTGTTTCATCCCATTGAAAGTTAATGAGCAACCTATCGCTCCCTGGAGCTGTCTGGCAGGCGCTGCGTCGCGCAAAGTGGGTTGCCAGGTCCTTTTATATTACAGGCTGCTTCCCTGGGCTACTATACAGTGTTGACAACTGCTTTCACTTGAAAGTAGCTAAACGTCACTAGATGACATCATAATGGTAAATTTACTGATCTAGCTTATATAAAGAGGAATATAGATCAGTGGGCAAGATGAAGGTTGTCCAAGAAGTTGCAGTACTTTCGAAATCTCGCTAAATCTAGCTACAAAATTGCTAAATTGGGAACACTGCGTACTACAATAGGCCACACAGCCTCTGTTTTGTTAAAAACTCACAGCTGATTAAATATTTAATGCTTGTTATAGTTTGGTGCAACCACCTCTAAAAGTCTTTTACGTTACCTGTAAAACCCCTCATGAAAATGTTGATTATTTGTAATAAATTAATATTTTATAATTTATTAATGATTTAACATGCAGTTTAACATTAAATTAAATAAATATATTATAATGAATATTTTATCGCTTCATAGGCTACATCTATTCATCAGTCATTTTGTTTTTCTGGTGTTGCCATCTACTAATAAGGCATACTTAGTATGTAGTTCACCCAAAAATGAAAATTCTGTCATCATTTACTCACCCTCGAGTAGTGATTTCTTTGTTCTGGTGAACACAAAGTTTGAAACCAGGCTGTTTTGGTCACCATAGTATATTATTTCCCTACTACTGAAGTCAATGGTGACCCAAAGCAGCCTGCTTACAAACTTTCTTCAGAATATCTTCCCTTGTGTTCGGCAGAACAAAGACATTCATACAGGTCTGGAACTACTCGAGGGTGAGTAAATGATGACAGAATTTTCATTTTTGGGTGAACTATTCCTATAAGGCATACTTTTTTTACATTTTTGTGTGCTAGTTGATGTATATCTTCTTAAGAATCAGGGATCCAATAATATACTATACTCTTTTATTTCTATAAAATGCTAATATCAATACTATTCCTTACATGACGGTGGGTTAAAAGTGCAAAGTGGCTTTGTATGATTGATCAGTTTATTGATCGGATTTGATCGTTATCTTCCAGCACACAGTCCAATTGTGAAAAGCAGTGAGTGAATTGGATTCTGAGGGCGTTTAAGTGTTTGTTGAGTAAAGTGTTGAATAGGGATCAGTTCAGCTGGAACAGTGGCTGCAGCGTGTGAGTGAATAATTCATTTTTAAGCTATGATCCGTAGCCGGGATTGAATTTGGTTAGCTTTGCAAATTTAGCATTTCCTGAGGCAAAGAGTTTAAATTGATATATTCCCAGTCACAACTAATTAGTCTACTGTGTCTAATCATCAAGCATGTCTTTTATTTGTCCAGTGTCTTGTCTAACACGCTCAATTTGCACTGCATTTTCTCATCATAGACTGGAAATCCTATTCCAGTAATTACTGCCGAGGATAATCAAATTCATATGGGTCATATGATGTTGATAAAAAGAACATTATTTTGTGTATTTATGCAGTTTGAAAAAATTTCCACATACTGTACATTGGTGTGCTCTGATTGGCCAGCTATCCAGTGCACTGTGATTGGCCGAATACCACAAGTGTCTGATGTAAATGCTCCGCCCCTTACCATAACGTGATGCTGCATCCCAAAACAATAAAACACATTACAAAGCAGGCATTTGTTGATCCAGTGGAGACATAATTACTGATTATCATGACTTAG
>JAUCMR010000046.1:14596344-14607411 GCA_032357425.1 Enteromius argenteus | reverse complement strand
CAGCCAGAATAATAGCTCCGCCTTCTTTCTTTGTGTAAACATTTGGGTGGTGTTTGAAAATAAACCCACTCTGTGACATAGAGAAGTGGAGGCGTGTTTAAACGAGTCGTTTTAGGGGGGTGTGAACAAGTCGTAACTTTAATAAAGAATATCTCTTTGGTTTTGAGACTTTAAACTTTGTAATTTCAGGGATCTTATCTCTGCACTAACAGCTCGTAACTCTCCAAAGTGAAAGAAAAACTCAAAATCACATCATATGACCCCTTTAATTAAATATTTGGCAATTTTATAGTATTAACATCATTATATGGTCCCTGTGTTTAATTTGTAGGAAGGTTTGGACATCTGGGTTTGGCAATAAATCTCATTACTGCTGAGGATCGCTTTAACCTGAAGACCATTGAGGACCAGCTGATGACAGACATAAAGCCCATTCCTGGCAGCATTGATAAGAGCCTGTATGTGGCAGAGTTTCACTCTTTGAACCCTGACTGTGAGTCCGAGGCGCCTCAGCCCGGCGAAGACTCTGAAGCCCAATAGGAAGCACCATTAGAGAGCAGGTAAAGGCATACAGTTGAGAGACTTAATGTATTTATGTCTTGTATAACTCAGTGATGTCAGTGATAATTGGACTGACTTTACCATTTGCTCTTTCTAGGACACTTGGAGAAACTGAACCAGACTTTTGCATCTGCTTTTGCACAAACCAGTAACTTCTCTGCTCATAACTTTTGACACCTCCACAGTATTTTTCATTTTCGTTTGCTGTCAATGTTTTGCTCTTTTGGGGTGGTTATAACTCTTTATAAATGACCATACGCATTCCAGTTGCAAGAATAAAAAAAACAACATTCAGACAAAAGTTCCTGTTTGATAGAAAACAATAAACAAAGGTGGAAATAGAGCATAGCATACTTGCATCATTAGTTGAGAATTTACACACAACCCCTAGAACAAAACCTGTTGAACCTAAGTGCCTTAAAATATATATATATAAATATAAATATATATATATACATTGTCTCTGTCTTAGATACACGTCATTACTATGTTAAAGTATTCCCAAAGACTAAACGCAGGATTTACTGGATTCTGCGAAAGAATCACTGGTATTGGTTTATAGATGAGAAGCATATTCAGATCCTCTTCATATTCAGGCTGAGGCAGCTAGAGAAACCAGCATCCACAGATATACTGCAGAGCTCAGGATTCAGGTGTCAACACGAACCATTGCACTAAAGCGCCTGAGAAAAAAAATCTGCATTAATATTGGTGCTTTTTTTCTGTAGTTTCGTTAGTCGTCACAGACAAGTGTAAACTTGCTATTCATAAAGAAATATAGATGTAAGTTATGGTTTCAAACAGAGACTACATTTGTGCAGTTTTTTGTGGTTTATATATATATATATATATATATACATACATAAATACACAGCAGTCAACGTTTGAACATTTTGAAGACAAGAACGCTTAAGAACTGATAAACAGTTTTGAATTGTTGACTACTAATATACAATATTATATAATTTTGAAACTATATTATATCAGACATTAGTAACTTTTAACAGGCATGCCAGAACTTGCATAATGTGAAAGATGTCAGACTACTTCATGAAAGCAGATTCAAAAGATTCACCATAACGCAGTGATTATTAAATGATTTGTCAAAAGAGTCAGGGGTTTTTTCCTTCAAAATAGAATCTTTTACAGTTATTTGTTTTGAGTTGAATGAATGTATAAAGTTGGTAATGAATGGACTTTATTACATTCTTTCCAGATTTGTGGTATAAATGTTTATAAATAAAACTTGGACTGTGTCCTGTGGTGTGACAGCAAACCTGTAAATGTTTTCTCATGTTCTTCGAGTTACAAATAGCTTGAGAGAGGTTTATCTTCAATGTTAGTTTTTTTCCTACATTTTTCTGTCACATCACAGGACACATTGATATGTCAATTATGTGTGTATACGTCTGTAACTTTGGCGGAAAGGAGGCAAAATTTTCTTTTTATTCCCTTTTGGATGTTTGCAAGAGGCTTTTCATAACCTCGTTGCATTTATGAGATATTTTGATTAAGAGAGTATTTTCATACAGCAGAATTGTAGCATCTTCTCAGTGGCAGCTGTTTTCTTTTTCCTCCAAAAGATGTTCTATTGTGGGATTATTTTTGGGTTTTTCCTCGCTATGCAGGGATATGTGGCGTGTAGCACAAACTTAGAAACCTTAGTTTGCGTGTTTCTTCAGTTATTAAAACAGCACAGTTCAGGGCTGTCAGACTCAGTTCCTGCAGAGTTTAGATGCGACCCTAATCACACACACCCCAGATCCGGCTAATCGAGTCCTTTAGGCGTATTTAAAAGCTCAATGATATGTGTGTGGTAGCAGAGAGCTAAACTCAGGGCTGTGGTCCTCCAGGACACCCCTGGTGTAGTTAAATTAGGAAACCTTGAGCCAGATTGCAGATTTTTGTTTGTTTTAAGACTTGCCATATTTCAAAAATGATATTTTATTGGACAAATCGATAAATCTTCATCCATCCTGTCATGCAGTAGTGATTTCTTTTCCCTTACGTTTTATCAAGTAAGGAGCAGATGTTATAGGGGCAATTGTTTAATGTACATTTTGTATAGGATTCCTGGAGAAAGAAAAACATTAATGTGTGAAACCCTTGTCTATGCAAGAGTGGTTTAATGCTCGTGACTCTGCTGTCGTCTCTATTGTTTATTTCCTTTGAATTCCTCGAGGTTATATGTATTATAGCTTGAAATAGAATGAATGTGCCATCTGTCCCAAACTTCAATACAGTTGTATGAGAGATAACAGAAGGGTTTTTCTTTATGTGAATGTGGAAAAGTATCTTTATCAGGGGATGTTTTTTTGTTTTTGTAATTTTCCAGAAGAAACCCTTTAACATTTACAATTGGTAAACTGTTTCTTATTGAATTGACTGTAATAAATTTGTGAATCTACATTTGCTTCTGATTGATTTTATTTTTATAATGTTCATAAATCTTATTCAGTTGTGTCCTATATTGTTGTGGATATATATTTCCTATTTAATTTATCATTATTATTATTATTATTACTTACTAACTGGGAACATTGCTGTTTATTGGAGAGTTTTAAAATCGTTAAGGGGTTTTGAATATTTAATTTAGACTCTAAGTATCATAAATGGAATGACTAAACTAGTTCTGTTCGGTTGTTTTCATGATTCTGTGTTCAGTCTTACTCAGGTGGGAACAGGAGTGACCTCTAAAGCCATTCGTTGACCTTCACGCAATGCCCTTTATCTGTGTATTCCCAAACCCGCTTCATTTTTACGTAGTGATTGACAAGTAAACAGACCAATAGCCATTTAGCTTTGGTTTCGTCGCGCTGAAAGTAGGAGGGCTGTAAGGCTGAAGCATACGGCGAAACTGAATCGATTCTTTTGAACAGTTCATCTGAATGAACTCACCGAGGAATTGCGTCATCGCTCTGCAGAAACCTTTTTCTATCACATTGTAGTTTTAGGTTTGTTGAAGACATAATGCGTATATTTCTCTCGGACTGAACCATTCTGTCCCACTTGTTAACGAGTAGATGGTTTTGTGAACCGACTCGCTGAGAAGATCCGACTCTGACCGAATGAATCATTCATAAAACGCACATCGTAAGAACACGTGGTTTTGTAATCTGGAGACCCGTCCTCTGCGAAGCTCAACGTGAGTTGTCATTGATTCTTTGTTATTGAGATTATTTTCTAAAACGAAAACCCCTCTTCTAGAAATATTGCTACTTATTAAATCTGAACAGCATCTATATATCCAGCGTCTGTAGGGTCTCGCGAATAACAAAAGTCATGTGGCTTTTAGCTTTCAAGCTAATTTCTCAAAGGATTATGCGTTGAATTTTAACCTGGTTCTTAGCAGCAGCTTCTAATCGTATAAAAATCCAATTTAGTCATTTTCTGTATGCAAAAACCCTGCCTAAACAAATAAAAACGACCCAGACTCCTGGTTACAGTATATTATTTGAGCTAATAATCTGCTCTCCATCTGCCCTGGTACAGAATGGGCAGTGTGTTGGCTGCCAGTGCCCCCAGTCCTCCTCCTGCACCAGGGCCGGGTGGAGCAGGTTTGGTGTCAGTACCTCCAGGATTCACGATGCCCTCCGTGTCCCCCGTGTCCGCCCCGGGCAGCTCTTCACCCGGGCGCCAGGAGACCGAGCCTCCGCTCTCTAACCCCGGGGGCTTTGAAGAGTGCCACCGCAAATGCAAAGGTAAGAAAATAATTAACGTTACCTTTAGATTAAGATTGGCAAGTGATTAGGTTTATGTACAACATAGTTCATATAAAATGTGAGTTCATATCACATTTGAGTTTTATAAAAAGCTAAATCTTTTGTAGCATTGTCTTTGCTGTCAATTTGAAATAATTGCTGTTTGAACATCATTTGAACTTCTGAAAAACCCTGAAGAAATGTGTCATGGTTTACACGCTGATAAAGAAATGCTCAGTGAGTGTCAAAATGATAATTATTAAAATATATCGAAGCTTTGTCATCACTGAAATAAATTGCACTTTTAAATAGTAATATTATTGCAGTCTTTAATGTATTTTGGCCATATAAATGCATCCCAGCTAAACCCAAGACATGTGTATATATATATATATATAAAAAAAACAACATTCAAAGTCTGTCATAACATTTCCATTAATTTAAACTGAAAAATGTTTTACCAGAAATCATCAAATTAATTAATTAGTTGGATTTCATTAAATTTTAACCTTCTTTAAATTTACATGTGACCTAAAAATGAATTTTATATCCTTGAAAGGCCATTCTCAATTTAGCTGTATTTTGTAGTTTACTTTGAATTTTCTTAACCTCTTAAGACCCGAGAGAAAAGTGTTTTTACATTGTTTAGAGCATTAAAATTAATGTAAAATTTTACATTTTAAATCACCAATACATTTTTCCCCAAGCTTTATATATAAAGATGATTTTCAACTATGTTTAAACAGAATGAATCAATATACCATTTTTCTTTCTGCAGAATGTGTGTAAAATGGTCATAAACAAGTTTTCTCATTATATACAATGTATCTATAAACAAACTCTAATTTGCATATTAATGTGTTTTTGGGGCAACATGTAATGAAAAAAAGAAGTGTAGTAATGGCAGTAATAATTGACCAGATTTTCAGAATAATATATATTTCATAAAATATTGAAATATAATTTATTTGCTATGTCTCCCAAATTGCATAATAAACATGCTTTAGTATGAAACCAACGTCCTGTTTTATAACAAAGTCATATTTTGATCTGAAACCCCATAACATTTTCCTGAGATGTTGATTTATGACACAGAATTAAAAAAATGAGACAGATTTAAATCATAATTACAAAAAAAAAACTAAATTAATTTCAGCCATTGTTTATAACCAAGGAGTGATCGTGATGAAACGTCCAATCATCTCTGAAAAGCCCTGAATGTGCTCTTTACAGGACGTCCAGACTGAAAACTGTGATGTGTCTCAAATATATTGTCCTCATACGAGGACGCCAGGTCACAGGAGGTTAATTACAAATTATTATTTTTTTACACTAGTGTGTTTTTCTCTCAGAGGTGTTTCCCGTGCAAATGGAGGGTGTGAGAGTAACCGTGAACAAGGGCTTGAGCAACCACTTCCAGGTCAGTCCAGTACAGCTCATTTTCTTGAGCCAATATAGTTAAAGGAAGTATTCTTGATCATCTCTTGTTTGATTTCACAGGTCAATCACACAGTGTTGTTAAGCGCTCTTGGAGATTCCAGTTACAGGTTTGGAGCTACTTATGTGGGGACCAAACAAACAGGACCAGCAGAGGTGCACTAATTTAGCTTGTTATATAAATACATACAAGTACAAAGGCTGCTGCTTATGAAAGCCATTTATCCACATATTTATAATTGACCTTCATTTTTTTTTTTTTTCAGGCCTTTCCCGTCATGGTTGGTGACATGGACAACACAGGGAGCTTAAATGCACAGATTATTCATCAGATCACAGACAGAGTGCGCTCGAAATTTGCGTTCCAGGTGTGTATTTGTTAAAAGAGCCCTATATGTGTGATTTTAGAATTAGTTACGATGTAATATTAATGCATCGCAATCAGACTCAGCAGCAGAAGTTTGTGAACTGGCAAGGAGATGCTGAATTCAAAGGAGAAGATTTCACCGCTGCTGTGACCATCGGCAACCCAGACGTCTTGGTTGGGTCAGGTAGTTATCTTCTATTTCGTCCATGTTTATCTGATAAGCAGGCCTGGCGTGATACATGTATTTGCACCGAACCGTCACGGTAAGGACATCTTGGTTCGGTGCATGTAGCCTAATGACGAATACAGGCAATTCCCCGCCAATCCAGAAGGGGGCGCCTGCAGCAGTGGCGAGATTACTTCAGCTGTATCCTTACCAACAGAATCAACTTGAAACACTTACTTAATAATAATGCATCACTGTATAAAGCTCTGCTTTTATTTGTTTGAGACATTGTGCTTTTATAAAATAAAGAAAACAGATAGGATGTTGCTTTCTGCCGTTTGAGTTTCCTTCCTGTGAACACATCAGGCATATCACAAAAATGAACTGAAACTCGTCAAATATAGGCTACGTTACAAGGCTCACTGTTTTTTTCCCCCTTGTTTATCTGTTAACTAAATATTTCAAGAATTATATTACCGTAAAATTTATAGACTATATATTAAAATATAATATTTTAGGTAAAAATAAATGTATTTGTACTTCTGTCTGTATTTATTGTGGGTTTTTTCCCTGTTGTACCAAAATCTTAGTGAACCGTGACGTTTGTGCATCGTGTCACCCCTACTGATGAGTTCTCTGTTTCTCTCTCCATCTCTCTCAGGAATTGTTGTAGCTCATTATCTTCAGTCTGTCACTCCGTCGCTGGCATTAGGAGGAGAGCTGGTGTACCACAGACGGCCCGGAGAGGAGGGAACAGTCATGTCTCTGGCAGGACGATACACAGGTAAGCACAGTAAGAAACAATAGTGATAGGTATGTGACGTGCCACGATAACTGAATCTTTACATCACAGTGATGAATGACATGACACGATTGCAACAATGCTTTCGAATGCATTACGATTTTATCAAATTTATTTTTGTTGACAAACTTTGAAAGTTGGCTTGAGAAAGTCTAACCTGTTAAAAAGTCGTTTTAAAAGCAAGAAGTCTGACACATTTGAAAATGCATACAAAATGCATATTGTACCCATATATATCCACATGCTGAACATGGAGATTAATATGGATGTAGGCTTAATAAAATATAACTTTTTTCAAATAACAACAGAACTTTTTAAATACAATATGCAATAAAAATGTGCAAAGCAAATAGATATTGTAAACAAATGATTACAGTGCAATATTTATTTGAAAACACAAATCTGAATGGGCTTTTGCAACCAGGCAGCAACTTCATTGCCACGCTGACACTAGGAGGAGCTGGAGCTCACGGGTCTTATTATCACAAAGCCAATGATCAGGTAAAAGTGTCTGTATTTGCTCATTGATGTTGTTTTATTGCTTTATAATGACGTTTGTTTTGTTGTGTGGTATCAGTTGCATGTTGGCGTGGAGTTTGAAGCGAGCACACGTACGCAGGAGACTAGTGTATCGTTTGGATACCAACTGGACGTCCCCAAAGCAGATCTAGTGTTTAAAGGTGGGTAAATATGCATGCATTTGGTGCATACAGACCACAATCCTCAACATCTCCTCATTTTGTAGGGTTATGATGCAATTGAGTTCAGCAATTGCACATGTGCTCCTATTTTTAGTCACAAATGTTTAATTGTATCATTGTTCTCCAGTTCAGTCTTATTTGTATCATTTGTATCATTCTAAAGAGTGTTGCCTGATATTCCAATATAAATCCACCCCAGATACCTTACTTTTTTTTTTCCTGTCTTTGCAATCTGCATGAGATTTTTTTGGGGTATAAATGTATGGGATATGTGTTTTTCCCCCTCTCTTTAGGCTCTTTAGACAGTAACTGGGTGGTTGGAGCCACGCTTGAAAAGAAGCTGCAGCCTCTGCCTCTGTCGCTGGCCCTCTGCGCTTTCCTTAACCACCAAAAAAACACGTTCCAGTGTGGGTTTGGCATCACCATTGGTTAATTCTACCTTCTTCCTTGGTTAATGCTGCAGTTTGCACACCAGTGCTGTTGCTGGTGAAACGGTAAAGACACTTGCATATGTATACACATCTGTACAAAATCAGTCAGTAAACATGAAGCAAAATAAACTAATATTTGTTGTTAGTTCCATGCATCAGTGATTATTCCAATGTTTCCAAAAAAAAATTACATTTAAAAACATGACTAGTGCTTGATGCATTGTAAGAGAAACCAAGAACAAATACACATACAATTTCATTTTGTTGCTTATGTTAATTTTTTAAAATATAAATTATTTCCTTGTTAATTTTTTGTTTTTGTGTTTAATAAAGAAGTTTTGGATTAGTTTATTTCCCCTACAATGAGCAGGGCTTTTTTCACAATGATTTTAATCAACTCTGGACTCATAGGTACCTATAGAAATAAAACACATTATGAAGTATTATGAAACATGGATAAATTCTTATGATCTGTTCATCAAACTGAGATGCATGTTTATGAATGTATTATTGTTGGTGTAAAAAAAAAATGTTTTTGTTTTTTTTATAAATTTGTCTGATACAATATTGCATAGCTGAACAAAACAAAAACTTAAAAGGACATTAAATTCATGGGCGATATTATTTTATTACCAAATCCTAAATTTATGACATTTGCCACAGCTAGTTTTTTCCCCACCACATACAGTGCCTTCATAAACACTTTATAAATATGTACATTGTCTAATAATGTCTCCGCACCCAGTATAGTGTGTGTGTGTGTGTATGATTAAAATATGATTAAGCATAAAATATACTGAATGGTTATAATATTGTGTCTGTAGCTGATATGATTGCTTTACTTATGTTAATAGAGTTTTTTTTTTATTTCCCAGCCCATTGACCCTGTCCTGTTTTTAATTATTTTTTGTTGTTTAGTTTTTAGATGAACACATGCAAGAACATAGTATAGAAAAATAAAAAATGCAAAACTGATTAGTTATCCCACGTCCCTTGCTTCCTTTTTCTTGGTGATTGCATGTTCAGCAGATATCAGACTCTTTTTAAATGCAGATAAGTGTTGTGATCAAGAGGCCAATGTCCAAAAGGATCCTCTTTAATACCTGACTCATCAGTCATCATTACAGCAACCTTGTGTTAATACGTGCAGACCTACATGCCAAGACAGAGTCATACCTCTGCACTTGAACGACTGGGAGATTATTGCTAGTTTAGACTTTTTGTCCATACGAAAGGTTATGTCATTGGGACTATAGTCATGCTCAATTTAAGTTTTATCAAAAAATATTCAAATGTAAAAATATTACCATGTTGTATATTACCATTTACTCACTCTCGTGTAGTTCCAGACCTGTATGAATTTCTTTGTTGTGTCGAACACAAAGGAAGATATTTTGAAGAAAGTTTGTAACCAGGCTGTTTCGGTCATCATTGACTCCCATAGTACTTTTTTTTTTTTTTCACTACTATTAAAGTCAATATTATGGAAGCCTGTTTCCGCCACTGAATAAATGTCTTTCTTTTTTAAGTCACTGACATAATATCTCACTATTCTGACTTTATAACTCACAATTCTGAGAAAAAAAAAATATTCCTTTAAATGCACCGCATGTTTTCTGCAGGAATGCAGCCATAATAAGCTGTGTTCGCTGGAATGGAAGTGAATCAATATGACAGAAGCTCAGGGGTCAGTTCTTTGTGTTCTCCTTGAGCTGATTGATAAGTGCAGATGCCTTGATGGTGGTTTTGTGTAACTGGATGAATGCCTAGACAAGACTGGGTTACAATACTTCTTCAAGACGGTCTATCAAACCAATAAATACATTAAGTCTGGAGATCCTGTAGTGACCTTAAGCTGCTTTATCATTAACCATTTACTTAATAATAGTCTTTCCGTAACTGCTCAAAACTAAATCAAACTCTGTACTTCATTTTTAAAAGTATATGATAGTTTTGCATGCACAGGAGAAGCTAAAGATAGCTTGTGAGAACGTTCCCTTAAATGTATGCCTAAAACTATGTAAAGTACACAGAATTATGGTGTAGATGTAGAATACATGGGCTAAACACATTACATCATATATGGGATTTTTATAATTTTAGAGATTTTTGTAAAAATGCATTTTAGTTTAAAATAACTTACAGTAAAATTGTCTTTTCATTAAAATAGTGGTGTTAAACTGTTTTCCCTTAAAAATGAAGACGTCAACCTAAACCAAAACTAATAATACAGGAATTGTTTAAAATTATATAGTATTACTTTTTTCCTGTTTTCCTTAATTTGAAGTTTTTAAGTTTTATAGAACACTAATTGTAGACTCACTTGTTATACAGTACTTAAATCTGACTCTGGATGAGTAACTGTGAGTCACAGATCTGAGTTCAGTTCAGTCGGGTGGATTTCATGATGTGGAGTAAGTGACATGGCATGTACAGCTGACAGCAGGGCACTACCTTCTGGACTTTACTGCCTTTATCAGAGCTCAGCAGCCCGTTTAAATAGAGTGCTGACACCTTCTCAACACTTACACACAGGAGACGACAGGAGAAAGGTAAGGAATTGGACAGAAACACTGTGTTCTTTTCAGTTAAACGCAAGCTAGTCAAAAATATTTATAGCGGTTTTGCCTGAGAAAATGTTTTTTGTTCTTGTAGGGTCTGCGCATAATCATGAAGGTCCTTGTAGTATTTGTCCTTGCAGTTTTTACTGGTAAGTGTTTGTTTTACCCCGGCTTCACAGACAAGCCTAGTCCTAGACTAAAATGTAAATCTGAGCTGCTTCAACTCAATCTGATCTTAAAGGGTTAGTTCACCCAATAAAGATAATTCTGTCATTAATTACTCATCCTCATGTCGTTCCAAACCCATAAGACCTTTGTTCATCTTCGGAACACAAATTAA
>JAUCMR010000046.1:14574002-14586673 GCA_032357425.1 Enteromius argenteus | reverse complement strand
GTACTATAAAATATTTTGATTGCACATTGATACATGATGGAAAAAATACACTGACTAATTCAGACAAGAAGAAATCAGGATTTTCAGCTATTTAAAACACTTTTTAAATTAGTTAAACAATTAAAGAATAATAATAAATTAATTAAAATAATAAAAAAATATTTAAAAAAAAAAGCTGAAAAAATAATGAACACTAAATGTACCCGCAATTATAGAATCACTCATATATTAGTTTATGTAGGGAAACATAAAAATAAAACTATGAGTGTATACAAGTTTTAGTCCATTTTCAAGAAAACATATTTACAAGTATTTAGTTATAAGAATATAAATGTACAAGAATCATAATTGCATTAGCCAAATTAAGAATTAATAAAGAATTACTTTATCAGTTTGTACACTGTAAAACAAAGGGATGAAGAAAATGTAATTGGAGAAATTAATGTTAAATGGATGGATACATAGATTTGGTTTACAGTTACTTCCTTACTCGATGCGATTGAGGTATGTCAGATGTGTTTAGGCCGTGTCCGACTTGACAAGACAGAGATGGTGCAGGTATTGAGATTAAAAGTAAACAATTTGTTGTCTTATGCAGCCATCAAGCCGTCTTCTATTTTCTGACACATGAAATATGTAGCTAAAATATGTATTTTTCTTCTTTTTTTTTTTAAATATAACAAATTCATTTTGGTAGGAAACATTTTGAGTTTAAATTCTTGAGTTTAAATTTACAGCTAAATGTAAACATTTCCCCCCCTCACAGGTATTTCAAGAGCATTTTATCTCCAGTAAGCCATCTGGGTACCATGGATGGCGAGTTACCACCGTGGAATAAACATGGAAGCCATAACAGCAGGGTTCCCTGTAATACAACAGGGGAACATCAGGAGGTAGGTTACAATCGTTTTGTACATTATGATGAAGTAATGACTGAGGAGAATTATTGTGAAAGAGCAGAAGAGTTCTCTCACGGTACCTGGCTCCAAACAAAGCCAAAGGTAGGTGACACATCAATTGTACAATGTTAGGTTGCATCCAGTTCCTCGCTTATAAACTCAAATATCTCCTCAGGAACATGTCGTGATTGGAGACAGCTTTGCTGCCGGAGAACCACTGTCATCTTGTATGAGTGGTGCATTTAAAGCTCTGCTACCAGATTACCATGGCTCTTCTTCAGCACTGTTAACAAACTCTGATAAATATTCCTATTCTCCTGATAATCATTGTCTCATCAAACCTGCCACTGCATTGGATGAAAAGATAGCAGGGGAGAGAAGGGAAGAAAGTGGCATTTTTAAAGACTCTTTGGGTGAAGCATTAGCTAGTGCCACACATATGCATCCTCTCAGATGTGCCCAATATGAAAAGGTATGTAACATCTGCACTGTATAACCAAAATAATCATTATTTCTCCATTGTGATTTAATATCTGTCTCTTCACAGAATCGAGAAGTGGACCAGGGGAGTGGTAATTGGACATCAGTGATCAAAGACGCTCTAGAGATGAGTAACGGAATGGAAATGGAACAGACTTTATCCATGAATGAACGTGGGCCCCTAATGGACTATAATCCTATATATAAAGGACCTGAAACTGAGGCACATTTTAGATCGAAGGACCACTTTAAGATTGCAGGATCCAAACTAAATGAGAAGATGGATAGGCAAGGAGTAAAAGAAGAATCAGATTCTTATATTTCAGTGTTGTCAGATGACATAAGTAAAAACAAAGACGTTCTGGAAATGGTAAGTGCTGATATATAAAAAAAAAAATTGAATGTAGATTTTAAAATGTATGTACGCTCTCTATTGTCATATATTTCATCTGTTCTCAGAGGAACCAAGAGGAGCCAAGCATATTAGATGTTGGATCATCTCTAAGAAAACAGGAATTTGGAATTACTGGAATCAGAGATCGTGAGCCAGGGTTATTACCGGGATTTAACAGGAGTTCATACACTAATTTTTCTTCATCAGAAAGTCTTATGAAAAGTGAGCAGCTTCCATGTAATCCTTTGGAGAACCCGTCTGTTGATCACACCCTCCAGTCATGCAAAGATGTCAGTCCTAGAAAAACTACTACTATCTTCAAACATGCAGAAGTAAACAATGAAACTGTTCCTGAAGGTTCTACTGTTTATGGTCTTCATCATATTGATCTTCAAAAGGGCTGTCACCAAGCAGAGGTTACAGATGGAAAAACTTCTCAGGATGATTCCTCACAGGATAATGAGAGAGTAAAGACAAGCGATCCGCCTGTCTCTGAGACGACGGTAATAAAACAAAATCCTGCATATCTACCCAACAGTCAATACTTCGGCAGTAAGCTAAAAAAGCAAGTTTATGATTTTGTGCCCACTCCAGCCTCGGTGAGCAGTCAAAACACAACTGAGGATGAACGTGAAAACCTAAAACTGCTGACCCCAACAGAGAGCAGTCTACCTGTGATGGGAAAAATTAAAATGAGTGATATCCAAGAGACCTCTATTAACACACAAACTGAACTCAACCAAAAGGTAGAAACCAAAATTTCCCCTGAAATTCAGAAGTCTTCTTCAGTTTCGGAGACGGATCTACCTGTTGCACCCAACAGAATTCACACTGATCATGAATGTAGAGATCCTCCGTTTGAACCAGTCGAAAGCGGCAAATTAAATGAGCTTTGTTTTCAAGAGAGTTACTTACCTCCACTTACCTCCACTTCTGTGTTTACTCAAAGAACTGCAGATGAATGTGATATTCGTGTCCAGGAAAAACAAAGCCCAGTAAGTCTAAGTACGGTACTTCTGCCTTGTAGCGAAAATGGAAAAAACTCTGAAAGGTGTGAAAAGGTACTTCTCAACATTACTTCAGAAAGCGGTATTCCTCCATCTACCGAGAATGTTCAGGAAGCTCCACCTTCTTCCACAAGGACGGATGACTCCTCTCAGCATAACCTACAGAAAGCATTACTAAAGCCTAAGAAAGCAAGAAAAAGAAAACAATCTGAGCTTGAAGCATTAAAAGGACCAATATATAAATCTAACAAAAGAGATGACTGTTCTATGTATGAATCGGAAATATTAGACAGTGCTGTTAAACTCGACGCAGCAGGATGTGAGAAAGCTAATCAAAACATTTTATTGGCTGATCATGACAGCACTGAAACAAAAGAGGAGGACTTAGTTACAAATGGTGAGGTAAACCCACCTGCGCCTAGGAAAAAATGTCAGATGGCACAACTTGAGCTAATGGCTGATACAGCAGAGACCTCACAAAAGCCAGATCATAGCTGCTCTGAAGCCTCACGGGAAGAAGTACCGTCAAATGCTGGGATCAACAGGAAGGCTGTTTCTAGAAAGAAACGGAAGAAAAAAACAAGGTTACGTTTAAAGGCAAAAGTATCTGCTACACTTGGCAACCAGTGTTCGTCTCAAAGCACTGTCTTGTCCCCAGAAGAGGACTGTACATCACATTTTCAGGTCAGTGACACAACTCCAATAAAAGGAGTCAGTAATCCAGCAGTAGTGGAACATGCCATCTCTAGTCTAGAATCCATTCCAGAAAAATTACAGAAATCCAGAAAAAAGACTGCAAAGCAAACATTACAAAGCAAAGATGATCCGCATAAAGATGTGCCCATGACATTTTCAGAAGCTAAGGCAGACATGGATGTCAAAGGGCATCAGAAGGTGAGAAGATTTCAGGCTAGTCTGCTGGATAGACAGTCTTCACAAGACTCTGAGGGTCAAACGGACTCTGTTTCAACCTCAGCGACTGAATCTTCAAAGATTCGAAGCCCTCAGAATAACCCAAAGAAATCAAAGCAGAAAAAAGGAGTGCATGTCACACAAGAGAGCGTGTGCCCACAAGAGGATATGGAAAACATAACTCCCAAAACAAAAACCGTGAAAGCAAAAAGTCCTCTAAAAAAGGCAACTAGATTAGATGACGATGAAACGACTCTTTTGGACACACAGCCTTCTACAGCCACCGCTAAGCAACTGGATTCTGTTTCAAACATAGGAAATGAAGTCAAGTCTCTCGGCACACCAAGAAAGTCACCAAAAAAGAAATTGTCACATATTAAATGTGAAGCAACACATGCAGTTGACCAAACAGCAGCTCAAGGTGTTTTGAATCCACCCTCAGAATTGGATGTGCAGTCAACTATGAAAAGATTCGGAACAAGAAAAAAACTAGACAAAAATGTTTCCCATAACACAGTTGGTGAGAACTGTGAACCTGCTCGTATGACGCTTTCTTCAGCTGATTCTGTGTATTCTACAGAAACCGACTGTTCGGGGGTCAGCCAGCGGAACACAGAAAAGACATTGAGTAAGAGGAGAAAGACAGACATCAGGTTGATAGAGGCACAATCATCCACTACTAGCCAACAGGACGACGTCACTTCACCCCCCTCTGAAGATTTTTCATCTGTTGTGGTTTCAAATCCAGAAGAGACCGTGAAAGCCAAAGGATTTTCTAGACACAAAACAAATGACAACCACTTGTATGGTAATTCAGTTGAAGAAAGGTCTTTATTAGCTACTGTGACACCTAATTTACCTACAAAGATTGACTCTTCAGGCTGTTTTAGACAAAGCACCAAACTGAAAAAGCCAAGAAAAAAGACTGGAACCAAAATTAATGCAGCAGAAATGCTTCATGTAAACCTGCATGAAGATCTGGCTGCAGTGCCCTCAAAATCTGGCGCCAACATAGTCTCCAGTTCACAAATGGCTGTGGAAAAGGCCATTAAGCAGGAAATTAAAGGTGAAAATTCAGTTCTTTTCAAGATGCAGGCTTCTACACTCACTCTGCAGCAAACAGAATGTTTTTCAACGTCAGTTCACAGCACCGCCAAAAAATCTAAGAAAATGTCTGACATTAAAAGTGATGCAGTATATACACCCACAGCAGACGAAACGATGCAACAAGAAATGCATCCATTTGATTTTACATCAGCCACAGAAATGGATCATGCGGATGTTCGGACAAAAGGGAAGATGAAGAAACAGCCTAAAAAGGCCACTAAATTCAAAATGCACATTACCCAAGCAGCCAGCGATATTAGGGAACAGTCTACTGCACAGCAAGAAAATTCAGTTTTAAAGAGAAAGACGAATTTAAGGTCAGAAGACATGACAAAGAAATGTAAGAAACTTAGAACGTCGGCACTGGAAGTCAGAAATAATCAACCAGAGGAGGTGCTTCTGCCTCCACTGGTATCTGAGAATAAGGATGCAACACAAGACTCTTGCATAAAGACAGACGAGAATGAACAAAGCAATATCCTACAGCTGGCTCACAGAGAGGACAACATGTCTGTTGTGAGAGGGCTAGCTTCTGAGAATATTGAAACAGACAGCTCTGAGCAGCATTTAAAGGTTGCTAAGAAGAAATCTAAAAAATCCATGGAAATTGCTGAAGCACATGGGTTTACTAATGTTTCTTTGTCTCAAGAGAAAAATACTGGATCAGATGAGGCAGGCGTCATGGTCACCTTTACACAAGTTGCAGATTTATGTAAACTGTCCGATAGTCAGACCGTAGAATCACAGCAGCCTGAAAAAGATGATGCTGCGATTGGTCAAAAAGACCTCAAAGTCACAAACCCTCCTAAGAAAAGGGGTAGAAAACCTGGACGAAAGAAGAAGAAGATGGCTTGCCTGTTAACTCAGACCATTAAAGAAGAGGAGCATAAAGATATATGTTATGACAACAGAATTGCCTCTGATTTTCAAAACAGCACTCAAATTCAAATTTCAGAAATTTCACAGAGGATAACAGATATCCCAGAAGAACCAGTACTGAAATCAAGAAAATCAACTAGGACACAAAAAATAATCTCAGGTCCAGTTATTGAGAGTTTGGTAACACACAGCAAGGGCACAGATATCACTGGGTGTCACACAACACTTGGAGAGACGACTCTTTCAAATTCCACTAATTTTGAAGACCAATACACTGTTGAGAAAAAGACGCCAAGACGAGGAAGACCACCTTCAAAGAAAAACAAGAAAAAGAAATTATTTGCTGCACATTTAGAAAATAACACCTCACAATCTGTCCAGAAATCAGATCTCTCTCTATGTCAAGACAGCACAGAAAATACTGTCAAAGCAGCTGCAAGTCCAATAGAGCCAAATGATATAGATAAAAATGTAATTGTGACCAAACAATTGGGGACTAATCCCTCGGAATCCCTTCAGAGTGCTAATGATCTCTTGTTACACAGCATCCCTACATCTTGTCTTAAAAAAGGGAAAAACCTCAAAAGAGACCCAACATTAACAAGCTTGAGAGTGTCCAGCAGAACATCAATCAAAGCAGACATAACTGCCCTCCCACAAAACTCCACAGATGTTTTTATTGAGGAAGGAAAAACATCTTTGCCTATGTCCACGACTGAAAAAACTGCTATACAAGATGGCAATGTGTTGGCAGATATAAAGATTGAGAATAAGGCTACAGTTAAAGTACAGAGGGGAAGAAAACGTGGTCGGAAGAGGCGAAAAGTTAAAGATGGACCACTTCAAAGATTAAAAACACAGGATTATTGTGAACCAGCCAAGGGTTTACCGACAAAGTTCAGTATGACCAGTAAACGTCCCATCGAGGACCAAAATAACATAGTCACATCAGAGAAAAATTATATTGACAAAACCAAGTCGGACGATGTTGAAATGATTCCAGCAATAACTGCAGGGACCTGTAAGATAAAACCAAAAACAGAAATCCTATGCACTTCTCTCAGTGACCTGTCCTCCGATTTAATGACAGAAGTCAAGACGTGGAAAGAACACAGTGCTGAGTCGAACAGAAGAGATTCATTTGAGGGTTCTGTGCAATCCTGTACTGATAACACAGGGAATAACTCAAGAGGAATTTATATTTCTAGTAATGTGGTCAAGGAGGAGATTTCTCTGGATACAGAAATTAAGCCCAACATTGAGCTGAAATGTACTCAGGACACAGATGGACTTAGCGTGGAAACATCAAGGAAAAAAGTATTCGATAGCCCACTAGAGGCCGAAAATGCAGTCCAGCGTACAGAACGCAAGGAGGATAGTGAACCAAACAAGGTGACTAATAACCGGAAAATAGGATCCAAGCGTAAAGAAATAGGGAAGAAACCTCTCACCTGCAAATACTGTGGAGTTTCCTTTCGGCACATTACAGCGTACACCATTCATCAACGTGTTCATACCGGAGACAAACCCTACAAATGCAAGATCTGTGGGAAAGCCTTTTCTCAACTGTCTAAACTAAAATCCCACCATAATGTACATAAACAGGATACAGGATCTTTTCCTTGTCCCTGCTGTAGCCGAAGGTTTTTGCAGAAAGATGAATTGCTATGTCATTTTAAAGTCCACCTACAGGAATCAGAAGCAAATGGTGAACCAGAGAAGCGCATAAAGAGGAATTCTTCATCAAATGTGTCTCTGGAGACCCCAAAAAATGACAGGTGCCTTATTCGCAAGAAAAATTTAGTGAGACGCGCCAAATTGCAGGATCACGTGCAGGTGCGTGAAGTGGAGAAGCCCTTGACTTGTAAAGACTGTGGGAAGACGTTTTGGACACAGTCAAGCCTCACAGCTCATGAAAAAACCCACTGGCCTGTTAAACCATATGCTTGCTCTATTTGTGGAAAAGGCTTTAACCAACTAAAAGCCCTAAAAAAGCATTCTCAAGACCATGCCGGTGAGACACCGTTCTCCTGCTTCCACTGCGGTCATGGATTTAGTGCCCTGTCTGCACTTAGGATGCACCAAGCGTCCAAAACATGCATCGCCAGGAAAAACGACGAGAGCAGTAGCATCGAGGGCTTCATTGTAAGTGAAGGAGTTGATGGTCAAGTGAACACGCCAGTGTTCTTCAAGTGTCAAATATGCAAAGAGCTTTTCAGGAAATGGTGCCAATACACTCTTCACCTTCAGACACACACCAGCTCTCCCCCATATATTTGTTTTTCTTGTGGACAGTGTTATGAGAAGGATTCAGAGATGAATGTGCACTGTGAGGTTTGTTGCCAGTCAAGTGGGGAGGAGAAGATTTGCGGTGCATCACTCACCGAAATCATGCAAAGTGTTACCCATGTCCACCCTCTAAAGTGTACCTCATCTCAGAGTCTACCAAGTACAGGATTTGGGCTTCGTTCCCGAACACAAACCGGCTCAGAACAGCTCCCAAAGCTGCCTCGATCGGTGGATGTGGAACCTGCTCAAGCAAGAGATGCAGATCTTTCAAAACTTCCTAAAACCTATTCTGCTCATTCGCCCATCAAGGCCATCCCAAATGCCCAATCACCCACTCGTTCTGATGTTAACTGTACTTGCACTCAGATCATTTGGAAGTTCAAGTGTTCACGTTGTGCTCAGCGGTTCGAGAGGTACAGGGATTTGAGCGCTCATCTGCAAACGCATGCTCCTGGTTTCAGATATACTTGTGCACATTGTGGACAGTTTTTTAATAGGTGGAGCAAACTGTGGCTACATCAGCAGCGCCATCGCCTAAAAAGCCGCTGTTACTCCTGTACGCAGTGCAATTTGCAGTTTCGTTTCTTTAGCTCTTTTCGAGAGCATATGATTGACCACGCCGGGCAGAGACCATACGCTTGTCCGCTCTGTCCCAAAACCTTCATTCAGGAGGCAAGCTTACATGCTCACCAATGTGAGTCTCATAAACTTTGTAAAAGTCTGAAATGCGACGTCTGTTCTAAGACTTTCAGTAGTTTAACAAACCTAATCAAGCACAGTCTTCTGCACAATGGTTCTACCTCTCACATTTGTCTCCTTTGCAATCTGTCGTTCACAAATGCAAGAGTCTTAAAGGAACACTTGAAAACGCACACCGCCCACCATGGACCGGCCCTCCCTGATATTCCATCGAAGCCGCTTGATTTTCCTCACAAATGCAAAAGGTGCAAAGCTAGCTTTTCAACTGGAGATTTGCTCTATGCTCATCAGATACGCCATTCCCGAGATGCAAAGACTTACGTCCGTCCAGCAGTATTACCTACCTCGAAATTGTCTGATTCTTGTTGTAATGGCACACCATCTACCCCACCTTCCACTCACAGGAATCATATATCAAACCTCAAACTTGACGCCATACCCAACGATGACAGCCTGTATGTTTATTCCCACCCTGACAAGCTCTATGTCTCCCCTAGTTGTAAAGTACAGCTTCCAGTCATTAATTTGGACCCGGATGATCCAGAGGTCCCTCAGAATCCTGCTCCTGAACTTCCAAATAGTGAAATCACTTCTCAGTGTGACGGCACACACCTACCTCAGGCCACTTCAGTTCAGGAAACTACCAACCTAAATTCAAATGAAAGCATAAAGACGATGGTAAATGGTCAACATAATTACAGCTTCAGCTGTCAGAGAAGCCCTACTTTTGTGGAGACGAGTGTTGACATGGAAGTAGAACATCCTACTCAAGAAGAAAAGTCAGAGGAGAGTTTTGAATGTGCAGACTGTACTGAAAAACTAACCAGCGTGTTGGGCCTTTATGAACATTACATACTTCATGCGATGGGAGATGCATATGTACAAGTACACTGATCATTGAAAATGGTAAAGGAAAGTGCCACCGTTTTTCCATATTCCACTATGTTCTTCCTCAACTTCACAAGTTCATATGTACCTCTCCTGTCTCAGTTAATCACTGTAGCGTGCAGCGCCACTATGTTAGCGTTTAGCTTAGCTCTATTCATTCCTTAGGATCCAAACAGGGATAGATTTAGAAGCCACTAAACACTTCCCCGTTTTCCCTATTTAAAAACAGTTACGTGACTAGTTACACGAGTAAGTATGGTGACACAAAATAAAACATGGAGATTTTTTTTTTTAAATAGATAAAAAGATAACTATAATGTATGGCGGAAGAGCACTTTGCAGCACTTCGACCTCGGCGCAGTAATATCATCACTCCTGAAAACTCCCCCTCTCCCTCTCAATTCAGTCAATACAACCAAGGAGTGATGATATTACTCCACCGGGGTCAAAGTGCTGCGAAGTGCTCTTCCGCCATCCATTATAGTTACCATTTTTTATCCACTTAAAAAATTGTCACGTTTTATTTTGTGTCACCATACTTACTCGTGTAACTAGTGACGTAACCTTCTTTAAATAGGGAAAACATGAAGGTGTTTGGTGGCTTCTAAATCTATCCCTGTTTGGATTCTAAGGATTGAGTGGAGCTAAGCTAAACACTAACATAGAGGTGTCATGTGCTAGAGTGATTAAGTGCACGCAGAGATACGTATCAACTCATCTAAGTTGAGGGAAGAACATAGTAGAATATGGAAAAACGGTGGCGTTTTCCTTTTATAAGGCAGACATTTTCTGCTTTAAAATGAATGCCTTATCTTAGTTATCTCTGTACTGCCATTTCTCATCTCCTTTTGTGCCTTCAGCGACAGTTTTGGTTCTGTAAAAGATCTGTAAATAGATATACAGGATTATGTATATAACTCCACAACCTGCTAGTCCTTACTCTGTAAAAATGGACACATTTTACCTTTTAAAATTAATTTTTGTAATATTAAAAGGATGTTAAATGTAGATTAACCTTGAATGTTCATATATGAATGTCTGGCTGGGACAACAATATACTGTCTTGTAAAATTGTAGCTCTTGAGAACATTAGAACATTTCTGGAAAATAACGGCTTTAAAAGATTTTAAGCTTTTAAGTGGATTTTTTTTTTTTTTTTAATAAAACATACTACTTGATGTGTCTTTTTTATTTATATGGTCAAAAATCTTACAAATGTGTTAAGCAAAATAACAAACTAAGGCTTGTGACCAGATATTAGGTGTTTTAATGGCAATAGAAAAAGCAGAAATCATTCAGATTACATGTTTCGCATCAAATATTCAGTCAATTGAGCACAGAGTAGAAGGGGAAAAGATTATTAGCAAGCTATGTGTGAATTTTTGAGGTACCACACAACATTGCAGTAATTTGGTAGTCCATATGCATCTAAAACCACTTTTATAAGGACTTCTGATTGGCCACTTCTTAAATTAACTCTTTTCACATGTCTTGCACATCAATCACAATCAGTCACAGGACACTTTAATTTATTTCTTCTTCTCATCATCTTTTTTCCCCTCTTGTTTGTTACCACTCTGAGAGGCTAGGGAGCCCATGGCATTACGGATGGCCTCATTGTTGGGATCAACACCAGGTAGATTCTCCAAGACACTCTGGAGGAATTCTGGGTCCTGCATTACATCATAATCATCCTCTTCCTGTAGAATCGGTAAATAGTGCAAGAGAAAAGCCAAGTCAGCAGGCAGTATAAGTCTTATGTAGCTGGGGTATATTTGTAGCAACAAACAAAAATACATTTCAAGGGTCAAAATGATCATTTTTTCTAGGACATTAAGTAAAGATCATGTTCCATGAAGATATTTTGTAAATTTCCTACGGTTTTGATTAGCAATATGCATAGCTATGAACTTAATTTGGACAACTTTAAAGGTGATTTTCTCAATATTTAGATTTTTTGCACCCTTAGATTCCAAATGTCCCAATAGTTGTATCTCAACCAAATATTGTCCGATCATAACATCAGTGGAAAGATCATTTATTCAGCTTTCAGATGATGTATAAATCTCAAATTAAAAAAATTGACACTGGTTTTGTGGTCCTGGGTCACATAAGGGAACAGTCTTCTGTCACAAGGAAAAGACATGGCCACTGTATATATAATGAAGAAAAACCGCTCAGCAATTTGACACTAAAACTCAAGCACATTTGATTTCTCTATCTTGAGACTGTGAGGAGCCCAGCAGATGATCATTGAATTACCTTAGATTCTGCAGTGTCCATAGGAGCGCCCGTGTCCATTGATTCTGCAAATTCTGACAAAAGAGGCATAGTGGTCAATATTACATACTACGTCAGGAACAGAGCATATTCTAAGACTAAGAGGAGGCACTAACCTCCACCTGCCAGAGACATCTGCATAGCATAGGCTATCTGCTCTTCTTCTGTCATGCTGCTGAAGTCTGGCAGTGCTGCCACACCGCTCTCAGGCTGAGAGGAAGACATCTTCAGAAGAGCTTCCTCTGATTCTGAAGGCGAGAACAAAAGGGTCACAGAACATCAGGACTTGGTCTTTCAATGGGAATCAACTAAATGGTAAAATAATCAAAGGTATGGAGGTGTAGACTGATGCATGATCTGTTTTATAATAAAAAAAAACATCAATGCAGTTTTACTACTTGGAAATAAACAGGCTATACAAATGAATCGATACATGAAAATGTTATTTGGAATAAAAATCATGTTAAAGCCATCATGAAAGGCTTTATTAAGCCAGATCGTGTAGTACCAGGATCTACCAGCAGGGTCATACCAACCAGTAAGACATACCTGTCAACATTTGGGTACCACAAAACAGGACCACAGCCTTTTGAAGTGTAAGCTACATCTCAACCATCTAACCATCAGCATCACTGGGTTGTAAAGTTGCCAAGTTGAGAGGACAAATGGGTTGAAATTTGTATGTGTAGATTGTGTGAGAAGGATGCGTTTCATACAAGATCTGGCAACCGGACACCCTTGGAATATACTGAGGTGAATGCACTGATCTATAATAGAGAACTGGATTGCTCATGACGTCATATAAGTGAAGCCGCCGCGCCGCCATATTGGTATTCC
>JAUCMR010000046.1:14563876-14573902 GCA_032357425.1 Enteromius argenteus | reverse complement strand
GAACACTTCCGGTGGCTTCACTGGCTGTCGGCAGTTTAGAACGCAATGAGCGATCCAGTCATTATATAGATCAGTGGGTGAATGTAACAAATGTATAAAATACATCCTGTGGCATTTTTTATAGCAAGATATATAGACCTGGGGGCAGCCGTGGCCTAATGGATAGGGAGTTGGACCCAAAGGTCAGGGGTTCGAGTCCCAGGTCCGGCAGGATACGTTACATTCACCTCAGTATATTCCAAGGGTATCCGGTTGCCAGATCTTGTATGAAACGCATCCTTCTCACACAATCAACACATACTCACTGCTCCGGGTGTGTGTGTGTGTGTGTGTGCACTTGGATGGGTTAAACCAGAGCACAAATTCCTAGTATGGGAAACCATACCTGACCACATCCTTTCTTTTCCTTCCTTGTCTAATAAGCAATCTTTAAAATGTTGCTAACATTTCTAAACCTACTATCTACTCAGTATTAGCCCCCAGCCACTATGATTATCCTCATTCACTATTTCAAACATTTATGTACATCCTTACCATCAGCGGTTGAGGTGGGAATGCCAGCTTCAGCAGCTGATTGGGCGGATGCCCTTCGAGCCTCCTCTTCCTGCCTCTGCCTTTGTTCCTCCATAGATACACGCAGAGCCTGTGGATCAAGAGCAACTTCAATAAATATATAAAATTGAACTAAAAATACAAAAATGAAAATACAAAAATTGCTGGTAAACAAACACATTTTGAATTAATCGACATATAAATGCTTCACTCACGATAATTCTGCATATTTAACATATGGATCACTAGTTTTACCTTTAAATAAATTACACAATTCAACTGTTAAGGTAATGGACTCGTTCTTCTGCGCAGTAGGGGTGTGTGATATTTGCAAAAAATAATATCTCGATATTCTGTGTGGTCAGACCTTTTACCAATAAGTTTAAATTGACTTCTAGCTTTTATAGGCATTTTTACCCTTATAAAGCCATTTTTCTAAAAGTATCCATAATTTTTTTATTAAATTCTTACATTTAATCAGTGCATTAGAATAATAAGATATTTGAAATGAAATCAATATCAATAACACTTCTCTTTGCAACGCAGAGGAAACACAGAAGCACATGCAGATGTATTGTTCAGAGCGGAAAATGAAAGCATTGATCCTGCAGTTACAAATGCACAAATAAACGCTGAATAGAGTTATTTGAAATAATGAAAAGAAACTTTAAATGTAAAAATAAAAGCGCCAGTAGGAGGCAGCATATCACTGTAACAAATGAGTCATGGTGATTGAACTGAATCATTTAAAGTTAATTGATTCATGAACGAAACACCGTCATGTTCCTCAGAGGCGCAAAACAGTGCTTGGAATTATTTTTGTTGAGGAAATGGAGCAAAACAGGCAGTATGGTGTCTAAAATGTATGTAAATGTAATTAACTTGTTTTTGAACTGCTGTAAAAAAAATTATATATATATATATATATATATATATACATACAGTGGAGGAAATAATTATTTGACCCCTCGCTGATTTTGTAAGTTTGTCCAGTGACAAAGAAATGAAAAGACTCAGAACAGTATCATTTTAATGGTAGGTTTATTTTAACAGTGACAGATAGCACATCAAAAAGAAAAATAACTCTAAATAAAAGATAGAAACTGATTTGCATTTCATTGAGTGAAATAAGTATTTGAACCCCTACCAACCATTAAGACTTCTGGCTCCCACAGAGTGGTTAGACTCTCCTACTCAATTAGTCACCCTTATTAAAGACACCGGTCTTAACTAGTCACCTGTATAAAAGACACCTGTCCACAGAATCAATCAATCAAGCAGACTCCAAACTCTCCAACACGGGAAAGACCAAAGAGCTGTCCAAGGATGTCAGAGACAAAATTGTAGACCTGCACAAGGCTGGAATGGGCTAAAAAACCATTAACAAAATTGAGCTCTTTGGCATTAACTCAACTCGCCGTGTTTGGAGGAAGAAGAATGCAGCCTATGACCCCCAAAACACCGTCCCCACCGTCAAGCATGGAGGTGGAAACATCTCGCTTTGGGGGTGTTTTTCTGCTAAGGGCACAGGACAACTTCACCGCATCAACGGGAAAATGGACAGAGCCATGTATCGTAAAATCCTGAGCGACAACCTCCTTCCCTCTGCCAGGAAACTGAAAATGGGTGTGGATGGGTGTTCCAGCACGACAATGACCCAAAACATACAACAAAGGAGTGGCTCAAGAAGCAGCACATTAAGGTCATGGAGTGGCCTAGTCAGTCTCCGGACCTTAATCCAATAGAAACCCTATGGAGGGAGCACAGAGACCGCCTCGAAACCTTAGTGATTTAGAGATGATCTGCAAAGAGGAGTGGACCAAAATTCCTCCTAATCATCAATTACAAGAAACGTTTGACCTCTGTGCTTGCAAACAAGTCTTTTATCATTAGAGGGTTCAAATACTTATTTCACTCAATGAAATGCAAATCAGTTTCTATCTTTTATTTAAAGTTATTTTTCTTTTGATGTGCTACCAGTCACTGTTAAAATAAACCTACCATTAAAATGATACCGTTCTGAGACTTCATTTCTTTGTCATTGGATTTTGTCATCTATTAATTACCTATATGAAGAATCTGTATCTTACCAGAGCCAGTTCTGGGTCTGCACTGGGGTCCACTCCAAACTCAAAGTCACTTGCACCCAGGCCCATCATGGTACCACCCTCACCAGCCAAGATGGGAGACGACAGAAGGGCATCAGCCAGGCTGGGCCCAGGGGGCACTGTGACCAGATGAGAACCTGTGCCCTCCTTTCCATTCAGAGTGTTCACAAACGCAGTCAGTTTCTCCGTGTTCACTTCCTGAACGGAGCGATTAAACGAGAGAAAGTGAAAAATCAAAGCAAGGAAATCGGAAAGATTCTAAAGTGGTCTAAAGAAAGTTACCTCTTCTCCGAAATTAATCACATCTACATTGACCTTCTCTTTTTTCAACCGCTTTGCCAGCTTTATCAACTGGAAAAGATTTGGTGAAAAACACATAAATTATATTACCCAAAATATTAAGACCGAAAGATGACAAGCATTCATGATCAATAAAAACAAAAAGCGTACATCTTTTTCGTTGTCCTCTACTGGGCTGCCCACAAAAGCAACAATCCTCATCTTGTGGTTCTTGCCTTGTCTATGCTTCAGTGCCAACTAGACATACACACATGTAAATATTAGCAGATTAAAATACTGTCTTGGAGTAAACTCTCCCTTTAGCTGTCTATGAAGGTACTTACATGTGCCACTCGTATGCTAGTGCAGAAGGAGATCGTTCCCAGCGGCTGAACCGCGTGAAGCTTTGAGAGAATACGGCCCGTGTCTGGTGTTAAAGTGGTGAGGACCTCGCAATTACTGCACCAAACCAAAAAAAAACATTACGTGTAAACAACACCACTGTCTGACAGATCATATATGAAGTACGGCGCACTTACTTTGCCATTGTGAGCAGACCCACGTTGTTCTCTGGGTTACTACGGGTCTTTGAGTGACAGACGATGTTGACAGCATCCTGCTGCGCCTGTAATCTGGTGGGCAGAAAATCTCCATTCCTCATGTACTCACTGTTGTCCACGCTGATAAAACACGAAGACAATCACCAAGAGCATTAGTGGTGCTAGTTTTATTTACTTAACAACCAGCCCTGCTGAAAAAACACAATAGTAAATGTAATGGTTTTAATGGAAAGTATAATGGTGTCTGCTGATATGTGATGGATTCTATTGGTAGGGTGGAATAATGCACGAAACACACTACAAAAGGACATTTGTAATGGTTTTACTGGTAAAAGTTCATAATGGTATTTTAATGGAAACCATTAGAATTTCTGTGATGATTTCTATTGGGTTTTTTTTAGCAGGAGAGCAGGAAATATGGATCCCATCAGTCGAAAACTGCTTTAAATAAATGTCTGAGAGCTGCCTGTTATATAGACACACATATATATATATATATATATATATATATATAGACATCTTTATACCTTAATGACTGTCATGACAGTTCTGGAAGCCTAAATAAGACGCTATCAGACTGAGATAACTGATTATTATTAGAGTGTCATAGATTTGTTTTTGTGTTTATAGCAGAACTAGGCGCTGAATAATGACTCAGGAGAATATCATTCCACTCAGATACCGGCTACTGAATAATCTTACTAACTCTCAAAATGTGTGACAGAACCTCAAAAAATATGTGTTTACAGTAATTATGAGCAGCATGTAAAAAAACGTAGATATATCTTAAATAACGCGTTTGTTTATTTCTTACCAGACCATAGTACTTTCGAGCCCCATCTTGGAAATCCTCCGGTCTGTTTCCCAAAGTCACGACGCCGCTGATTGGCTTAGAGAAGCAGGACACTGACGAGTTTGTAACAGCAAAGCTGATTGGCTGAGCGCTCCGGGACGCGGTGTGGAAATGTGTCGCGCCCTCGTGTGGTGGGAGTTCGCGTAGCTTGAAAAGATTATGGAGTCAAAACAGGGCCATATATATCTGCAAACAAAACATGTGTTTTGCAAATAAAAGTAGAGTATTGAGAAAAAAAAAAGCTTTTTTTGCAAGTAAAAAAAAATAATTGCAAAAGAAAAGTTAACCCCTGAGAGAAAAAATAAAGTTTAGCAAAGTAAAACTTCAGCAGCATTGACTTTGCAACACATTTTTCCCTTTGCGCCGCTCCTTTAAATCCGGGTGTGTCCAAGGGACGAAGGCGTGTCCTTCTCGTTACGTCATCAGCGCGAGCCCCAGACCGAGTGGATCGATCGAAATGGCGGAGCAGAGACATGCGGGTGATGGATCTGAGGTATGTTTTATTGATCGCTTTCTTATTATTATTATTAGACTCCTATATTATTAATAACAGATACTTCAGACCGGGCCAAATAAGGCTGTCACCATTTCGATCGATCCACTCGGTCTGGGGCTCGCGCTGATGACGTAACGAGAAGGACACGCCTTCGTCCCTTGGACACACCCGGATTTAAAGGAGCGGCGCAAAGGGAAAAATGTGTTGCAAAGTCAATGCTGCTGAAGTTTTACTTTGCTAAACTTTATTTTTTCTCTCAGGGGTTAACTTTTCTTTTGCAATTATTTTTTTTTTTTATTTGCAAAACATTGTTTTATTTTGCAGATATATATATGGCCCTATTTTGACTCCATAAAAGACAGTTCAAGAAAAAATGCTATTATTTCCTCACCATAATGTTCCCAATTTTACGCGAAATATTTTAGGGAAAAAGCAAAACTAGCAGTAACTAACGTTACTCACACTCATCGTTACTCTACACACAAATAAATGTGAATATTTTGACTAGAATCTCTGTTTTTCACAGGAAAAAAACAATTTTAAGTTCAGATGTAAAACACTTTGCCTTTAAAAGGTTTTATCTGTTGGTATTGATATAGCATAAGCATTTGTTATTTGCACTAAATGTAGCATATTTTCTATTTACACGAACTGAAAATAGTATTAGTATTAAGTGTAAATTGTAATTTCCGTTAAGTTATTAAATCCCATCTAATTAGGACAATACCCTACCAACAGTTTTTGGTTCCCTGAACCCTCTGTTTAGGATATTTTTGGGTTATTTAAAAATAACCATCTTGCAATGTCCGGAAACGTTATTTTATAAAAAACAACCTAAAAAGAACGTTTCCCTAACGTTAGTTTTTGGTTCTCGTTTGGTTATTTTAAAATAAATAGATAAATTACGCTAGGGGGACGTTCTTTTTAGGTTGTATTTTTTATGGCAACTATAAAATAACGTTCCCGCAACATATCCTATACGGAGTTGAACAACAAGGCAGGCTATCTGCACTTATCATAAATAGACACTACTTTTTGCAGTGTTGTTTATTTCATTCATTCGCATACAGCACGAAACGTTGCAATATCTTCTACTCCAAGTCTTCATATTCTTTGAAAGAGTGCAGTGATACACGAATATGTCACTGCAAAAGTGAGGAATATTTTCATTTAAAGCTACTACTTAAGACCATTATCATTTCGATAAGACGACAAGAAGGAAGGCAGCATTTTCAGAACAAACAGCAATTGCACAAGAATCCCAGATTGTGGAGTGTACAGTAAAAAATGCATTCAGCTCCCCCCCAAAACAAATTTACACAGCCATCGAGTATCAAACACTTAAGGAGTAGAGATAAAGAAATAAATTACATGCAAACATCCAAATAAATATGACTTTGTACAGGAATGTTTCTTTTTTTGTCACAGAAAAACCCAGCAATGCTCCTTTAAATCAGAATTTTAAAAATATTTGCATCTTCATTGCCAATGTCTCTGCGTTTAGATTTACTGATCAGCATTAACATACTCGAAAATAAGGTTTTGGTTTAGGTTTATTTGATTTAATCTGTCTCCACAAAACCAAGGCCTTAAGATAAGTTCCTATTCTACCCAGTTCATGTAAACATAAAAAGATGCTGAAGACAGTAAAGATGCTGTTTTACAGTAGCTGGTCCGCCAGGTATGAAGTATTACTCTACCCTAAATCCTCTTTTTTTAATTTAACGAAAAAAAAATAAATGAAAAAGTGTCCCGAAATACTGAATTTGGTCTTTTATATGTGGTATCTTTTTTTCCCTGCGTTTTCTTTTCTATGTTTCTCTCTCTCTAAAAACATTTTCTTGGTAAGCTCCAAATAATAATAATAATAATAAAAAAAAAAAAAGTATGATAACCGTCACATCTACAGATTGATTTTTTTGTTTTTTTACACACTTGAAACCATGCAGTTGTGCACAGTTAACTCACAGTCATCATGCACCGCAAAAGGCTTCCTGTTCATAAGGCAAAATAACTCTTGTGATTAAGGCACGTTTAAATATCCGACACAATATCACAGTACTGCAATCGAATCGATTCGTAAAACCAAGTCAAATACATTTTTACAGATTTGTAAAGTGTCTTATAATGTGATTGTTCAGGCAACCAAATCTGGCTCGACTCATCCTACACGTTTTTCGATAATCTTGCCATATTCCTAAAACGTCTTTAAAATACGCAGTAAAAACCAGATTTCCTTTCCTCCCTTAGCAAAGTAAAAACCACGACTCCTGTAGATTCCTCTCCTTGGAAACTAAGAGAAAAAAAAAGATGCGTGATCAAATGAAGTCCACTAGAAAACTCACAGAGGTACTCAAAAGACCTGGTCACGTAAAATTCATCTCTTGGATAACGCTTCTGGAAGTTCCTGTAAATATGGCACTGTTTGTGAACGGTGATCTCACACTGTTGAGGTACTACAGTGGCATCTTCTTTTGGTTCCATTTCATAGCAGCAATACTGGACGCTGTACTGTTGACATCCCCGAAAAATACATCTCTAAAAAAGGGAGTGAATCTCTTTATCCTTACGTCTTTACAGTTTTATGAACATGTGCACTACTCTCTTTTGTTTTCCAGATTCTCTGGTTTCCACTTCCCCGGGTGTTTACAGCAAGTCCGTCTGTCTTTTTTTTTTCCTTTATGTTATCCTTAAAGAGAGTTAATCTTTGTCCTTGAGGGCTTTACTTTGTCCCGTTCACCCAACGTCTTTCACTGCAACAGCAAGAGAAATAATTATTAAACTTCTGCTGAATAGAGAGGACTAAGATGAGTAATCCCGCAATGCATGCTTTGTAAAAGGCAGCTCTCATTTCCTGTTATCAGCACACAAGGGCTATTAAGTCTTAAAAACATTCAATTGTATTAATATTAGCATGCATAGCCTCAACCAGGGATTGAAATTAACTTTTTCGCTCACCAGCCTATTTTTTAGTTACCAGCCATTTAGTACTTCTACTAGCCCCCCAAAAAATGGAAATAATTTAAAATAATATTTTGATATTTTAAACATGTTGAGTACTGATATTTGAAATTATTTAAAATGAAAATATGCTTTAAATGTGACATTAAAACAGTAAGTCACTGTTAAGCGAGTCATTGTGATTGAACCGATTCATGTGAACAGTTGATTCATTCATTTTTACACGCATTTGGCAGGTGTTCGTTTCATACCCTGGTCTGAATCATACACAAAATGATTAATATAACAATTGCAACAGACTATTTGAGAACCACTGCTGCAGGACATACACTCCTAAAATATCAAGGGTGACTGTGTTGTTTAGTCTACACTGAAACACATCACGGCCCAGAACAAAATGTCTCTTACTTCTGACGTGCTTGTCTGAGGAACAGTCTCACCGAGTGAACTGGCTTCTACATCCGAGCTTTCACATGATGACTGGGCAGCTATACTGCTATAACTGGGAATGAAATTAACTTGAATTAATACAAAAAAGCGAGTCAATGTTTACGATGTGTGTGAAAAAAGTATGAGCAGTTCACAGAATCAAGACTTTTTTTTGTAAACAAATTTTTCAAACCTCATACCTCTGAGCTGGAGTGTTTGAGGGCCGAAAGCTTACAGGAGAGGTTGCTGACAGAGTCGTATCAGCTGAGCTGCTAGTGATCTCATCTTCATTCATTTGCTGTGGGAGCAGGTCAGGACGGGCAGTCTGCACACCTGAGGAAAAAAGAAAGAAGTAATCACTCCTTAGTCAATAGTTATTTGAAGTGAACTATGACACGCTCTCAGAAATAAAGGTACAAAAGCTATCTCTAGGGTGGTACCTTTTCAAACTTTTGTACCTATTAGGGTCAAATATGTACACTTTAAGTGCTAATATGTACCTTTAAAAGGTACCAAAACTGACCTTTTAGGTACAAACATGTCCCTTTTGAAAAGGTACAGCACCAGTGACAGCTTTTCTACCTTTATTTCTGAGAGTGCAGGGAAGACTAAGCTACAAAACTGCTTTTCACTACTAGCTGATGACTCAATTTAGGCTAATAAAACATCAGATGATTCAAATGCATAAACCTCGGAGAGAACTAAAACTTTTATTGATTCCTGAAGTATGAGAATAATGCTGATATTGCCCATGCATGGGCTGTAGGGGGCAGACGTTTACAGCCGTCATTTGTTCTGCTATCAGCACACAAGGCCATCTGACTATCAAACGACACCAAGTTATCATGTGACCTCTGTTAGCATTGATCAAACAAAGCATACAACGCTTTCCATATTCTCAAGGACAAGTTGAGACCCTCAAGTGCCTTGAATGCAAAAAGTAAGCTCGGCTTAGAGGAAATAGTCATTAGCAATCATAGAAATAACACAATTAGAGATGCACAACATATCAGTTTCATATTATTTAGGCCAATATTTAAGAAGTTCTTCTAATACATGCTTGAGGATCATTCCGTGTCAAGTCAAGCAGAGGTTCCCGGATCAAATTTATGATTTTGTTAAAATGTACACATTTACAGTGGTCAAAAATCAAATGTGGGTCAATTTGCAAATATATGATACTTCTATTCTTTTAAAGAGGAACGTCTGAAGAAAAAATTATGTTGAAACCAGAGATGTATCATTTACTTTTGTCAAAACAACTGCATTGAACATACCTGTGTTGAGTGCTGAATAATTTTTCTTTCTAAAGTTTGTGTGCCTATATCTTCAATAACTATTAAATACATTGCAATTTGATTCTAGTTCTTAATAAACTTTTCTTTTGGAATTTATATATCATTCAGTCTCAGTGATACAAGGTTCTGAATGAGGTTCCCTTTACAAATTGTTAAATAATTACATACCGATGTTACTCACTTTGTATACAACTGATACTTATTGTATTTAAAGGGGTCATATGATGCAATTTCAAGTTTTCTTTCTCTTTGGAGAGTTACGAGCTGTTAGTGCATAGATAAGATCCCTGAAGTCTCAAAATCAAGAGATATTCTTTATAAAAGTTATGACTTGTCCATACCCCCCTAAAACGACTCGTTTAAACACGCCTCCACTTTTCTACGTCACAGAATGGGTTTATTTTCAAACACCACCCAAATGTTTACAGAAAGAAAGAAGGCGGAGCTATTATTCTGGCTGTAGTGTTGCTGCGGGCGCCATGTTCTGGAG
>JAUCMR010000046.1:14546977-14563776 GCA_032357425.1 Enteromius argenteus | reverse complement strand
GGCGGGGCTTAGAGGAGAAACAATAAATGTACAGTATTTGTTTTACGCACATTGCATTACACCAAATACATAAAATAATGTTCTTTTTAGCAACATCATATGACCCCTTTTAAAGCAGAACGTCTGAAGAATAAGTAATGTTGGAAAATCAAAAATTTGAGCCAGGAAGTTTCTGAAATTTTACATGGAATGACCCTTAAGCAATCTCAACCAGTCTAGAAACTTGGCTAATGATTTACTTTTAAGGCATTTAGAAGATATTCTTATCATGAGAGAATGATGTTGGAAAGCACAAGTGTTTAAAGGCTCATCTGACTGCTATCTTGGTAGGCTATTCTGCTTATCCTTCCCATTTCCTTCCTATCTCTCAATGTCTTCTCATACCGCCGTCTCCTTGAGTGTCTGGGCTGAGGGACACCGCTCCGCTGCTGCACAGCTGCGCTGTAGTCTGTTGTGGCTGTGTTTGTTCTGCTGCTACAGGAAGGGACTGTTGTTGTGATAGTCCAGATACTGAAATGTTTGACTTCTTCCCAACAGACATGGTTCCTCCTCGACTTTTCTTTGAGGGAGACGTTTTCACTAATAGAAGAGTAGAATTTTTTTAATGCCATAGCCCTTTAATGCAGCCATTGCAGAAGTTTCAATGTGACTATCAAACTTACTAGTAGGTTTCTTGAAGACTGTATTGCACATAAACTTCTGGAACCGATCTGCATAGAAACTCGGTCGGTGCACAGATACTGTGTCCTGCAGAGGAAACAAAAATAAAATACAATTAACAAAATGTGTTTGTATAGTTAGTCTTCGTGCAATGTTTGATACTAAGTACCAGACATACCCCATCATGCAGCAAAGCTTTCCATGAGTGCTCCAATTTTTTCACAAGCCTAAACAAACAGTTATCAGCAAATTATAGGGATTTATTACAGTGAAAATGCAAAGCTATGGAAATACAGTTTACCTATAAGACTGAAGGATATCAATGATGCCGATGAAAACCAGCAATTTTTCTCCTTTTGAATTAAACGCTGGAATTCCTCCCATGCTGCAAATAAAGAACACATAAACAAACGTGCAAGCACAAGTCAAAATTTTACAGTACTATTATTTACAGTAAAATTGCACCTCTAAACCACCGATGTGTCACATTGGCTAGTCACCTATTGACCTATTAGTAGGGATGTAACGATATCAAAATCTCACGATACAATGTTATTGCGATATGAAGTCCATGATAAAATATTTACAGACATAGTGTTATGTTTACGAGGCGTGATGCAACACAACATGATAATCAGTAATTATGTCTCCACTGGATCAACAAATGCCTGGTTTGTAATGCGTTTTATTGTTTTTGGTGTCATAGCACCAGGCCGTGACAAAAACTACGCTGTTTGAGAACATATCAAGACAGTTTAACTATCGTGATATTGATAACATCGTTACATCCCAATATATTAAAGAATGATTTCTGTAGGAGCATGTGACACTGAAGACTGAAGGTATGGTTGCTAAGATTCATAGGAATAAATTCAACAAAAAAATATATATATTCAACTGTATTTTAATTTTGAAATTGCTCAATGTTACTGTTAATAAATGCGATCTTGTTGAGCATTGAAAAGCATGAAAGAATAATACTTGCCACGCCCAGAACTATCTCTAAAACAAGCCATACACATTTAGACAGTCTTGTGCTAATATTTAATGTGTCCCATTGAGTGTTTTGCAGATTCAAGATGCCAGCCAAAGGTGGATTACTAACCTTTCATAGGGCTGTGGTGAAGTCTTGCCCTTGGATTCCCCTTGAATAGACTCAATGGCTGTACAGTACAGGGGCTTCTGGCCTTGTGCCTTTTTCTGGGTATCGGGCACCGCAGTAGACACCTCTTCACCTGCACGGCCTAAGTTGTGGATACCCATCAACAGACTGTAGTCCATGATTTTAAAACTTTGCAGTACCTAGACATACAGGAATATAGAGAGGCACATGCAGCAGATGCAAACTGTAGAGTGATTCAATGGTTCATTACACGCACAACCAAGCATCCCAAGCACAGAAATTATAGCTGGATCCTGAACCATGGGAAAGGCACAGTTGTGTCTCAAAGCTACACTTCTTTGACAATTCCAAAATTGTAAGCAAAAGTAAAAAATAATGTTGTGCCATCCTAGCTTATCTTCCTTTCCTTTTACTATATGTCATCTTCTGTCTATAACACACACACACTTACCCGACAGTCCCTCTGAATAGTCCTGCATAGAGCATTGTAGTGGTCACTCTCCAGCAATATGCCCTCAGGCATGTCCTGCATGAAGTCTAGGTCTTTGAACGTAGGCACATTCTTGGCTTTTTCTTTCGGTGAAGCACGACGCTTGTATGTCGAGCCCTTCAGGTCATATTTAAGGTGCATGGGTACAGCTTGTGGCAGCAGGTTGTTCATCACTACGATTCGGATGTTCTTCCCCTCAGCCTGAACGCAGTAGAGGCCGTAGAACTTAGGAAGCAGCGTGCGCATGTTCTGGTTCAGGTTCTAGAAGATGAAAAGTGAATTATGTGGAGGAAACTACTGCACTCGTGTTATGACAAAATGAACATGTTGCGTTTATTTTTTTTACAAATAGAAATACACACTTACCATGAAGTAACCTGGCAGGAGCGTTTGCAAGAATTCCGCCTCTTTGTGTTGTACCGTCTTAATGATAAACTCGTCATCACTAGATACGTAGAAGAGAGACCCGCTCGCTCCAGGATTAGACAGTTCAATGAGGGGTTCATTACAAAGAGAGTACTGCAGAAGACACACACATGCACAGCAGTTAACATATGACTTTAACTAAACGCAGCGTCACTGCTTTGTGACACGACGTGATAATGATTCACTAACAAGTTTTGACTCTACACAACAGCAAGTTTCAGCTTATTAAATATTTCAGACCAGTTACAAAAAAATATATTCAGAATTTCCCTTAAAGAAAAAAGTGCAATGACTATTCCACACCTAAAAAAATATTAAAGGTCCCATATTGTCAAATCTGAAATTTCCTGGCTTTTTCTGTGATAAGTGAGGTCTAGGGGCTATGTAACTATACGTTTCAGAACGGTCAGTCCACAGTAAACTGCACACAGCCTGCATAAAGTAGCTGTGATTCGGTCTGATCTACTCAGTCATCACCTGAGCACCGCACACCGTCCATGACATTACTGAGCAACGGAAACACATCAAAAAGATTACTTAACACATGAAACCAGATCGGCCGACCTGTACGCTCACATCAAGGATGGATAGATACATTACAGTGTCAGCAGGCAACTATTTTTACAGCTACGTTATTATTCCAGCTACAATTAATCACAACAGCGCATATACAATTACACATGACAATATATAAGTGTTGTTTTATGTCACATGCACACAGGAATCATTTCATAAATGACAGTCATGAGATGCAATTACACTTTAGATGCACCCATAACAACAAGAGACAATACTTTATTGAAACTTTTCTGATAAGAAGTGTGCAAACTCTAGTATTTTTGATGATCGTTTCTGTCCAGTCTGCTTGTTTTATCACGTTAACACACAGCTGGCACTGGGGTTTTTTCTGGCAGTTGCATCAGGTATTTGATCATATTTCTAATTTGAGGTTGTATTAATTCCCCTTGTGTTGCATCCAGCTAGTGCTGTCACATAATTGCGATGTCATTATATTTAATTGGCCTGCTCATGTGTCACTCAGAAAAAACAGGCCAATCAGAACAGGGGCTCATAAATATAGTAATTAGACAGGCCAAAATCGACCTGTTTTTGAAAGAGCTTCTGAGAGAGGAGCTGTAAAAACATATTAAGATGGTTTTTGTTACTTATATTGCAAATATATATATATCAACACCTAAAATAAAACTCCAAAAAGGTACAATACGGGACCTGATTGTGTTTAAAGTTCACCCTATTGTGTGAACAAACATGATTACCAGGTAGTCATCAGGTCGGATCCCGAACATCTCTCTGAAGTAGCGGAAGGCAATGGGAGCATATGTTTTAAACTTGAAGTCGCCATGGTGATGACCTGGAGTCGAGCTGCTGCCTTGACTAAGAGGGAGACACAAAACAAGCATGTTTATATGCACAGTGTGACTACTGTTCTTCTAGGTTACTTTTATGCAGACACACACACATACCTGGGAAAGAAGATGCTTTCTACCACTTCGAAGTCCTGCATGAGCACGTCTCTTTCCGGCTTCTGGCTCAAGCTTCCCACACTGTGTGTGATGCCCAGCTGAATGGCTCCTTTCAGAGCAGATGATGTGGTCTGAAGTGTTCCAACGGAGGGAACAGAAAAAAGAATATGCTAGCGTGTGCAATAAAACTGCATATAACACTGACACATGCATCTTGTTTGAAGCCCTACAGAAGACACATGTGATTTAATAAAAATGAAAGTGAATAACAATAACTCAAGGCCTGCTGCTCTTATCTGCATGTACCCGCTCATGACATTTATTACGCTTTATCTTCGGCCCCAACACAATCTATGCGTTGCAGAAAGATCTGACAGATTCAGGATTGTGCGTCGTGACATCATAAATTGAAACTCCATTATGTTTGATCTGGACCCAAATATTTACAGTGTATATGTAGCAGTACTCAAAATAAGGATTAAAAATACCTTTTTATACGTGGTTTCCCCAGTGGGGTCAATTCCTCTGTGGCCCAGGGTCTTTTTGTTCGTCTGTGATGTGCCAGAGATGCTGAGAAGCTGAAAGAATAAATTTAAAACCAAAAACAAGAATAAAGTAACATAAGTGGTACAGAAGTTATGCAGGATGCATCGTGAACACTTTTAACGGATGCAAATCAAGACCTGCATCAAACGCTATGCTGATTTAAAAGAAATAAACAGAAGTGAAAGAAGAGAGTCCAAAAATCAGATTGTAGACAATGTATATGTCTGCTAACACTGATTAGAAAAACAGAGCCATAAATAAATTGGCCAAAAACCACAGAAAGTGGAGGAGACAAAAAGTGAAACCACTATTAAAGCAATAGAGAAGCATATAATTACCTCCGAGGAAGGCATCTTTCGATTTCCAGGAGTACCTATGAGTAAGAAAAAAATAAATAAAAAATGAATGTGTCGCACAAATTTGGAAAAAGCCATTAGACTTTATATGGTGCCCTCTGACTGACTTATGATTTGTGACTGGCTAAACTTCAAGAATGCACATGTTTTTTGTAGGCCTTCATGTTCAAGTCTAGCTACTAGTGCTGTTCAATAATTTAGTGAATTACAAGCTAATAATATCCATGAAGATACCAACACTTTAAAGAAATAGTAAACCCAAAGCTTACTAAATTTACTACCCCAAGGCCATCCATGATATAGATAATTTTGTAATTCAGCATTGCATCACTTTCTCACAAGTGGATCCTCTGCAGTGAATGGGTGCCAGACTATCACAATAATCCACACCACTCTGGTCCAGCAGTTAATGCATTTGCATAATATAATATAATAACACTTTTGAGAGCAAAAATGCCTTCATAGATAAAAGAAGCAGGCAGCTTTTCACTTCACAAGACCGTACTTGATGGACTGGAGTCATGTTGTGATTTATCAGCTGTTTGAACTCTCATTCTCACGGCACCCATTCACTTGGTCAGCAACTGATGTAATGCTATTTCTCCAAAACTGCTCTGTTGAAGAACCAATCTCAACTACTTCTTAAACAGCCGGAGCTGTGCTTTTGTGCAAAAAACTACACTACAAATAAAATGCAAAATAAATGCAAATGCAAAAGAAAGCTGTTCACACTACATTGAAATGCGTCGTTAACCACAACTATGAGTGTAAGCATGCAGTCTGCACAGACACCTGGGTTTCAATTCCTTTGTTCTTCCAAGAAAACACTGCAACCCAATCACACCAGCTGAGTGCGTGGTGGCACTACACTTAAAATCACAAAGACGAGCACAACCCAGGCAGACACAGGCCTAATACAGACAGTCTGCGACGCTGAGTTCATATGCAAACAGCTTACACACATGCATGTACCTCTCCGCTGGAATAACCTCCCAAATAAAGACATCTGAAGAGTGACAACAGTAATTCAAAAACAAACAGGAGACTTCTTTTCACTAATAACATAGAAGGCGTTTTGGCAATGAAACCAAAAAATAAAAGAGCACTTGCGAAAGTCTTCATATTTCACAATTATTACTTTTTTTAACATCTTGCAATTCTGAGCTGATCTAAGAGAGCTGATCTGAGCTTATGTCTGAGTTGTGAGAAAAATATGTAATTGTTAGCATAGCTTTTTTTTTGTTCCACAACAGAAACGGGTTCCCATACTAATGAAATAATAAGTGAGCTCCATTTTTATATCGTATTCTGTTAGAAAGCAAACATCACTCATCTGGGCTTTATAATACACACTTATATTTTATCTGTGCTTTCTTTTTTCCCCCAAAAATTAGATGTAATGACTAGAGAATGATCATGTGTGCTGAAAAGAACATTGTTAGTTACTGCACACATCACTAGGTAATGATAATAACAACAACACAGCTCTGTGTGGCCACTGTTTCCACAATAAATCGAGTTATTTGATTCTTAATTTAAAACACAAGGCTGGCTCTTTCTTTGAAGCCAAAGCACAATAACTAACGTGTCATTTCCACACCATGAGGAAATAAAAGCTGTCTTACTGGAGCTCGCTCCATCCGTGGAAACTACAGCCGGCGTAGCCATTTTCTGGCGGAAGTTTCATATGGTCCTGTTTGTTTTCACTTGTGGTTGATGCCCCACAGCCCTGTTCAGATAAAGTGTGTTATAAGAAACCAACTGATGAAAGATTATAAAAGTCACTTATCGTTTTACTATTCTAATTTCAGACTTAAAAGTGCTAACGTTACTTCACGATACCTGTAAATACGTCTACTTTCTCATTTACAGCAGCCGCTAAGCTAGCACGCTAGTGGTTTAATGGCTAGAGACTCACAATAACAACAGCGCTTAACTTACCTCAACTTATTCACTTTAATACTCGTGGAGCAAACACGGGGCGGCTAAACTTTTGTTTACGTTTAGAGCTGCTCGATGCTTCGCGCGAATCTTTGAGGCGCTCAAATGCTTGTTTTTATTACTTTACCGGGTCCTTCCGAAGTAAATAACGCACGAAAACGTTCCCGTTCCTCGAGCCTCCAAAACTAGCGGAAGTGACGTAGTTGCGCCGCACTGTCCTGCTGGGCGCGGTGGCCGTTGAACTTGGACAAACTGGCTTTCTGCTCTACAGGAGGCGCTAGACTGATGCAGACTAGTCAAAGAATAAAATCTAGACAAAAATGATGTTTTATTGAAGTCCAGATGAAATAAAAAGTGACGTGAAATGAGTTTTTGCTGATCATTTGCCTGTTGTTCTCCAGCCTCCATATTTGTTCATTCATAAACATCCACCTTATGAGATAAATTAAAACATTAATTTATGAGGTGACCTGAAATGCACTTTCTCTTCTTTTGCTAACAGCAGCTGTGATAAAAGACACCAATGGTCAATAAATAATGACATCTATTACTAATTAAGCACAAACAGCAAAAATATTGGGGAAGATTGTGAATTTTAGAGCCAGAAGTATACTCTAACTGATCTTTGGTACTCTATTGAATGAGAAATAATTTAAAAGTGTCTTATATGAGCTGCTAATGACTGTAAATAAACCTAAACAATGCCATATACAACATAAAGCAATAAATACCTACCTAGCTGAAAATAACTATATATTATAAAAGGGATATCTATTTACTTTCTGGTAGAGGAACATTAATGCCAGTGTCACAATAATCCTATAATTATTGTGGTATGTCACTGATTTATGTGTCAAGACTCTGAAACGCTTGTCTAACATAAACAAAAGAACATTAATCGGCAGTAACAGAACTTATATGACTCCCATGATTCTTTCACTACATGTCCAATTAATAAATTAATAACCCTACAAATCAGACAGAAGGGCAGCTGTTTTTATTATGTGATTTATTCATATTTTCCCCCTAAATACATCTGCCATGCAAATAATGTGAAATAAAATATCACTCAATATTTAAGAGCAACCTTTATTTTCTCAAAGGAAAAATCTTAATGTCAAACAATCCTTTGAATCCTTTTCCCACTTTGAAAATAATCTGACTTCACTCTATGCACTTTGGTCTGAACGTCAATTATGATGTCTATTAGGAAATAATACATGTGAAAATAAAAGTATTGATACACAGCTCTTTTAGAAGAATGAGCATGACTAAATTACATGAAAATGCTGTATTCTGACTCGTGTGATTCACAGGTTGTTTGCTGCTAAATGAAAAAAACCCACACATGGCAATAAGAGCTTTAACAGGTTTTGGGGTCCCAGGTGAAAACAGTGTCTGGTGGGATTGGGGGAGCAATGTACCCACACATGGGTTGGTAGGAAGGGTTAGGAGCCTTTCTTTCAAAGCAGCTCCACCGTTCTTCTCCTTTCTTCTCACAGCACTCATGGACCAAAGTCATAGTGGAATATTCCTCAGTACAGAAATAGGACAAGGCCGTTTTCCACTGCAAACGCAAAGAAAAAAGACATTATATTTCTGGTTAGCAGTGCTGTAGTTAAATGACTTCTGTTTGGCTCACATTTACAAGTTTACATACCCTGGCAGAATTTATGATTTATGAGAATATGAATTCTTTCACTCATGGTTAGTGTTTGGCTGAAGCCATTTATTATTAACCAACTGTGTTTACTCTTTTTAAATCATAGTGACAACAGAAACTACCCAAATCATCCAGGTCAAAAGTTTACACACCCTTGACTCTTAATACTGTGTGTTATTTCCTGGATGATCCACGACTGTCTTTCTGTTATATGAGAGTTGTTCATGAGTGCCTTGTTGGTCCTGAGCACTTCAGCTGCCTGGTGTTCTTCAGAAAAATCCTCAAGCTCCTGCACTTTCTTTAGTTTTCCTGCATCTTTGAACCCTTTCCAACATTTATATAAGGTGAAAACCTTTACTGATGCTCAAGAAGTCACCCCCTAGCTCGTAATGCATTGTGTTGCCTTACAGAGCACCAGTAAATGTTTTGTATGAGTCCCCCAGTTGACCCCAGTGTAAAAATATTGATCTCATAATCATACAGTCTGTGTTGGAAAGGGTTCAAATATGCTGAAGATGCAGGAAAAGTGCATGATTTTTCGAAAGAACACCAGGCAGCTGAAGTGCTCAGGAGCAACGATGGACTCATAAACACCTATCACAAAATATAAAGACAGTCGTGGATCATCCAGGAAACAACACACAGTATTAAGATTCAAGGGTATGTAAACTTTTGACCTGGATGATTTGGGTAGTTTCTGTTGTCACTATGGTTTAAAAAGAGTAAACACAGTTGATTGATAATAAATAGCTTCAGCCAAACACTAACCATGAGTAAAAGAAAAGTTTTTGTGTTATCATTCATAACCTCTGAAAAATGGCCAAGAAATCATCAATTCTGCCACAACAATTCTGAGCACAACTGTATTATTCTATGTACTCACTGCCTGATGCGCACAGCAAAGGATCTGTCTATTTTTAAAGGCAAAACCTCCATAGCAGCACTGACCCAACCAATACTCTAGTCTGTTTACTGCCTTGCCAGCGCGCTGAGCGTACGCGTAACTGCCTGAAGGGAAACAGAAGGAAGGATGTCTGGGACGACCGTTTCCATAAAGACAGGCTGCTTTGAGATTGTTCACCGAAGGTCTGGCTGGAGGGAAGGATGATGCTATCAGTTTTTCAGGATCAATGATCTGTCCCCCTTAATGGAACAAAGACAAATAAGTACACGTTATTAAAAAGTCTAAATATTGTATTAAACGTGTTACTACAGAAAGTGTCAGAAAATGCAGTATCAACATATATTTTTTTAATGCCTTTTATTAGGACAACAGAAAATCACTGGGTGGAGAGAGTCTCAACATATCTGAATGCAATGTGCAGGCACCACAGTGGACACTGTTACTCTGCAAAAAATGCTGTTCAAGACTTGATTTTTTGACTTGTTTTCAGAAAAAAGTTTTTATGGGGTAAGCAAAAAAATCTTCTCTTCTGTATGAAATAAGATTATTTAGCTTGTTCTAAGCAAAACTAGCACTACATTTTGAACCAAACCATGACTTAAATTTAAATTTTTTAGATATTTTGGCAACAAGTCAAAAAATAGTCTTGAAAAGCATTTTTTTGCAGTGTAGAGAAATATGTTCACATTTATTCTTTCTGAGGATGCTCTAAAATTAGAAGACAAAGTTAAAAAAAAAAAGCACATACCTGCCAGCAAAATTAGATGAAGAATCAAAGCAATAAGTATGCTTTTCCAAACCATGACTGCTTTTTTTAATTAAAAGACGTTGCAGAAAAGGTCCTTCTTTCCTGTTTGTGAATCTGTACTCTTTTCTTCGGTGTTGATTGGGAGCTTTAAAATACTGCAAGGTTGTGAATGGATATAAAAGGGTTGGAAGAGGCGGGTCAAAGCTGGTGGGTCAAGCAGAGCTTGAAGAAAAGAGATAAAGGACTAAGGTTATCTGCCTTTATTTTATACAAACTCCTGCATGATACTAATTCAAACGTCAAAACAGTGGATAGTCAAAGCAGGAATGTTCTTCAACCCTATTGTAATAAAAATGGCTACTCAAGTTAATGAGAGAAATACTCCCATGATTTAATGCAAACCAATCAGTTCTGCAGATAATAATGTGATGCAATCATGCTTGAGGAAGTGCAATTAGAAAAACATAAAATATCCTGATGTATTCCACTGCTGGCAGCTAAACAAAGCATTTATAATAATTTATAACACGCTATAACCAATCACACACGAGTCTGTTGATCTTACGAAAACAATGGGCAGTCAGATGCGTTCAGCGGTGAACAGTGGTGAGTCTGACAGGCTGACTGAATCAGTAGTATCTTTTTTTATTAATCAGTAGTATCTCGAATGAATTCATAAACAAGTGCATCATAAAGAGGTGAAATCACGTGATATGTAGCACACTGCTGCGTCCCAATGTGCCTACTCATACTACACCCTTAAAGTATGTCATCTCTTGGTGAAGAAAAAGTACACACTTTTGAGTGTGCAGTAGAAGAGTAGACAAGCTTTAGGACATACTATCACGTCACACAGCTACGTATTTTTGTAAACCTCTCTGGACCGAATTGTTTGCCAAAGCACAATGGATTGTGGGCAATTTTTAGCCATTACAGACCATTATAGACCATCCGGGGACTTTTGGCATATTTTTTTTCAACACACTGCTTTGAGACGTACTTATTCTAATCTCACATACTATTTAGGGTGGATGGTATAAACATTGGGAGGCAGAGTGAGTTATCAGTTGTGTCTAGACCCGTTCCATCCTCTGTATCTTTTTAGTTTGTAGTAAAAAGTAGTTTATTTAGTCTTTTACAGTGAAGGTTTTTATTTTATTTTCTTTCTTTCTTTTTCTTAGTTCTGTGTTTTCTTGTGAACATTGATGCTTGAGTTTGGTTAGAAGTTTGAAGTTTTTTATTTTTGTATCTTTCTTTTGATTTGGCACTGTCTAGTAGTTTTGGTAACACTTCATTTTGATGGTCCCTTTTGAACAATCTGTTATCTGAATAAATCCTGATTGGAGTATTGCTATAAATAATACATGATAAAAGAAGGCTTTTCAAAAGATTGCTATCAGTGACCTGATCAGAACACCCCTAATTATACACAAAAACATTTATTTTGCATGTGAGTAATCGCAATTAATCTTTGCCCAGTACTACTTTTTTCATGATTTTGTTGGTTATTGTCTGATGTATACTTGGCTACATCTTATAGATGTACACATAATATAATCAGATATCACTTTATCAGCATGATTATCATTATTATTGAGGTTTTTCAGCAAGTTACAATAAAGAACTGTGTGAACTAAGTGTTGAGTTATTTAGAAGATGGTATGTGGTTAAACTAAAAAGAATTGTTAAGATACACTCACCACAGAAATGAATCATATCAGCGGTTTTTGTTGCTGTAGTAGGAAACCCAAATAGAAGCATGAACAAATAAAATCCATTACAGATCAGGGTGATCTACTGGAATACATGCATATTCCAAAACACAGCACTTGCTCATTCATGTTTCTTTAAATAAAATCCTGGATACTGGGAAAATACACTGAATTAAAAAGTCTAGGCTACTTGTGCATCAAAGAAATACATGTCTTCCAATTAACCTAAAAAAACTGTCAATATAGATAAGCTCTGTTGGCTAAATAATTTAAAGGGATAGCTCACCCAAAAAGGAAAATTCTGTTATTAATTACTCACCCTCATGTCGTTCCAAACCCTTAAGACCTCTGTTCTTCTAGATATTTTTGATGAAATCCAAGAGCTTTCTGACTCTCCAAAGACAGCAAGGGTACTACCAAGGAAGAGAAATAAAGTAAAGACATTATTAAGATAGCCCATGTGGCATCTGTGGTTCAGCTGTAATTATATGAAACTATGAGAATACTTTGTGCGCAAAGAAAACAAAAATAATTAAAAAAAATAAATCTCTGAGAGTACCAGGATGTATGTGTGTGCTTTCCTCTGAATGTAAACAAGGTGCAGCATACCTGTAGGAAAGCATGCACATGAGTAATTAATTAAGTTTTTGGGTGAACAATCCCTTTAAATGAAGGAATAATAGTTAAGTGACAACCACTGGAGCCGGAAGAAACAGTAACTGATGATACACTATTTTAAATGGTTTGGTTTAACATTCTCGCCTCAAAAATTGCCTTTAACTTGCATCGGAAATTGTATTAAAATATCTTTCTTGTGATAAAGTCTTTTTATTTTATATATATATACATCTTACTATGGTTTCTTTAGGGGACCTAGAGCAGAAACTGATAATGATTTTGCATGGCCTGGGTGGTGGGATATGCCCTCTAGTGGTTTAACATTGTTCTGGCAATTTTTAGGTTAGGTTGCAAGCAGACAATAAAGGCTTTGACCCTGGTGTTTGTAATCTGTGGGTCATGATAACCATCGTTTTATTTCTGTGTTGCACAGTTTGGTTTAATACAGATATGCTATAACGTTAACAGATAAAACTGCTGTAATGTGTCTGCCATCTGCTCAATAACAGTGAGTGTAAAATCTACTGAGGTACCTTTTCAGTTACCATGATATGTCCAGACAGTTGAACTTTAATGTCATTGTTCAGGGGTAAAGCCGCTATCATCATTCATCTGAAATTAGAAACAGCCTATTACTGTCATTTAATGAATATTTTAAATTCTCATATTGTTGGTTACTTTGGTGCAGAGAGGATTTTCTATTTTTTTTTTTTTACATTGCTAAAAATAGAAATTGCACATCAGTTTCTTGCATTGCTTTATTGGATATTATACAATTAGATATCACATCCTTGCATATAGACATAGCCTAGTTTTACACCGTCTCAGGAAAGTTCACTCTCATACTGATCACACTTATCTGCAGGAATCCAGACTTTAATACACACCCTTGCAGGTTATTGAGTAAACAGCAAAACAAGGTGTGGTGCAGATCAACACAGTACATACCTGGGAGTGTGAGAAGAACGAGTTAAGGCCATGGGGATAAAGAATGCAATGCATTTCATGTTACAAAACAACAAAAGGTGTGTTTTTAGATCCAACTGCAAAGCATTCATGCATGAACCAGTATGCTGTGAGATAGTGTGACACAATGGCCCTCAGCAATGCAAACATGTCGTTGTGTTAGGAATTAGAGTTTCTGTGCATACACATTTACAGCTGAATGAACTTTACATTTCCACCGAGCTAACCAAGCCTTCTATAGAAGCCAGCAACAGAAAATTAGTGCATTTGAATTGCTTCAGAATGACATTTTATGTTATTAATTAATTAGGAAAATAGAAGTGAAAATAATATTAATAAACAGAATGTATTATACTCTGATTATTTGCTTTATTGGGTTTGGTTGCATTGTATTTTCAGCGCATGCATGTTTTAAACCTCCACACCAGACTATTTTTTTTTACTTTTGGTCTGTGTTTGTTTATCTGTCTGGTCAGTTCTGCCGTCTACAAACAAAGCTAATAATGAGTAATGAAGTTGGTCTCAGGTTATTGTGCTGTGGGGTGTGTTTCCTATACATTTATTTATTTGTGGCGACTTGCCACGATATCAAAACTGACCGATTTTCCAAAATGCTTTGTTGAATAAACATGAGCACTTAATGCACATTTAGTTTTATATCACCGTATTTCTGAAAGAAAAAATTACTGTCTTTAGAAGATGTCATTTTGCATACAAGGCAGAGTTTGTTAACTCAAAGCTACAGCGTTACCAGGGAAACGTCTATTTCTCTTGCTCAAAGCACCTCCTGCTGGCAGAGAATGAATTAGCATTTTAAATAAATCTGTCTGATTCACACATTGCTTTAAGGAAAATATAGTGAATGTAGACATTGCCCAGATAGCACACAAACGTCTGCAAGATGTCTGTTTAAGATCTCTTGATCTGGAAAGCATATTCTGTCTACAAACGTCTGGCAGATGTCAGTTTTACATACGTTCTAAATCATAAACATCTTAAAGACATCTTATAGACGTCTATTTGACATCAAAAAGGAGACCTTCAATAGATGTATTGCAGATGAGCAAACAACTTAATATGTCTAGCAGATGTAAACGCAGATGTCAAATAGACGTCTCCTAGATGTACGTGCGCTATCAGGGTGATATTGTTTAATGTTTATCTTATTCTACTTAAGATTGCGTTGGAGTGGTTAAGGCTTACTTTACATCATTTGCCATAGCCCTTTGCTTTTTTTAGCGTTAGAAAGCTGAAAAAGAGGTAGCCCATTATGTCTGCATGAAAAACCTGCTTTTGATTAACGCTATGTTTATACAGTAAGGATTATCCAACGTATATCATATAAATATAAAATAATAGTCTATATAACATGTCTAAATTTCACTACGCAACTGGGATGAAAGTTCAACTGAAAATCAGTATGGTAAAAATCTCAAATAAGATGTGGCTTAATAATTGATCTCTGTGTATATAGTGATTTGCATTGAACTATAAGCCTCCACACTACAAACAGAAGAAAATCACATATGGAAATATTATCTGCAGCAGCTCATTGATACCCGGCCACCTTTGTACAGACTTAGTTGTATTCATTAATTTAATCGCTTGCATCGTTGAATTTACGTCTCAGCAGCTTCTAGTATGTTCTGTTAATGGCTTAATTATTTACACAGAGTAGTTTTACTGGGTAATATGATTATATATAACAATGATAACTGACTGAAATCTAGCTATGATCTCACCTTTAAACCCCTTAACTGCCACCGTCCCGTAAGCGGGACGCCAAAGTTTATTTCACTATACAATTAAATCTTAATGTAATCATGACAAACTATATATCGTTGGAAAGGTCTAAGTCTCCTGAATAGATATTTGACCATTATTTTATGATAGAAATGACATAATAACAGTAATAGAGCAATTTATGTCAAGAGTGCAAAAACAAAAACTACACCATAACAGCAGCTGTAATGTTTTCCACAAAAATGCATGCAATGCATACCTGTGTTTCCAGGCAACAAGAGACTGTTTCAGCCACTGGCATGATGAGCAACATTTGTAGTCTAGGACTTGATTAGACATATGGGTTTCAGATTTTAGCACTTTTAGGCTAAAACACATGTTAATAAAAAAATATACATTTATAAGAATAAAACAAATATTTTTGTAAATTTTCATAACAATAAACTTCAATAACTTTTAGACAAAAATATATATTTTTAATTATTCCAATGCAGCAATAATCTTCTAAGTTTCTTCTTTCAAAATACCAACCTTATGTTCATGAATTACAGCTATTTAAGCTTGTATAGTACTTCACGTTTCCCCATAAATGGGGGCGACAGTTAAGGGGTTAAAAAATAGACACTAGTGTTTTGGCAGTTAGCCTAGTAAGTTACCACTGTAGTGGATAATGACCATTTCCTCTCAGACAAAGAGAAGGGTGATTTACACATTAGTCTGTTTTATTCTAAGAGTATATAAGGTGGTTTTCAAAAAGCAGTAATAGTAAGCGGTCAGGTTTTTCTGTGGTGATCCTCAGCGTGTCCTAAAACATGGCGTGACGTAGATTCCCATTCTCTATACACTTATTTTGACTATCTTGTCTGGAGTCTGCATACCACAAAAAATAGAAGTTGTGCAAGCCCAAGCATTAAGGATATGTAGTGGAGCATATAAAACGGCACCGATAGCAGCACTTCATGTAGAGATGGGAGAAGTACCTTTACAATTAAGAAGGAAGCAGCTCATGATGAACTACTGGATCAATCTACAAGGTCAGTCAGTAAATAGGAATCCAGCAAAAAAATGTTCTTAACCCAAGCTGGAAATATGGGAAAGATAAAATGATTTTTTTGGATGGGATAGTGTGGAAGTGGCTAAAGGAATGGGATTGGATAATAAAGGGTTTAATGAAATAAGGTCAGTAGCAGTAACACCACCATGGTTATTTCCTTTGGCTTTTATTGATTTGGACTTACTTAATAGGAGAGGGATTATAAAAATATAGCGAATATGTTAGGAGTAATAGAAGATAGAATGATGAAAATATATAATGGATATGCTGCAATTTACACAGATGGACCCAAGAGGATGGATACAGGAAAAACAGGTTTTGGTGTTTTTATACCAGAAGTGGGGGTTTCAATAAAGAAAAGAACA
>JAUCMR010000046.1:14527160-14544579 GCA_032357425.1 Enteromius argenteus | reverse complement strand
GAGGCCCTATAGGGTCAGGGGCCCTTGTAGGCAGAGGATCAAAGAATGTAGGCCCTCTAAAATAGACAAACGAAAATGCCCCCTGCACCCCAAGGGCCCCTGGTCCCTAATCCGTCCCTGGATATATTTAATGGTTTCTGTTGTCAGAAAAACTGGAATGAATATGAAATAGTGACTGAAACGCGTCCCATTATTAGGCCTGCTAAACTACCTCTCTAAAATCCTAATTTATAATCGAGCCGTCTATTTCGACAACAAAAAATCATTTAAAACACAGCCACAGCACTGTTTTGAATCTCTGAGGAACTGAATTCGTTTCTGAATGAATCAACCGTTTAAATGATTCTGTTCAATCGCAATGATTCACTCATTAACAGTGACATGCTGCCACCTACTGCCGGCTTTAATTTCAAGTTTTTAAATGAATTCAAATATATATTTTTATCATTTAAATGATTTCAGATGACAGCATTCAACGTTCTTAATATATCAAAACATTATTTTAAATGCATTTGTAACGGCAGGATAAATATTCTGCACTAAATAATGTTCAGATGCAGCTGTGCGTCTCTAAAAAAAATGCACACTTTTAGGAAAAATGGCTAAATTTAAGTTTAAACTCATTGAAAAAGATTCATTTTTATCAGTGTGAACTGACCTCGACACAGAATATCAAAAACTTTAGCAGGCAGTTGTCTGTAGTAGTCATCAAGATATCAGCACAATAATTACACACTCAGGAAAATATCGTCTAATTATCGTTATCGATAAAAAACAGTTTTTTAAAATAGTTTTTTTCTATATTTAACAGTTTCTTCAGTCGAGTGTGAAATATGTTTGTATTTTTACACAATGGTCAGGGTTTGGAAATTATGTTTTTTATGTATGAATGAACAAAATCTGTTATTAATTATAAAACAAGTCTTCATAGCTTACAAACTGCAGAAGGATTGCAATACAGTTACCAGGGTGCATTGTACATCGTGTCTTTTAAGACACTCCAGAGCTGATTGTCTCCTCCTGCTCACATATTTCTTCTCAGCCTCGTTCAGTGAATGACTGATTCTTACTGTAACGCTGTAGAAAAGCAGTCAAGGACAGAAAGAACTGTTTAATAAAGGTTTCAAAACAACTACAAATACATTATTCAAATGTGAATTATCCCACGTCACGTGACACTGCACTCTCTCAGAAATACAGGTACAAAACTCTGGGGTGGTACCTTTTCAAAAGGGACACTTTTGTACCTATTAGGTTTACCCTTTAAGTACTTATATGTACCTTTTAGGTACCAAAATGGACTCTTTAGGTACAAACATTTCTACCTGTATTTCTGAAAGTTCATTATGGAAAAGTAGTAAAAAAAAATTCAGTAGTTATCTAAATTATATGCATGCTATTACCGTTCACTTTGATTTCCTTCAGACATCTGTAAAAATGACATTTTGATATGTTATGAATATCCAGAAGTATGTAATTTTAATTTGTTCTGCACTGTACAGTTTTTTTTTCTTTTTTAACGTCTCAAAGCATAAAATCTCCCAAATGCAGCATTTTGCAGAAAAGATATGCACAAACTGATTTTTCATTTAAAACAATCTTCTTGTCTGTTTTGAAGGCACCTACCTTGCTGGGATCTGTGGAAGTCTGCAAACGAACTGAAACCTTACTGAGAGTGATGTGGGAACTAGGAAATATTAGATGTGCCAGCAATTTGGTTTTCAAGTCTGGGCAAGACTTGTTAGTATGGATTCAAAGTACATTTTTTTGATACTGTGCAACAGAAAAAGACATTATAAAATTGGTAACAGATTTGGAAATAAGCTGATTTTGTGTGAAAGTCTTAATATTTTGAAAGGTAGTGTACTTTATTAAATTATAATATAAACATTAATCACCCCTTTTTAGGTTCAACTTGAAGAACAAATACATTTTATTCTGTTTTTCTAATAACTTTAGCAAGAGAGGTTAGTGTGAATGTGTGCACAACAATTCTGCACAGCAGGTGTGTTTGCATTGCAGCGCTGTAAAGACTGAGACAAGACAGACAATAAAAGACAATTGAACAAACACAATCTTGTCTTCACAAACATCTCTTCACACTCGGTTATCTGAAGCTCCTGAGCTAATGAGTTTCTCCACGTCTCACTGCCACAACAATGCACATCCAGAAAGATTTCTATATACACTGATGAATGACAAAAAAATACATTCATTCAGACACACAGAGGTCAAATACTCTGCAGGCATGTTTGCATGTGTGTGCATGTGTATGGAGCACACAGGAGCATGTTATCTGTGTGCGTGCAGCCAATACCGTGTGTACAGATGCTGTTTAACACACACATGCACGCTCAGACAGTGACGTCAGCCCTGACGATTAAACACAATCTGAGGAGTGACCTCTCCGATATCACGTCAAATATCATCAGCATCTAAGAAAATAATGTGACCTCTGAAAAGTCAATGTGCAGACATCTTTCTTACAATTATGTAACCACTGAAAAGCTACAAAAGACATTTAACCAATCTTATAAGCAAATATAACAATATAACAAATATGCAATGCGAAACCTGTGGTGCTAAAATATACAATATAAGATAGAGCCAGTTTATTAAATTATATATATATATATATATATATATATATGTGTGTGTGTGTGATTCTAATTCATAACAATTAGTAAAGAAAAAATAATAAATAAATTAAAAGAAAAAATATAATCATTTGAAAATAAAGGTAGAAAAAATGTACACCATATGTAGCCGCAATTATAGAATCGCCCATATATAATATTTACATTAATAACAATATTCAATGTTTTGCCTTTCCTGAAGCCAATGGTTATGATTGTAGAAATGCATTTAACAATTTAATAGAATAGAACAGAAAACTTAGTAATTAAGGTAATTTAAGTTCACCCATCTTATCAGCAGTAAAACATTCTGTGTGCACAGAAAGAAAAGAAAAGGGAGAAAGAATAGAGTGAGGATAAACATAAATGACAGTGGGGGAGAGGTGAAGACGAGAGGAGAGAGAAGCAGGTATATAAAGCTGCTGTGTGACATATGATCATCTCCAGACAGAGAACACCAGACCAGGACACAGGACGGAAACAAGCCAAGAGGGAAAAGGGAAGAATCCTGAAAGGTAAGATACTGATTTGGATTTCTTTTTATATTATATGATGCTAAAAGTGTCAATGTGACACAATATGTGAAGTAATAATAATAAACTTGATTTGTATTGCACCTTTAATACACTCTCAGAAAAAAAAAGTGCAATAAATTTAAATTTTTGGGGTTTAACAGCCTCAAAGGGACACCTTTGCACCGTCTTAACCCCTAAGGGTTCATAATAATATCATAAAAGTACATATTACTACCTTAAGGGTACTTCTTTTCTGACAATGTACAAAGAATGCAGTACAAAGTGCTTGACAATAACAAAAAAGCTTAACAATATACCTCACATTAACATATATACAAAATACTATAATGAATAAGTTTTAATGTGAAACCCACTTTATAGTGATAGCAAAGGTTTAAATTCATTTTAAATCATATAATATCTGTTGGCTATATCTTACACTTTACACTAAATAACACAAAACTGCTTAAAAAAGACAAGAAAAAGACAAGAATCAATTAAAAAAATAAATATCTCTTCCTTTGTTAAATGTTGTCCTGTAAACATTTTGTATGGAATAAAAAACACTTTTATCCACCATGTAAGAACAATAATAATAACAAAGCCAAACTTTAAATTTTTTTTTTAAATTAATGTCCTGTAATGATTCATTTTGTACTGCATTTGCTCAGATTAAATACAACGCTTTACTTTTAAAAGCAGGCTATTAAAATCACTCCTAATAGCAAACTTATAAGTGAAATCGGCTTATAATTATTTTGATGCATTTTTAAAAAACAACAACATATCAGTAGCTCACAGCAGCTGAATCCAATAACTCAGCTGAGCTGTGATTTAACCTCCCTATCTTTCTTCTAGGCATGCAGACAAACGAGATGAACGTTTTACTAGCTGTGTTTTGTGTGGTTAGCATCCTCCAGCTCTGTCACGGAGCATCCAGCAGCGGAGAGTGCTACTTCAACTCTAAAGGTAACCTGGACTAAACGATGCAGTACAGTACAGGTCAGACTAAATATGATGCGTGACTGAAAGTGTTAATGAGCACCGTTTCGCTGCAGCCAGCTGTGAACACAACGGCCGTGTATTTGACATCGGCGAGGCCTGGATAAATGATGACTGTTTCCAGTGTGTGTGTTTCGAGCCGTTTGGAGTGGGCTGCTGCGAACAGTGAGTTTCTGAAGTGCATTCTGACATGACTCCGAGCGCTCAGCGGTGTTGCCAGATTGGGCGGTTTTGATTTTGATTGTGCAGTAAATATTGGTTTTGGCGGGTGGAGAAAATTTCAAACAGAAAGTAAAGAGTGTTATATCTCTCAAAACGTAAATTACACCTGTTGAGGTAGAGATGACGAGAAGACGTTACCCAGATAGCACACGTACGTCTGCAAGATGTCTGTTAAAGATCTCTTGATCTGGAAAGCATCTTCTGTCTGCAAACATCTGGCAGATGTTAGTTTTACATACATTCTATTTCTAAATCATAAACATCTTAAAGACATCTAATAGATGTCTATTTGACATCAAAAAGAAGATGTCCAATAGACGTATTGGAGATGAGCAAACAACCTAAATAATACGTCTTGCAGATGTAAATGCAGACGTCAAATAGACGTCTCCTAGATGTACGTGTGCTATCAGGGTGGACGTCTGTTTGACATCAAAAAGGAGACATCCAGTAGACGTATTGCAGATGAGCAAACCTAAATAATAAATCTTGCCGATGTAAATGCAGACGTAAAATAGATGTATGTGTGCTATCAGGGTATATCACTGCAACTTTGAAATCAGTCTTTTAAACGGTTCAGATTAGTATATATTTAAAATCTTCTGGACTTGTTACTTTTGACTGTGCAAAAATATGTATTATATTCAATATAAACTTCAAAGACTTCCTAGTTTTGTGTACAAGGTAAGCATATTATTGTTGTTATTTAATTATTTTGTCGGATAATCATGCTTTTTTTTTTTGCATTTAAATTCTGACTGTTGACAGAAAATGATGCATGTGTTTTTGTGAGGGCATCAGTTCATTTCTTGTCTGCTGCTTGCATATTTGAATCATATTTGGTAGGCTAATTCTCTTGAATCCATTTTCCCGATTTATAGCATTATATTTATATTATTTTGTTTTATTGAGTTCAAAATGGCTCTTATGAACCTAGATTTACATTCTATCACGTTATTTTGATAGTTACAATTTTGGGCGGGTTTTTGTGAGCTTTTGGGCTGGACATCATCCATCCAATCTGGCAACCTTGGCACCCGGTACATGCACGCAGCTGATGTTGAAGCTCATTGTTCTTTTCTGTCCTCTAGCGGAAAGCAGCCTGTTGATTACCCGCCCTGGTGCGAAGCCATTAGGAAACCAGATTCCTGCACAGTTGCTGTGGTGATGAAGGCCAACCATAAACTTCCCTGTCTGTTTGGGGGGAAGAACCGCCTTTGGAAATCAGAGAACGACCCGCTCTTCTAGACTGCACTACTGAATTCACTCATGCAAAACACTAAATAATTTAAGATGCACAGCTTATTCACTAAAATGCAACATGCACTGTTCAAAAGTTTGGGGTCTGTAAGATTTTTTTTTTTTTTTTTTTCAAATTAAGGCTGGAACACACTACACGACTTTTAAAATCTGAACAGATACTGAACATACACTTGCCGACTCTTTAAATAGTGACTAAGGAAAACTGGGCATCATACACTACCAGATTTTAGTTGTTCCGATCACAACAAACTCGCATAAAAATGTGTGCCTTGTTGCTAGGAGACGCGTAACAAATGAAAAATCGGAGTCTGTGACCATCATAAATGACCTGATATTCTGTGGAATCTGTCAGCTTTAATCTACAGACCGGTTCTGACTTTCCTCAACTAGCATCAACTTGTTCAGAACAAGCAGCAAGCCATCACGGAAGTGACTGTAATTCATCAACTAGCCGCTAGAGGGAGTCAATCCCATAGACCCCCTATGTTAAAATACCCAACTTTACAGCAGAAAAAAACATGTTTACAGCCTGGTTCAAAAATTATTTTGGTCTATATAGCTGATTTTGCCCTTCATGACAACTCTGAGGGGGGTGAATTGTTTTTATAACTCGTCAGTTTAAATTATATTATTCGTTAAAATTCTGCATAATTAAGGGTGCGACAACACTGTTGAACTAAGTGGGCGTGGTTTTATCAACCACCTCCCGCCTCTTTGCTCATTTTCGATAATCCGAGAGCGATGCGCAGTGACGCGATTCCAATATAGCGACGGTAGGCTCCGCCTACTTTGGGCGTCCATGTTTTTTTACAGTCTATGGTTCAGAATTTAAAATTGGGGCCAAAAACGCGTAGTATATTTCAGGCTTTACTCTCTTATTTCTTTATAATAACTGTATTCTGTTTATTTTATTTATATTTAAAAATTTAAATATTGTTGTGGTGCCAAAGCAGTCATTAGGCTACTTCAGTCTCACACGATCGAGGCTAATACGGTGCTCAAGCAACATATCACACGATTATCAATTTGTAAAATAGCTTTTTAGGATTAAAAAAAAACAAATCTTACTGACCCAAACATTTGATCAGCACACACACACACGTTTGCATATTATTTAAATTTACGAAACTACTGAATCCAAGTACAGCAGCTTCTTAAGTGTCTAATCCTAAACATTTGAGAAGGTTTAAACGCTAACAAAATTCTAGTGTCACTTTTGCTTTAATTTAAAATGACCCGTATGTATATAATGACTAAAAACTAGCATTTTTCCCCCATGACGAACAAACAGTACTGATGTCCGTGTCGAAACTGTGATATTTCGGTCTCTAAATAAATATCAGTGACTGTTTGAGAAAGCATTTCTTCGTTTCTAAAAACTATTTAACTGCACGTGTAAGAAAACCAAAAGAGACCCAGGTCCTGAGAAACACAGGGGTTCAGTGACAGTAAAAATCATGGTCTTTATTTAAAAAAAAGAATTTAGGTATCGTTACACAAGGTACAGACAGTAACAAAGTGATTACACATCATTGTGGGCTTTTTCCAGTTAAAACTATGTGTTCACCCCTTTTGATCTTTATACTATTAAGTGTTACATTTCGCTCCCATTTTCTGTGTTCATAATACATATTTAGATCTGCACGGCTTTTGGACCTTTTGAATCTGGCAGTGCCACTGCTCTGAATAAAACAAACAAAAATGGTACTTTTCAACCTTTCTTCCCTGGGTAGAATATGGCTCTATAAAGCAAATAAAAAACTGAAGAATAGCAAAACAGGCCACCTGAAGAAACCACGACGTGGTCTCCTCTGCTCAAAAGATGTCCATCATAAGCCCATTAACAGTGCTGATATCAAATAGTGGTTTGCAAAAGTAAAGTTGTGTGTTAAAATGCAAGGGGATTAAACCCAAACAAGGAACGCATATATTACTCGAACTCCAAATGGAAGCAAATGCTTTTAATAATAAAAAACAAAACAAAAACAAAAGGTCCTCGCGGCATGGTTGTGCATACTGTTACAGACCACATGATGTGGTTTTGGTCCCAAAACCTGTGACGCCGACAAACAGGCAGCAGAAACTTGTGCAGGACGAAGAGTGTAAAGAGGTAAGAAGAGAGCAGTGGATCAGGCACCAACAAGACCAGCAAAAAAACATCCTGTGTCACATGATCATCAGGGGGGAAAAAAGCATCTAAAGCCAAGCTGAGAATGCCAAGAAGGCTTTTATGGCACAAAATGTTATGTAATCAGCCTCCAGTAAAATGAAAAGTAATTATTGAGAGTTTTGGCTGATGTGTGGAAAAAACTTGCCACAATCGTAAAGCTCTGGTCAAGAACCAAAGCAACAAAAAGCTACCCTAAGGTTAGCATATAAAATTTGACACTTTAGGAATACCGTCGTTCTTGAAATCACTTGGGAATTTCTGAGGAGATGAGCAGTGAAGCTTAATAAGTGCTCCTGAAAGATCAGAGTAGTTTTGAGACATCGAGAGGCACCACATTTTTGCTGGTTGGCTTGGTGAGCCCGTCCTCCAGCAGAAGAAAAAAAGAAAGAAAGAAAGAAAGGGATCAGAAAAACATGTGCAGAGATAAAGAAACCAAACAAGATGAGGGTGTCAGGAAGGAAGAAGAGGCTTTATTCCTGCTCCAGGTCTTCCTTAGAAACTATTGAGCTCGCTCAGGGTCTGGTCCAAAGTGGCATGGATCTTCACGTTCTCCTCTTTAGCAGCTCTCAGTTTCTCTGCAATGAAAAACACACATCCCCGGAAGGACAGCAAAAAATGAAAAACTGTACGGTTAACACTGTATTTGCTTTATTATATAGGTAAGTTAAGACTTCCTTGAAGAACCATTATAGATGGTTTTCTAAGCAACCATTTCAGGTTGTAAATTAAGAGCACTTTGAGACCATAACATAACTAGATATATTCAATGCTGAGCTCCCACTATAAATCCTCCGTAACAGCATTAGATTTGCATAACAGTTCAGTTTTAACATACTACTTGTGAAACCATTTGGATTTATGGTGATAGATACTGTAGATAACATTCTGGCACGTCAATGCTTCACTGGGGTAAATACAACTAAACGATTAACCAATTGTCAGAGGACTTGCAGCTGAACTAGAGCCTTTTAATTTTGCTCTCTGGCATCAGACCATCTTTTGAGACCTCAGAAAGACATGGACTTGTTTTTCAGTTACTAGCAACAAGGCCACTGCCTTGTTTGTGTGTGAATAGCTAAAATACTCCTTACTGTATTCATTTAATACAATCACACAGTAAAACATTCACAGTGCTGTTGTTTGACTGGTCTAAACTTCTCAGAAGTGCTGACAGCCATTTTGGCAGCCGGCTTCCATTTCAAAATGGAAATTGTCCTTTTTGGAAAAGCAAAACAGATCTAAACGGGCAACGAGGATCAATTTTTGTAACCCTAACCCTAAAGAAAAGGCCCCCCTACCATCTATAATCTATAACCAACACTACATCTGCTTTTCTAGCCCCCTGCTGCTTTACTTTAAATAAATAATAAAATAACTAGCACCACTAGAACTCTAAAAATGGCCATTGTCGAACTTTAACATCTCTTTACGGATTTTTACTTTAATATGATTGTATTTAAAGGGTTAGTTCACCCAAAAGTGAAAATCCTGTCATTAATTACCCTCATGTCGTTCCAAACCTGTAAGACCTTCATTCATCTTCAGAACACCGATGAAGATATTTTCAATGCATTATAAGAGCCCTGTGACCCTCAACAGACAACGAGGATTCTTACACGATCAAGGCTCAAACATATGAAGAAAACAGAAATAAAGACTTCACTAGGATGACTATGACACCCGATAGCACCATTTTGGAGAGTATCACATACATAAACATGTATAAAGATACATAGTTTATATAAACATTCTACTGACAGAGAACAGTATACATTGTTTACATGTGTGTAATACTCTGAAATGTAACCAATTGTTAAATAAAGTTATTCGTGTTTTCTTTGTGGACAAAGTATTCTCGTAGCTTCGTAAAATTAAGGTTGAAACCCTGATGTCACATGGATTATTATAACAACACCCTTCCTGCATTTCTGAGCCTTGATCGTGTTAGTATCCTTCTGTCTATGTCTCAGAATTCATCAAAAATCTCTTCATTTGTGTTCTGAAGATGAATGAAGGTCTTATGGGTTTGGAACGACACGAGGGTGAGTAATTAATGACAGAATTTTCATTTTTAGGTGAACTATCCCTTTAACACTTGTTTGTGTAAAAAGTCTTATTAGGTCTTAACTAGAGAAGCACGACATTGCATTTTCAACTCATTTTGATACCGATATATTTCCTTTTATTTGGTCTCTCCTGTGCAGAAATACACATTTGGTTATTTTTTTTAACAAAAACTTATTTGTTAGAATTAAATAAACAATAATGAAGGTTTTTGACAGTAATCTAAAGCTTTAAAAATAACTATAAATAAACTTTATATCATTCGCTACATTTTCCACCAGAAAGATGCAGTGTTAACATTAACATTTTATTTTAACATTTGTAGATGTAAGCAAAAGAGTTGTAAAAACTCTGAAAATCTTTTAGAGGAGCGTATGATTTGTTTAAAAAATTAAAACATTATACATGAATAAATCAATATATATAAAATTGTTTCATTTAAAAGGGTCATGTTTGTAATTTTTTTTTCATGTAAGCTATAGCTTCTGACCTTTAAATCAAAACATACTCATTTTTAAAATTGAAAGCCCATTTCGGCCGATTCCGATTTCAGTCCGATAATATCGTACATCCCTAGTCTTAAATGCATTAAACCCATTGCGTAAAGTGTTAAATACAAATATTAAGCATCACTGATTTAAGAACTAGCTGGCTTAAATATGTTTTTCATTTGTACACAAACATAATGTTAAAGTGCATTTCAAATTTCTTCAAATATGTGGCCTTATGCACCAGTGATAATCTCACCCACAGCTCAAACTCATGATTAATCACAAATAGTGAAGGAGAATTTATCCCAGCTTTCATCTTTCAACCACAAGATATTCATGTGCCATCTAAAATTGGTAAATGCTTGATTGCCCAACACCAGCCCATGGTAATAAAGAGAGAGACAAGCAGACATTCAAAAGAGAGCAGAGCTTTTTTTCCTCCCTTAATAAACATGGACACGTCAATGCATGAAAAATACAGCACAGGAGAGAGCAAAAACCAGTGACAAATAAACAACAACTCTCTGAATACAGTCGGATCCAGGTAAGAGGAAGATGTTGGGGCAGATAATGAATATCTAAAGAACAGAAATTCAAAGAAAGCAGAAACAGAACAGGGCTTAAATAGATCAACTGAAACTACAGACGCGAGAGCATGGAAAAAACACATGAAAACAGAAGTGTACACAGGAGATCAGAGAAGTAGTAAGCAACAGATACGGACAGCCAGAGAAGACGAAGAAGAGTTTCTTGAAGTCACAGTCAGCCGCAGAAAAGTCCAGAAACTCTTTATCTGTGAACAGACACCAGCGGTGAACACCTCATGACAATATTTCTACATTTCAGAATAACGAAAGCTGCACACCGGACACGTGAGTGTTAATAAACAAATGTTAATTCTTACATCAATAAAAGCCAAAGCTCTTAATCTCTCAAAACATCAATTTAAGCTTAAAAACCCGTAGTATTAGTGACAGAAGCCTTAAAAAAGGGACATCGTGGAAAACAGAGCTGTCCAGGTCTACAACAGGACATCCTTCCACAATCCAAAACGCCTATTTATAGAAAGCAAGCCATAAAATAGGCTATTCATAATGCTGCATGGTTACTAGGTCACATCTATTAGCAAATTAACATACGACCACCCATATTTGCATATCAACACTATTCAGTATTTAGAAACACAGTAGGAGTCGGTACTGCTTCTCTTAAGCTCTTAAAAGGCATAACAAAAGAAGATTGTTTAAAGGAACACTTTTAGCATAGCTTAGCATAAATCATTGAATCTGATTAGACCGGTAGCATCGCGTTCAAAAATGACCAAAGAGTTTAAATATTGTTCCTGTTTAAAACTTGACTCTTCTGTAATTATATCATGGACTAAGACCGGCGGAAAATTAAAAGTTGTGGTTTTCTAGGCCGATATGATTAGGAACTATACTCTCAGTCCGGTGTAATAATCAAGGAAGTTTATTGCTGTAACATGGCCGCAGCAGGCGCACTGATAATAACGCAGCGTCTGAAAACAGCCGGACCCTCTTGCTTGCACAGGGAGCGTGTCTTGCAAGCTGGGGACTATTTTCCACAGGCGTGATATCACTGCTCCTGCCGTGGCCATGGTACAGCAGCAAACTTCCTTGATTATTACGCCAGACTGAGACTATAGTTCCTAATCATATCAGCCCAGAAAACCTCAACTTTTCATTTCCCGTCGGTCTTAGTACATGATATAACTACAGACGAGTCAAGTTTTAAACAGGAAAAATATTGAAAATCTTTGATCATTTTTGAATGCGATGCTACTGGCCTAATCAGATCTATGCTAAGCTATGCTAAAAGTGCTATCACCAGACCTGGTGATCCGCTGAATAGATTCAAAAATGGTAAAACGTAACTTATTAACTCTGGGGGAGCTGGAGAATGAGCTTATTTACAACAAAAGTAGAGTGTTCCTTTAATTGATAGAAAACTTCCCCTCAATCTATAGGTTAATATGAAACCACTTAAAACTGTTAGCATGTTAGTATTGGTACTTCACATGTGCGTATGAGTTAGAATCATATTAAAGTTATTGGCCATGTCATGACGTCATTAACGCAAACTCAAAGCAAAAGAAACTTGAAATGATGGCTCCTGTCAACTATTAACTCCTTGCGGCTGAGCTTTATACTGTATAGTAAAAAGTATACTATCCGAGATTAGGAAGCTCAAGGTTAGGTTACCATATCAGTCACGAGACTCAAAATCCGCTGCCCTAGCAAAAGCAAACCATAAGCAGCAGAGCTTCACACACATGCACAAGCCTGTATTTACATAGAGGTCATGTCGTTGAGAGCATGATCCAGCTCCTCACTAATGGCCTTATACTTGAGTTTCTGAGCGTAAAGCTCATCTGTTCACACACGGAAAGAAAGAGCAAGGAAGAAGTCAGACGAGGGAGAGAATATGAAGTGGGGGGAAAAAAAGGAAATGGGAAAAAACAGTAAATAAAGATTATGGACGTCAAAGCAGACAGTAAGAGGACAGGGACATTATGCTATGAATAGAGTACGACCCAAAAAGAAGATCACATGGAATCCTAATGGAAGGAAAGTGTTAAAGAGAATGACAATCATACCTTCCAAATCATCAATGGTTTTCTCCAGTTTGGCCACAGACCTCTCGGCAAACTCAGCACGGGTCTCAGCCTAGCGGAGAAATACATGTGTGATCAAACTACCAGCAAAAATCTCCATACGAAACACAAAACAGAAAATCAATGAAAATACATTTATTAAACAAAACTGTAATCAGGTCAACTACAAGGATATTTAATTATTCTAAAATATTAAAGAGAAAATGTTACATTTTGGAATGGAGAAGAGAGCCACAAATGGTTACAACATAACCAACAACTATAGAGAAGGGTTACCAGTTTGTTAAACAATGGCAGACAGAGAATTTATAAATAAGTGGATTTTCTGTTAGGTATTGCCTTTAAATTTTTTTCATTTTAAAGCTAGAGTAACATTTAATGGCAATACCTATTTTGTTTAAAAAAGTAAATAAATGAATAATGCATACATATACTATTAAAAAAGAAATTACAACCTAGGTCAAATAAACCTGGCACTGAATATATTTCAAATATGGTTGGCTCCTTGACTTGCTTTTGTTCCTCTCTCCTTTGGTTGAAAACATCTGCTAACAGCATAAATATAAACCTAACAGATGTTTTCAATCAAAGGGACTAAAACAAATGAGGAAGCCCTAGTAACTCATTTCTCCATTTACTGATTATGGGATGAATGTTTGTATTGTGTGCAGGTGGACATCTGTGCTGATGGAGAGGTTTCAACTCATTTGACCAATCACCGAACCGAGTATTATGAGGACAAACGTAGTGGATAACTATAGACATTTAGTACGCAAGTTAACATCAACTTTGGCAGCTCTAATAGAAACCTCCATGTTAAATTATCTCACCTCCTTCAGCTTATCAGTAAGGATCTTGATTTCTTCCTCATACTTGTCTTCCTTCTGGGAATACTGTAGGGGGAAAAAAAAAGTAAAGAGGAGAATAAGTTGGGGTGGGGTCTTCTGAGAATCGTAACTCAGCATGCGCGCACACACACACACACACCCTTTAAGCAGACACTTTAACGCTGACATTTCTACAACAGCTCTTGCAACGAAAAGTAACACAGCTGTCTATGTTTTGACATTACGAGGCATGTTTTTCCCCCTTTTTGAATCCATTTCTTTGCAGGCCGGCTGAGTCCTGGCCTGCTGCTGTTGTGCAAGGCTTGTGACACGATGGCTGAGATTGCTGCTGTGTGCTGCCAGAGCTTTAAACAGATCAGGACATGTGCGCAGGAATGCAGCTGCAACATCAACAACACACCAGGTACGACAGAAAGGGAAAAAACTGCCTGAATTCAGAATTCAAAGTGGAGAGACTCTCACAGTGTGTGTGTATATATTATATAAATGCATGAATAGTTCAGATGCAAAAGTACGTCTCTCGTTTTTCTTTTCTTTCTGGCTACTTCGTACAGGTTTCTATGTAAGGGCTGGTACTTCTCAGTAGCTTGAGACTGGCATTTAACACATTTGAAGTGAAAATACTTGATGAACATATACTATGTGTGAAGAGCGTTCACTCAGTGTTATCTCATTTGAACCAAAACGGCTTTTGCATCTGAACTCTTCATATACACACACACACACAATTCTACTTCTTTAAATATATGTATCATTTTTATTCGTTTTAATGCTATGGCTGATCCCTATAATTGCCTGATACTTCATTTCCATAATATTTAGACCACAAAATTGCTATTGAAAAAAAGAAAGAAAAAAAAAGTAGACTTTCTATAGCAACTTTGCAAACCATAATGTGCACACAAACATTTGATTAGAGAAATAAATGAGATCCAATAATAGGATTTGGTCTAAAAATTGTAACAGCATGCAACAGAATTACATGCAAATGATGGGTGTTTCTGCCATAAGCTGATCTCATGCAACACAGCATTCATTAGTCACTTCTGCTTTATTAGTCTAAAGGCATCCGAGACCGGTTGCGCTTGATTCTGTAAGAAACCAAAATGGTGACGCTTCATTTCATTACACAACAGTGCTTCAAGGCATCTTGTTGAATGGTGATATGGATATGGAAATGAGAAGGGGTCTTTACTGTATCCCTTCAGCCAATTACAGCTTTTTCTTGACCGATGGTCTACCGCTGTAATCTGGTCTGACATACGTGGCCTTTTGCTTCAGATGATGATATACAGCTATACGCCAGGCAAAAGGGCATTTGTAAATGAGGCCGTTCATGTTATGCTCACATGACCAGTTAGATCACTACTTTGGTAATTAGAAAGCCTATATTTGATTGCCTGGAAGGCAATTTACAAGGCACGTTTGTGGGATTCAATCAGAGTTCCTTTGAGAGTTGAGGCAAAAAAAAAAAAAAAAGGATGAACACTGCAACTAGTCAGAGATCGTGCAGAAGGAATCACACACACACACTCCCTACCTTCTCAGCCTGGGCCTCCAAACTCTTAAGATTGTTGGTGACATTTTTCAGCTCCTCCTCCAGCTCAGCGCATTTGCTATATACAGAGTAGCCGTTTTGATTTTGGAGGAAGCAGAAAAGAAAGGGGCAAAGGGAAGACATGAAGACAGCAGCAGTGGCAGAGTAACAGAGATGATGCTAAACAAATGAACAGCAGAAGAGACGCCTTAAACGACTGTCTGTGAGGGAAAGTTCACTTCCAAATAATACCTGACCTCATGTCATTTAAAACAAATAGCACTAGCTTTCTTCTGGAAACACAAAAATATGATATTTTGCAGCCCTGCTTGCACATGAGCTTACAGTGAAAGATTTAGCTCTAAAAACTAATTCAAAATGTTAAGTATTTTTATTAGAATACTTTTACTCTACAAAGACACTAATTACAAAAAACATTTATTTCCTTACAACATACATTTGATTAAACTGCAAGCTGTTCTTTCATGGCATGTGCATGTATATTTTGATTTAAAGAATATAATGCACAAATTTTGCATCATTTTTGGAGCTTACAGCCCACATCATTCACCATAATTATAGGAAAATCTGAGTTTCACAGAAGAATCATAAGCGTTTCAAACTATGCAAGTAAACAATTTACATTTTTGGATACGTTATGCATTTAAAGTGTGTTTTCCTATGCCACAAGTGCTTGGTTTTGAACCTCATGCACATATGGGGCACCTAGTCACCCTCAGACTATATGCTACTGTGTGCTGGTGTGAACACATCTAAAGTGTCAAGGAAGCAAAACTAGTGCGACTCTAAAACTGAAAGAGGTTCTGAGCTGTTTGTTTTGGAACATGAACATACGCAGATGAGACAAACACACAGCGACTGAAGCGTGTTACATGAACATGCACATCATGCCACTATCAACTCATGCGGTTCACGCAAGAATGATATCTGGAAGTGGATGGTTAGATGAGTGGAAGGAAGGTGGAAAGATGAAGGGATAGGGTGGAAAGATGAACCAGGTAAAACCGTAGAAGCACAGCGACCAGTGCTGGAGGGAGGAGTCCTGTTTTTAGACTCTTGTTCGCTTGCTCACTTTCACTCAAGTATTCAAACGCAGATCCAGCTAGAACGCATCATTCTCCCAGCTGTCTGTACATCCCACCAAACACATAACGCCCGACATATAAACATAGAATTTTGCAACTAGCATGTATACCTTCTCCTCTGAGGCCTGCAGAGTCTTCAGTGTCTGGTCAAGAGCTCTCAGCTCCTCCTCCATCTGCTTGACATGGCTGTTAGTTTGAGTGGGGAGGGGAAGGTATGTCAGGTCAAAGGTCACACATGCCCAAACACAAATGGGAGGGGGACATATGAATTTAAGATGGAGTCAAGCCAATGAATTCGCTCACACACACACTCACTCACTCACACACACACACAGAGAAGGATTATGGTTATGATAGAGCATTCCTATTGTCATGCAAAATGAGGCATTTTCTCACGCTGAGAAAACAATGAATTAGAGTTTTAACAGGACTAAATGGACACTCTTAGAAATAAAAACGAGCTAAAGAGGACAGCATGTGTGGTCTGTACTTAGAATAAATGTGTTTGATTATGTGTATGTATATTTTGATTTTGAATCTGAAATTAACCTCTCGGCAAGCTCTGCTCTCTCCTCTGTACGCTCCAACTCTCCCTCAACAATCACCAGCTTACGTGCCACCTGTAAAAACACACCAATACTTTGTCATAATTTTGTCGTAACTATTGAACTATTACTTAAACATTTAAGCAATACTAAATCTAACTTTGAGGAATATAATGTAGTTAAACAAGCTATTAAATAGGTTTCTGTTAATTAAAATAAAGCTGAAATAAATGAATAAAACTTCAATATCTGAAATAATCAAAAATAAATATATATAAATAATATATCGTTTTATATTAAATATATAAATATGTAATTTAAATGTATAAAATGTATTTAAAAAAATTATGTAATTAAATGAAATTCTATATATACACACATATTT
>JAUCMR010000046.1:14502359-14527060 GCA_032357425.1 Enteromius argenteus | reverse complement strand
ATATACATACACATATATACATACACATATATACATACACATATATACATACACATATATACATACACATATATACACATATATATATATATATATATATATAATATAGCGCTGAAATAAATAAATATAAAAAATAAATATATATATAGATTTATTTTATAATAAATATTGTATAAACATATGTAATTTAAATAATATATAAAATCTATTTTTTAAAAAAATGATTATATAAATAATTATATAAATAGATTGTGTGTGTGTGTATATATATATATTTAATTTATATAATTATTAGATTAGAAACAAAAATGATAAATTTTGCCTTGGCATCTAAAGTAATGTTTAGGTTAAAGTACTAAAATTTCTAAACCAGATTTTTTTTTTTTAAATTTAAACAATTTTAATAAAACCCATCATGAAAGTAAGCAAATAAAGTAGGGGGAAAAAACTTGATTAAAAAAAAAATAATAAATTTTTAATAAATAGTATAGCACTGATTAAATTACCTCCTCATATTTGCGGTCGGCCTCCTCAGCAATGTGCTTGGCCTCCTTGAGCTGGATCTCCTGGAGCTCCATCTTCTCCTCATCCTTCAGAGCCCTGTTCTCAATCACCTTCATCCCTCTATTCCATAGAGAGAGCGAATGAAACGGAAGTAGGGCAAGTTAGGGTGGGAAGAATGAAGATATAACATCCCTCTGAAGGCGTATGCCGGCACGTACCTCTCGCTCTCATCTGCGGCCTTCTCAGCTTCCTCCAGCTTCTGCAGGGCTGTGGCCAGTCTCTCCTGAGCGCGATCCAACTCTTCCTCAACCAGCTGGATACGCCTGTTCAGAGAGGCCACCTCTGCCTCAGCCTACAAGGCAAACACGACAAAAACAACAGGAGATCAGTACAGATACACTATTCCACTGAACTTCAAGGGTCACACTTGGAGCGTGAAGTGATGCGAGATAACAGGAGGGATGGGGAAAACACGGATAATCTGGAAGAACCAAGACGACTTGGCGTCAAACGTGGAAACGCGGAGACAATGGAAAAATTGAACGTGGTGGAATCATCTGGGAGCTTCTGCTTAAGCAGAGCGGCACCAATATGTTTGCAATGGGCAATTATTTTGTGATGAGTGAGTGTACACAGTGACTAAAATTGTTTTAGCAAGGCGGCACTATTAACAAAGCTCTGACTAAGGACAGGGATTATTTAAATAATTGTTCCAAACTCAATTTTAGCATGGAACATGTTGCACTCTTTGAGTTATGGACATGAATGATGCCTCCAAATGTGCTGCTTGCTGAGGAAAGGTGACTTTCTAATGTTAAAAAAAAGTGTCCCAGACAAAAAGGAAACTGATATGTGGATCACAATATTGTTGAGATGTAGCAGTGGGCTTTTTTTGACTCGGATAGCAAGCAGTCATTCACTACACCATTGCACCTTCCAAGCCACACCCTAGCAACCAACCACTACACCCTAGCAACCATACAACAACCAAAAACATAATGGGAACGGGCTTGAGTGCCCCTCGAGTTAATATGTAGCTAAACTCCTTAAAACAAATCTTTCCAGACTTCGAAGTAATTACTAGGTTATCAGTTTAATATCTGATACAGCTACTAGTGCCGTGTCAGAAGCTACAAATCCTGAGGGAATCACTGTATAGGAAGCATCTGTGCCTTTCATTCATTACCACTTGAATAAGGAGGGACACTTCTCCAAACTTACTGAATAAATGAACATTTCAGCAGTAATATTGAAGATATGTATGGCTTAAACAGTACCATCGACTGTCTAGGACCACTGACAAGGTTTACTTGGTGGGCCCGAGGCGCAAAACCAGGTTAACAGCAACTCTGCCCGCGCCTCGTCAGCTGAGAAACAGCGCTCGTGCACGGCTTCCGGATATGACGACACCACTAACAAACACTGGAGTTTCGCTCCTAATAAGGACTGAGGAATCTAAAGTCTGCGGGGTGAGTTCATCTCACGCAATGCCAGTGAGACGGAAGGCATGGCTGAGTGATAAGCGTCTCCAAACAAGAAATAAAAGTGACAATCCAACCCAGACGAGTGTCTGATTCAATTAAAACGCGTAAAAGTCGCCAAAGGTTAGAAGAGGCTGCTAACAGCCCAAGTGACATGCGTGAACAACTCAAAGTGCCGAGATGAGCACCTGATGACCCAGATGTTAACGTGCTCGAGGGATAACGCGAAAAGCACTATTTTATCACTGAATTACGCGCATTAATCATTCTTTACTGAAATGACCTAGAATGAATGATTCAGCGGAAACTACTGTTACTTCCTTTAGGCCTCACCCGCAAAAAATCCAGCAAACAATGTGAGACTGAGAGGATGAGCTAAAAACCATTTGAGGTTAGCACATCTAAGCACGCGAAGTGACATGTCATCGCACGATTTTTGTCTCTATATACGCCAATATCTCTCTCTCTGGGTTTGGCATTTCTCTTCAATGAAGACGAGTCATTACGCGCGTTAGCTTGTAGGTTTTGCAATAACCATCCCATCTTTTCTTAGACTAGATGGTTTAGAATGAACACATCACTGTCACAGCGCGTGCTTAATATTTATTAGTTACCGAAATAAGCCCAATAGAGTTAAAAACACATAATTGTTCGCACAGGGCGTTGAATTTGGGCGTAAAAGCGCACGAGCCCCGCACACATGCATGCGATACAATGTAGCGCTTGTGTCAAGAAATCAAATGATTTAGCGCCAATAAAGGTCTCGCGGTGGATACATTGATACACTTACCTGCTCCCTGGCACGCTTCTCCTCTTCGACCTGTCTCTGCAAAATCTCGGCTCTTTCTTCTGCCTCATCTGCCTGCTGTTGTAAAACTTTGATCTTTCTCTTCACCGCATCGATGCTGTTGGATCCGGCCATTTTATCGTGTTATTTTAGGAGTAGTGTGGTCGAACAAACCGGATTCCTCCCGAGCAGCGTAGTGGACCGAGCCGCGAAGAAGACAACGAGAGGAGAGAAGAGAGAGGAAAAAAAAAAGTCCAAGGCACCAACGCCCCGCCAACAAGTCAAACGCAGCGCGAGTGGAAGTAACGCGAGGATCAGATGTTACACGCGCCTGTCTCTTTGATTGGACCGATGCTTTCTTGAATGTCACTAGATACAAATAATAGCGTTTGTAAAAAGAAAAACAAGAAGGAGATATATGATCTCGGCCGGGAGGTTTTAGAAGTTGAATTTAGCGCGAGCAAGGACGCGTTACGCGTTTTGGTGTTCAAGCAGGCATTCGGTTTCTCAGTCGAATTAATGAATGAGTTTTAATGTCATGAAGTCTTTTCTTCCCTCCCCTTGCTTTCTCTTCACCCAATTTGTTCAGTTGCCTGAATTCTTCCCCTTTTTTTCGGCTCACTTCCGGATACCCCACCCAGTCTCCAACGGTTTAAGGACTGAGAAGCGTGTTGTTCACTGACTCCCGATCAGCGGCGGCGCAGAGGCAGGTCCCAGCGGAACGGGTTCACAGTTGATCTCCGGTCAGCGGAGGGGGGTTTGTGCAGTCTGCGTAATTCTTACGGAAGAGCCACCCTTCTTTTACACGTGTCCTGGCCAGGTAGATGACGTACAGCAAATAAATCACTGGCATTCCAGGCCACTCCTTAAAATCCAGGAATGTGCTCGTAGATCAGTGGGAAACCTTTTAGGCTTTTATGATCACCAGGATGTTTTGAGAAAGAATTTGAGTTCATTTTTTTTAGACACAGTAGTAAATTATTACCTTTAGTTGTTGTATTTTGGAATAACCTGCATCAATAATCTTATTTTATTGTAGCTTAGTTTTTAGTGCCTATAGAGTGGCAATTTGTTTGAAAATAAGGTGTCTTAAAACGCTTTATTACTTTTAAGATACATATACATTTGAAAATCTTAATCTTAATTTATATATAGTGATTTATTATATGCAGATTGTTTCAAAGCAGCTTTACAGTATTAAAAAGGGAAGTAAGATGATGCCAAATTCTGCCATAAAGTAGCTCTGAAAGACAGTTGAAGTTGCAAAATTTCAGCTGTAAAGCGACTAGATAACAGTGTCATCGTTCAACTCAGTTCAGCCCGAGTTTTGTTCATGTGCAGTAGTGTCAGTGCAACCAAATCCCAACCAAAGCCCGACTAAACAAGCCAAAGGGGTCACAACGGCTAAACAATCGATTAGTATCTTTATAATTAAGAAATTATCAGCTGCAAACGAGAACAAGGAGTGTTACGAATCCTTTACTAGTCATTACGTGTATTAGTTCCTGAGCTCTTGAGCAAACAAACCCTGATTCAGAGAAATGACAAAACCACAGTCATATATTTTCATGTGTCAATATGTCTGACAGAAGGCCGCACTGGAGTGATAACACAAGTGTGGACATTAATAAATCTCCCTGCAATAGAAACAGATCAATTGATTTGAATTATAACCTTTAACTAATCATTACAATTATAAGTAACAGTAATAATTATTGTTTTTATTACTTTGATGATTACTCATAATATCAGTTATTATGTTTAAATACTTTAATTGTATATTTTATTATTATATGTTATATTTTTATTGTTTTAGTCTAATGATTATTTACTTTTTGTGTAAAAGCAGTAGAGATCAATCAATAATCAAAATGTATTCTGCATATAAAATGAATAAATAAACAGTACTTGTTGTAAACACATTGGTAGATTTCTAGCATATGTCTCTGCCATCTATAGATTATTTGTGGTGTGTTATGCTGAAGTTGTGTTATAGCCAATATGAGTATTTTTTTAAAATAATATTTGAGGAATATCTATGAAATTGAGAGATTTGAACAATTTTTAGCTGTATATTTCCGTTAATTCAAATAGTCTGACATTGTGATGTTGAAAGATTCCATTATAGAATTTAAAGGATTATATGAGGTCATAAACAAGAATCCAGTGAACAAGCTGAAGGCGCAGGCCTGGGCAGAACTGAACAAGACTATAGTAATGCTGTCTGTCTGTCTGTGCAATCTTTCTGCTCTCTCCGTACGCTGTGTCCTGAACACTGTTTAAAATATGCCCAAGGCTATGGTTTTAAATGTTGATTTTGTAATTCTTACTGCAAAGACTTAATTTCGCCGGACCCTAACGGTTTATCATCAGATCAGTGTTAAAGGTAAAGGAATGCTGACTGATCCTGAATCATTCTGATGTAGAAAAGCACTGCATCATCATTTCCTGTTTCACCCTTCCTGCGTCCCTACACTAGAACATGTTCCAGACTCCAGAACTTGGGACAAGCCTTTTTTCTATCATACATCTCACCAGAAGATGGCGCCAGATGATGTAGATTGACACAACATGAAGACCCACTCATTTATATGTATATATATATATATATATATATACAAAAGCTGTCTCTATGCTTTTTCAAAAGGTAGACTTTTGGACTTATTAGGTTCAGAAATGTATTAATATGTACTTTTTAAGGTACCAAAATGGACTCTTTAGGTACAAACGTGACAGCTTTTGTACCTTTATTTCTCAGAGTATATATATATATATACACACACACGGTGGGGAGAAAATGTTTAAAGTTTTGGTTCAGGAGGTTTTTTGAAAGTCTTTGAAATAGTCTCTTATGCTCAACAAGGATCCATTTAAATATACTGTAAAATACATATGTATAAATGTATATATATATTACAATTTAAAATAGTTTTTTTTACTTTTAATATATTTTTAAATGTAATTTATTCCTGCGATGGCAAAACTGAATTTTCAGCATCGTTACTTCAGTCTTCTTGATCCTTCAGAAATCATTCTAATGCTGATTTTCACAAGAACCTTTTCTTCTTAATGTTATTGTTATTATTATTATTTAGATGTTATTAAAATTTCATCTACAACGATACAAAGACATGAAGTGACAGAACTGAACATTTTAAAGGAATAGTTCACCCAAAAATTCATATTCTGTCATCATTTACTCACCCTCGAGTAGTTCCAAACCTGTATGAATTTCATTATTCTGCCGAACACAAAGGAAGATATTTTGAAGACAGTTTGTAACCAGGCTGTTTTGGTCACCATTGACTTCCATAGTTTTTTTTTTCCTACTATTAAAGTCAATGGTGACCCAAAACAGCCTGGTTACAAACTTTCTTTCATACAGGTTTGGAGCTGCTCGAGGGTGAGCAAATTCATTTTTGGGTGAATTATAGCTTTAAATCATACTGAGAGCAGAGGTCATTTGTGTCTTTGTTTGTGCTGACGGAAAAACTAAAACCTATGTCTCTAATGGCCTGTTAAGACTATAGTTTATAGGTGACGAGGCTCAAGGATTGACATTCTGACCTCAAGACGCACTCACGTAAACACATGCTCACTTACATCAGCAGGGTGAGACCCACTCATCCTCCGGCAGCAGCTGTACACATATTTCCTTAAGCATTTGGAAGGCCCAAGGAACTGTGGCAATGTTCTTAGTATCCTCAACCTCTCTTGTTTTCATCATGACTGCTTGCTCAGAGCTCTATTTAAAGCATCCGCCCCCGTTTTCAAACTGGATCACAGTGTCTGGTCGGCCTGTCTGTCAAGCTCACACTTTGCATGATGCTGAGTGACTAATTGGACTCCAAATTACCACTAAATCCAACTGGGTTTACTGCAAAACTCTTGAACTGTGTGGGGTAGCAAGGTTAGTGATAGTTTGGTGGTAAAGTTTTGACTCAAGGTTGAGATGAAAATAGATTTCAAAGCGACAGCTGTGATGGAGGCAACCCACACTCACCCTCTGTTTGGAGCTACTGTTCTCATGCTGCTTGTGTGATTAGGGGTTGCCAGATTCAAAACAATAAATCCTCCTCATATAACAACAGTACATAACAGCATGTCTCCTATAGTAGCTACTGATGTGAAATCGTCTAACTTAGTGTTCACCTTCAAAGCCTGTGGTATTCACAGTCCATCTTCCGAAGGCCGAATTTTATGACAACAGGTGTGCCTGCTATATCCGGAGCCCAGAACAAAGGGACAACGACAGGCAGTAGATAGACATACATGGTGTAACAGAGCTGAGCGTGATGCCACAGCCTTAGTTTAGCAGTCAGAGAGGGAGTCAGGTTACACAATGGTTACGCGGAGTTAAAACAATGGATTGCCTCTTTCTTTAAGACGTCTATGTATTGAAGCATTTTCATTTCCAGAGGTACAGTACTAAACAGGCAAGACTCACAAAGCTTTAAACATCTATGTTCATGCTTGGAGCATTCTTTCTTAAGTTCATTTTGTTCCTTTCACAAACACTGATTTACAGCCCTTGCTGCTAAATCAAGTGTCTCAAGGTAGTCATTTTCTCAGTGAGGCCTGCAGGCAAGAGTACGCAGGATATCACCCACACGTTTTATCACCTCATGTGTGAGTTATGGATAAGTTGGGAACCAAGTAGCTACTTTGGAATAAACCGGTTCTATTAAAAAACATCCTAAAATGAACAGTTCTCTACCAGTGTTCGTCTAGCAGTGTGGACTACACTTTATTTAGTGTCACCAAAAAATAGCTACTGAATTTACATCACAAAACAAACATTACTAGTTCAGCGATTTCCAAACAAATGAATCACTCTAATGAGCCGATTCTTATAAATGACTCGACAACATGCAGCACTTCCAGTGCAGTCCGATTCTTTAATGAATCATTTTAATGAGCCGGTTCGTTTAAGTGACTCGACAGCTTCCTAAATATGTGGAAGCTATTCAAAGTTCTGCTAATTTAAATGCTATGAAAACTGTATCTTTGTATTCATCCTTTGTGTCTTAATGTAATTTTATTACCTTATTTTTGTTAACCCTGGCAAGGCTGTGTATCTTGTTGTATTTTTATTTATTTATTATTATTATTTGTCTTTGTGTATAATTGTATTTGTACTGTCTTATTATATATATATATATATATATATATATATACTCCGATTCTTGAAGAAATGACTCTTACGAGCTGATCATTTTTAGTGAATCGACAACATGCAGAGCAGTGAGGCCTGATTCTCTACAAACGATTCTTCTAAATTGTGTGTAGTTTGTGTAGCTAGCTATTTGTTCTCAATGTGTTGATTCTTTTTAGTGAATCGGACATATGTAGCCCGGCTAACGTGAACTTAAACCTGATATGACACTGTGTAAAGATACACATTATGTGCTTTGTCAGAAGTTTTGATGGTTTAGTTTTTGTTTTTAATATATAGGTTTAGGCCAAATATTGCTCTGCATTTATGCTGCCTCTAAAAATACTTAAAAATTGTGAAAGAATTTTTTTTTTTTTAATGATAATGTAAATATATTTCTGTGTAGAAGTTAGTCTGGCTCACTGACATCACGGTCAAAAAAGGGGGTAGCGACAAAGTCAGCTGTGGAGGAGTGAATGGAGAGAATGAGAGGAATGGAGGGGCGAGACCAACAAGAATCCCAGGATGAAGTTTAAAGTGTTGCGTTTGTGTTTGTGCTTCGTGATTGTCAATCACTCACATCTGCAGCTTTCTTCTCAGATATCTCCAGTTTCTCCTGGGCGTCCTTCAGGGCCTCTGAGTATTTATCCAGCTCATCTTCAGTTCCCTTCAGTTTCTTCTGCATCTGAATCAGCTCATCCTCATGCTGGGAGAAAGAAAGAAATATGAGGGTGGAGGAGACCGAAAGAGAGGGGGAGAGAGATATTATCGGTATGAAATCATCCACTATAATACATCTTCACACATACCCTCGCGCCCTCATCACTTCTGCCTGAAGCTGGCACAAAGCAACACTTTCCAGTGTCTTTTTGCCCACCTTCGTGAGCTGATGAGCTCAGATACGCAGCTCACCGAAGCTATGTGTCTAAATGTGAATATAAATACGCTCACAGGCAACCCGAAGCATTCACACATCCTCAACTCCCGTCTCCATCTCTTGCTAAGGCTCTGTTTATCCACCCTGTGTTCTTTCAGTGGCAGATCACAGCCTTGCAACTGCTACTTAATGCAGGGATCAGTATCTAAGACTTCACATATCAAGCCTTGGTGGGCACTTGTTTTCCAACAGTTCTAAGCATTGGCCAGATTGATCTTTGTCTCATATTTAGATCGGTTTTGCTCCATAATGAAAACATCAGTGGGTTTGTGGTGCGTTAAGCATTCAAACCACATCTTAAATTGAACATTTGGTCCACAAATGAAAAACACTCTCTCTAAACATCAGCTCTGAAATGAAGCATCTCTAACCTGTCCGATTTAGTCAATGCAAGTCTCAACCTTTGACCTTTCCACCTCCGCCTCACCTGTTTGCTTCTGTCCTCTGCTGCTTTCCTGTCGGTCTCTGCTTGTTCGGCCTGGTCCAGAGCATTCTCCTTATCCAGCTTGAGCATCATCATCTTCTTCTTGATGGCCTCCATCTTGACGTCGGCGAGTAGGGCTCACGGTACGAGAAACAGAAAGTGGCAGTGCAGTAGATGAGGGCTAGGGGTTTAGGAACAGGAGCTGGTCGAGCGAGGAACGTGGACAGAGAAAGAGAGAGGGAGGGAAAAAAGTGGAGAGAGACCAAACTCAGCCAGGGATAGTGGGAGGGCATTTATATCTGGGGGCATCAGGCCCCGCCCAGTTTCTAATAACTCCGCCCACTTACTCATTATAGCTCACCTAATACAGTCATAAGCCCTGTTTGGGGTCTGATGTGGCGAAGATGAAGTGATGTAATTTTGGTTCTCAAGACCTTATCATTATTAAAATTCAGTATCGTCAGCAACTAGAACTTAAATCCAGACAGCTTTCAATTGCGTATGTTTTCTTGTACATCTATTGTTTTCATCCTTCTCTTCTGTTAAATCATTGTATTGCTGAACTGGAAGATATGACACAACAAAGACAAGAATGGACGCCAGCGGACAGAGCAGGGGTTCAGCTATAATAAGACAAAGCCTCTGTGTTTGTGACAGGCACAGGTGTGTGTGTGTGTGTGTGTGTGTTACATTCTCGCATCCCCAGCTGCACTGTTCCCTTTATGGCTCGTCAGTCGCCACAATGATCGCTTTACAGCCTTTTTTCTAATGTGAGACACCGTTCTATCATTAACTTGCCTGACCACGTATAACAAGGCTTTGGGGAAACACACTTGATGTGGTAAGATTACCTCTGGAATGCAACAATCCAAACACACTGCCATGTAGATGATTTATCTCTCTATATCTACATTTAATCATAGAGCAAATGGCTTATTTAATTAGTCAGACGTATATGTTAGTAAAGTAGAATTTTTAATGCTATTGTTACCTTGTTTTTAGCTCTTTTATTTTATAAGCTTTCTTTCACACTATTGTACATCATACTGTATCATGTGATTATAATTCATACACAAAGACACACATTTTACAATTAGTGCTATTTCAGAGCCATTACAACTATGATCTAAAGTAACATGGAAATATTTGTATATTTGATTAAAACAGCTCTTTTGTCTACTAAAACTGCATTTAAGAACCAACCTTAGTGTTAAAACCTTTTGACCAGCGGTGTGTAAAATATTTTACTCACAGATATTCATCCTTTACTATGTTTAGAAATACTGATTAGTGATATAAATACAAATTCAGGTTCTATATAGCACCAAATGTGGTTCTTTGGCTCATTGGGGAACCACTTTTAGTGCTATTTAGCACCGTTCATTAAAGCTGCTATGTAGATGCCACTTTATTGCAGTGTTTCTTTGGCTTGTTATTACAGGGGAACCACATTGTCTTAAAAATAAGAAGCATAATAGCACATTTGTCAATAAATGTTACATGTACCATATATATGACTAGCCAGTATGCTTCTAAATGATGCTTTTACTTAAAATGAATGATAACCAACCAGTTCTTACCAAACTGCGTCTTCAAAGCATTAAATTCTTTACTAATGTTATATGAATTTGAATATGAAAGACATTTGTCTAACAGGGATTAGTCATTGATGTGTCTTTAACTGTGAGCTCTGCTGATGTAAAGGGACAATGATGGTGTCGGGTTCTGGGCTATTTTCAATCGAGACGAGGTGTAAGGTTGCAACTCATTGTTTAAGAACAGATAAAACAGATTTAGTTTTGTTGTATGTAGATTTACTTTGTGTACTCAGAAAGGTAGAAGCTATGCACAAATAGAAATAAGTCAATGCTTTATTATAAATCTACGATAATGCTCTGGTAAAAGCAGTTCACTGCTAGTTAATACAGAGCTAGTCAGTGTACCAGGCACTCTGATTCGTTCAACAGTTTTACTCATTCTGTTAGTTTAGGACAGTGAAGTGATGGATGTGTGTGTGTGTGTGTGTGAATGCCAGCTATGCTGCCTGTGCCACCAAGCTAATAATACTTGTCTCTTGGCTGACATTGTTTTGTGGATTAGCTGCTAGCCAGAGACAAAGATCTGGACTCAGATGGATGTGGATATGTAAATGCACATGTGAATTTAAATGTACATGTTTTATTATTAAAATAAAGAAATAAAACTTACAAAAATCTGTTTGTGTGTGTCATTAAATGATCCTAAAGGTTTCCTAAAAACACTCTCTCATTGCAAATCAATTTATAACTTTTCAGATTTATTTGATCTAATTTGCTTATGCCCCAAATATGGTTAGTTTTAAGTGTGGACCTTCAGGATTAGTTCTATAAACCAAATCCTACAGTATATACAAATTTACCACCAATAATCACAACTTAAAATAGTTTTCTCATGAGATCAGACTGTAGTGAGAATGACTTTTGAGGACCTTGGTTTCACCCAAATTCACCCGAAAACGAATATTCTGTCATGATAAACTCGCTCTCAAGTTGTTCTTCTGAATTTTCAAGAATGTAGGAAACCAAAACAGTTTCTGGGACTGATATAGTATTTCATTTTCATTTTTGTGAGCCTGCTTTCTCCCAAGGGTTTTTTCTTTTCATTGATGGGGTTTTGGTTCCTTGCCGCTGTGGTCTCTGGCTTGCTTAGTTGGGGGCACATTCCTAGCGATTATTGTCGATTTGATTACAAAGATCCTATTTAAAATGAGCTGATCTAGATCTCCACTCAATAAGGAAATGCCTTTAGCTGAAAATTGAGTGTTTAATCTTGTCATTATACATCACTGACACTCGATTCCCTAATCTGTATTGTTATATAAAAATAGAGGTAACTTGACTTGATTTTGGAAAGTTAATGTTTTATTGGACAGTTGACCTTTAATCTTGTGTCATGGTTTACTCGCTCTCGATGCAAAAGAAGACATTTTCAAGAATGTAGGCAACCAAACAGTTTCTGGGACTGATATATTATTTAAAAAAACCTAGGGAAGTCAATGGCTGACAGCAATTATTTGGTTAAATATATCTTAATTTGTGTTTTATAGAGATTTGGAACAACATGAGGTTGAGTAAACGATGACAATTTTTATTTTGGTCCACAAAATATGGCTTACCTTACTTACAGTAGTAAGTCTTTTACTTACTTATGTTACTCAAAATATTAAAAAAAAATTTTTAAATCAAGATACTTACTAGACAGATAAAATGACTTAATTTTTCCTGGTGACAAAAATCTAAATGAACTGCATTTTGCTTAAAACGAGAAAAAATATCTGCCAGTGGGGTGAGTAAAATATCCTTAAAACAAGAGCATTTGACTTACTCCACTGGCAGATCATTTGACTTGTTTTAAGCAAAATGCACTAGAAATAAGATAAATACCAAGTAAGATAAGCCATTTTTTTGCAGTGTGTGAATCGTTGCTGATTTTATCACACTTTTGACTTTGATTTACACACACACACACATACGTGAAAGAGAATATACCAGTCCAGCTGATGTTGTATATCAACTGTTTTAATTCTTCAGCAGTTTTTCTAAATCCACTTCAGTGTATCTGAACCACTGTATGAACACTTTAACAATGTTCCTGTCATTTATCTTCCATACAAACATTTTGATGTGTGACTTCTGTAAATCCTAAGTCTCTTACAGTTACTTCAAAACATGAAGAACATCATCCTACAATAATTTCTAAGACAATGCTTCCTGAAATGTAGAACTGACTAAAATAAAAGCATAATATACCTCAGCAATATTCAGCCAAGCGAATTTTGGAACACAGTCAAGTAATTGCAAGAAAACATTCTTTAAAAAAAAATTTAAACATAAGCAAAACTGTAGTAAGACACATCAAATGTTGTCGCCATTAGATTTTGGCGATCTGGTCTTATATTTACAAAAAAATTCCCCGTTAACACACACTGTGGGCTGAGGAACCATTAATAATATCATAATACTCAATCATAATAACCTTCCTGCGTTTATTAAGTTCTTTTTTGCTATAGATGTAAATACATTTATATATATATATTGCTATTAACTGCAATATAATTCCTTCATAAAAAATCCCTCAAGTCTCTGAAAATAGTTTTTTCTGGTATACAGCCAGTAGTTTTGGTCCCATTGAGTTGGTATATTTCAAGTTATGGCTTCTTTCTAACTGCTAAGACAATTTACCTTTCCATTTAAAATAAAGGAAAATAAATAAATTTAAAATAAAGAGCAAGAAATTACAATGACCTCTCACAGACAATTTTCACTTAAAAAGAAAAAAACTAAACAAAACAGAAGCTCTATTCTGCTTATGCATGCTCCAGCATGTGTAGAATTGGTACAAAGCATTGTGATCAAGTTTTCACGTACAGTACATCAATTTGAATGGTTTCTGCTGGTACCCTTGAGCTGGATCGATCTTAAGATTCTTAAAGAATGTTTCTTCTTAAAGAATCCCAAGTTTCATGTTTCAAGTCCCACTGTTTGCCTGACTCCATCTCCATCATGATGCTTTGGCATATCCTCATCGGTTCGTGGATGTCAAAAGCCATATGATTGGATTCCGAGGAGAAGACATGTTGAATATTAACATGTCATAAACGGCCACACAGAAGCTGTAAGCGATATTACTGGATACAACTAAATACTGTATGTATATAATGAAATGAATATTCATAAACTATAGAAGACTCTTCCCTGCTCATGGAGTCTATAGTCTGTTCCGTCAGAAAACAGGCCAGTCTTGGGTTGAGAATTGAAAAAAACATTAGCAGTGTGAGGCCTCGCGGTCCCGAGGGTCTGTAGCAGATTCACTCTCTTCAGGAATGTCCTGCAGATCTGTGGAACATGAAGAGAAGAAAACAATTAAGGCAAAGAATTAGGAAAACTGAAACTGTATTCAGCCATTGAGGCACGTCTGAGTTCCGATGCTTTGGAGTTATACCAAATAATTGGGATGAAATAAATTGCTTCCTGATAGAAATAATATCTAGAATGTGTACTGTGAATGTACTGAAAAAGAACACTTGATAACTGGCTTTTATTTAGCCTAGTTAGCCTCCAACTCTGGACAGTCTACCTAACACTGTTCGGGAGGCAGACACACTTCGTCAGTTTAAATCTAGATTAAAGACAAGGGTTTTTTTCTATTTTTTGAAGTTTTGGTTCCTTGCCGCTGTTGCCTCTGGCTTGCTTAGCTGGGGGACACTTAATTTCTAGCGATTATCATCGATTTGATTACAAAGATTAAGATTTTTGTAACATTCCAATACACACAAGTCTTTACTGTCACTTAATGATCAACTTAATGATCAAAGTAATAAATCAATAGATTATGTGAACAGTGAAAATATGCAATGGGTAATTAATGTTTCTATATACTTTAAAATAAAAAATAACACACAATATAAAAGAATTAAGAGCTAAAACAGAAAAAAGAAAATGGTGAAATTAAAACGTAAACTACTGTTCAAAGGTTTAGGGTTAGTAATATATAAAAAAAACAGCAAAAAACAATACTGTGCAATCTTTTTACAATTCTACCCTAGTGAAAAATAAATATACTTAAATGTATTACGTTTATTTCATGCTCAGTTTACTACAAATACCTTTTCATATTTATGTACTTAATAAAATACCATGCAATTGTACTTTTAGTAAACTAAACTGATATAATTAAAGTAGTGCTGAAGTCTAATTAAAGACATATATTAAGTATATTTGATTGTGTTAAAGTGGAACTATTGTGAGTATACTTTAGCTACACTTTAAATATTTAGCATTTAAAGGGCAATATTACACAATCCTCATTAAAAGTGACATAAACATGCATTTTAGGCTTATTAATAAGAAATATGCATTGTGCACAAGTTATACTCCAAATAAAGTTTACTTTAGTAGGTCTTGAGTTATCTGTCAGTAAATGTGTTTATACACTTAGTATGAAATAAACATATTGTAAATATATTACTTTTACTAGGGTACTTAAATACATTTTAGAAATTATTTTAATAAGCCAATTTGCTGCTCAAGAAACATTTCTTGTCATTAATGCTGAAAACAGAAACTGATAAGTATTTGTAATATTTTGTCAAAATCATAATGTAATGTAACTGTCTTTATTATCACAATTTAGTGCATCCTTGATGAGTAAAAGTTTCAATTATTGTACAAAATATAATTACACTGTTTGAGAAAGCCTTTCACATGCAGTGTGAGCACCTCAAGACTGAAATTATATCTCACAGGACTTTAAAAGTGTGTTTAAGTATGTGTTCGCTGTGAATGACACACTAAAGCTTTGAGTGCATTTACTGAGATGCTCAACCCACAGTTTATTGCTATTATCCACCTATAACACACATTCCTTCAAATAATAGACTAAATTGAAAGAACTCTACATTTATGTGTAAGGAGGTTCTCCTGTCTGACAGAGTTTAGTGTGTGTTCGACAGTTTGTGTATGTGTGTGTGTGTGTGGGTGAGTGTGAAAGGTTTACTGTAATAAATTCGATGTGTGTGTGTGTGTGTTGTGCACACTGGTTGCATAATCGTGTGTAGGCCGCTGTTAGTGTTACAAAGGGCCAAAGTTTACAGCGTTCTAAGTGAAGCACATCTACGCAGACTGTCTGATAAATATGTATGTATGTCGTTTCATATAAAAAAGGAACAAAATCAGAGCAACAAATTCCCTGGCAAACAGTTTCCTACATTGTGCTAATCTCTTCCCCTTCATATAAATCATACTGATTTATTTGGTATGTAGCCACTTTTTCATATTTATTATTATATATACACATTACAAATACTATATTAATCCATACATATTATTTGAATTTTATATTTTGTGTAAGTGCTGTCAATTAATCTTCATTAATCACATTCAAAATAAATGTTTTTAAATAAAATGTATTTATACTGTGTTTATTTAGTATGTATATATAAATACACACACATACAGTATATATTTTGAAAATATTTCCATATATTAAAAAAAAATATATAAATATATATATTTTTAATTTATTGTTATATTAAAATATATAAATATATTTAATATATAAACATAACATACTTTTCTTAAATATATGCATGTATATAATAGTTTTGATTTTATCTATATATATATATATATATAAGATGGTATAAAACTATATATATATATTATTTATATATTATATGTTCATATATTATTTTTATATAATTTACTTATGAAAACACATCCATAATTATCTGTATATATACATACACATTTATATATGATAGTTTTATATTATATCAATTATAAATATTAATGTTTATGTATATACATATATTCATCTTATTATATAATATTTACTTATTAATACATACATATATAATCTTTATTATTATTACATATATATGCATTTATTTTTGTTATACATTATTATTTTATATTATATCAATTATAAATGTATTATGTATTATATATATATATATTTTTTTTTTTTTTATGTATTATGTTTAAATCTGTGTACATGTATTCATATCTAATAATGTCATTTGGTGTCATTCTACAGACCTCTGGGACTCTCTGAACGGGCAGACACCCTCGAATCCACCTCGTCGTCATCATCATCATCATCAGATATCACATCCACTTCCACATCACTGCACTCCTGCAGGCCGTCTGATTGGTCCATCGATTCCTGGCTAGCCAATGGCGTGTCAGTATTAGGGTCGGTATCGCTCTCTCTGCGATTGGATGGTGCCTTGAAGAGGAAATGATTATTTATATTTAAAAAAAAAATTTTTATACTACTTGTATATGTTTTCTATCAGTATAAATCTTTGTCTGTCTGATTCTATATCTGCCACATGTAAATATTGTCACAATGTTTTTACGTATATATGTATATATGCCCATGGGTGTTTGTATTTAGCACATGTAAACATTGTCACATTCTTTACTTGCTTCAAAAAAAAAGATTCAAACAACATGATTATTCTGACTTGTACACACTAAAAAACTTCCTAAATACTGTAAAATAAAGTCACCTGTGAGCCTGCTCTTCCAGCTCCATCCCCTAGAGCGGCGCTATTGGTCTTCAGATCCCTGAGCTGTTTCTCCAGCTGGGCTCTGGCTCTCTCGCTGTCCCTGAGTTTGCCCTCGGCTCCTCGGAGGCGTCCCAGCTCCTCCTGAAGCAGACTGTGCTGCCGTTGAAGCAGGGCCAGCTCTCCCAGAGAGCCAACATCACTCGCTCCATCCCGGGACAGGGAGCGCACTGTACGAGCCCCGGCGCTGACCGGCGAGACGGAGCTCTCTCGTAGGCAGAGCTCTAGGATGGAGTCCTGTCGTATCACCACACCCTAGGAGAGCAGGAGAAAATTCATTCTGAATCCCGTTTGCACAGAAGAATATCTGATAAATGTGTTAATGTGCGATGCAGATACCTGCAGAGCGTGCAACTGAATACTGAGATTCACCAGCCTCTGTGACACCTCCTAAAACACAAAGATATTCAGATACATATTAATAAAAAAAATAAAATAAAAAAAAAAGTTCACCCAAGAATGAAAACCAAGCCAAAAACCACTCACCCCCAAGCCATCCTACGTGTATATGACTTACATAACTGGAGATTTTTTACAAACGTATCCTGGCTCTTCCAAGCTTGGTAATGCTGGTGGATAGTGGCCATGATTAGTTGGCTTCAGAATAATGGCCACTATCCACCAGCATTACCAAGCCTGTTATGTAAGTCATATACACCTAGGATGTCTTGGGGGTGCATAGTTTATGGTGTGATTTTCATTTTATTATTTCTTTAAGCCTAAGTGTCAGTACCTCACTTGGTGTCTTGTCCTCCATTTGATTCCCATTACCGTCCTGTAGAGAAGAGGGAAGTGTTTGCATTATTCACACAATCAAAATTCTGAACCAGCAAATTAATTCAAAAAGCTTTCATTCGTCAGCACACGCTGAACAGCACTGTCTTGCTATGTGTCGATGAGAAGGGAGATGAAGCGCAGCTTTCAAGCACCAGTGGTGAGTCGTGATGGAGAGTTTTTGGTAGATTCAGGTTGCTATGGAAACCTGCGAGTTTCAGATGGGCTCGGCAAAATGACTAATTTTTTTTTCAGCATTACATAAAAACTCAGCAACAGCATTGAACCATCTTACTATGTGCATAATTATTACATTTTATGAAGCAGGCGATGCTGGATGTCAGAGAAGTGTGATAAGCAGCTCACAAACGTATATAAGCATATTTTCTTACAAATCAACGTTAGTGTTGTGTACCTGAGCAGCTTGGTTCTCCTGAGAGCCATTGACTAACACCTCTTGTCCATCTAGAAGAATAGAGGAAGCTCAACGGTCAGATAAAAAGGTATATTTAGCCAATCAGACAGACTGAAAGCACATTGATTTATATAGTGCGTGTTGAGTATTTGACACCTACTGATTACTAGCGCTCCAGCGTGGATGTGATGGCCGTTAGAACTGCAGGGCAGAGGAACCTCAAAATTGGATCCTAATAACAGCTCTGTCAATCTGTCCACTGCAGAGAGCGAGGAAAAGTACATCATGACATTTTACAAGATATTATTGGAGATCTGAGAATGAGCTAAAATGGTGTGTGAACTTTATGAAATTTTTTTTTTTTGGTTTAAATACAAAGAGACGGAGAACTACAGGCAACAAATGTCATTTTTTGTTATTATTTTATTTATGTATAGATATTTAAAGATATTTAATCTACACAAACTAAAAACAAACTTTCCACAAAAGGGGAGAAAATAAATTAAAAGAGACATAGATCTACTGGCAGAATTTTATTATATTTTAATAAATAATGTTTTGTTATTATTTTATTTATATGTTTAAAATAAATGTTAAGATATATAGAGATATTTAATTTAAAAACAAACAAAGATTTATTAATTGCTAAGATGCTGAATCTTCAAAGCTTTTATTTGGATATTTGAACATGTTTACATTAAACATAAAACCAGAAGATTTTTATGGTTGTGCATTTCGAAAAAACCCCATAAATGACTCTAACCTTGTTTTCTGTGGCCATGCACTGCTTACTCATAATGTAAATACTTTAACCTATTAACATGGGCGGTGAAATAAATACACCCTCATACCGGTGTAACGCCCAGCTTTAGCCCTGTCTGTCTTACCCTCAGTGATGGCCTGTGTGAGCAGCTGTTCCCCGCGAGGCGCCTGAGGAGACTCAGCTCTGAACAGGTTTCTGGAACAGGACGGCAGCATGACCTCATAACCTCCCATGACCTCCGCCAAGTCCGAGAACAGAGTGACCCGCTCCTGAAGCAGCTCTAACACCTCCCTGTCCTTCTGCTGGATATCAGCTGAAACACAGAGCAGGAGGAACAAAGCGCTTGTTTGAATAAAACACCAACGTCAGCTTCCTTACACTCAAGATCCTGGCTTTGTTCCTCCTTCAAGTTCTGCGTAAAGATGTCAAAACACATAAGAAGCTGTATATGCCAAGACAGCTTGTTTTTTTACGAGCAAGCTCTATCTAGTCTTGTGATAGGTAACTAACTGATCTGACAGATGAGCGAAAGAGCTCTCTTGACCTTTTTAAAATGCTTCTTCCAGTCCTTCAATGCTTAACCCACTGTAGTGATTCATCTTTACCCCCCCCTGAATGAAACGTGTTTTTCGCAGTGTTGGGAGCGTGAATGTGTGTGTGTTAGCATTTAAAGCAAACCTTTGAGTCTTCGCAGAAGTGCCTTGTCCTCTGTTTCTATAAGAGGGAATTCTTCTCTTGAAGGACAGCTGTGTGACAAAACCATAAAGGTAAATGAGAATGACCATTAGAAATGGTAGTTTAGTGCCTTTTAGTGGATGTCCATTAACACTGCAGTCATCTATACACTAGTGCATTTAACACATAAACTAATTCAAGACGTACAGTCTTTCTCTTCTGGGAAAATGTACCCAAAATACTAGTCTATACAGTGTTTGAATGAAACAGAAAATGTTGTACTTATTCCTGTACTTTCCTTGCTAATTTATTTGTTTCTGAAGGAAGTGGTTGTAATGTATTCATTTTGAAAGTGTCACTGTATACCAGGGTTTTTTAAAACTGCAGTCCGGGGACTCCCAGGGGGAGCAAGATTTTAGAAAAAAAAAAAACGCTGACTGAAAACAAGATAAAAAAGAACATAAATATTAATAATTATGAATGATATTTATTAATAACTAATAATAATATTTTAAAAGAATTATATATATAAATAATAACAGTACATTATTTTTATTATTATGAATATTAGTTCACCCCAAAATTAAAATGATCCTGTCTTTTACTTACCTTGAAGCATCCTGTATGTGACTTTCTTCTTTCAGGAGAATCCAATCAGAGTTATAATAAAAATGGTCCAGATCCCTCCAAGCCTTTTAATGGGTTTAAACGGGTGATAGCCACTGCACTTTGTGTTAGATGTGAAATAACGTGCGCGTATTCATAATAAAACGTCGCTCACACGGCAAGCCAAGTGGAGACTGGGTTTCCATTGGTACTACATTTCCCAGAGGCGCATGTGCGATGCATACATCCTACTACATCCACCGGGACTGCTTCCGGTTTCCATAGACAGCAGACCTGAGAGAAAAGTGCTTATTAAGTTTGAAATATGGATATTTTTCGTACAAAAACGCATGGATTCACTACAGGAAGACTTTATTCACCCCGTTTTATTATGAATATACGCACATTATTTCACATCTCACAAAGTGTAACGGCTATCACCCGTTTAAACCCCTTCAAAGGCTTGGAGGGGTCTGGACCATTATTATTATAACTCCGATTGGATTCATCTGAAAGAAGAAAGTCACATACACCTAGGATGCTTCAAATGTGAGTAAAATGGTGAGACAAGATCATTTTCATTTTTGGGTGAACTATCCCTTTAACATAAAGAATAAAATAACAATTACTATTTTTTAATTATTTATTATAATTATAAAAATGTATTATAAGACTAGTACTTACTAAAAAATAAATAATAATTACTGAATTTGACATTTATAATATCACTCCTTTTTTTGTTTAAATGGTATCTTTTCTAAGATGTCTTTATATTTTTGGGAAGAAGTTGGAAGCTGTCAAGCTTGTTTTTGCTGAGCTGTAAGGTAAACAAAGGCTACTGGCAAGTCAGGCTTCCCACAGAACTGACATATCCCTTCGAAATGTCCTGATTCAAAAGAAAATACAAAGGAACAATACAGAAAAGTGCTTTCAAGGGATTTTCCATTCAACTCCAAAAACAGAGATGCCTAAAAAATCAGCTGCCAGCTTTCAGTGTTGTGTGGACTGATCCATGCCGGTACCTGCTGATGGTTTGCTGTATGAGCCGTATCCAGGTGTTTCTGTCGTCTTTAGATGCAGCGTACAGCTCGTACATCTCAGGTGGGCTGGACTCGCTGCTGATCAGGAACAAGCCTCGCTCCTGATTGGCTATGTCTCGGACCAAGAGACTCTGCAGTGAGACCACAGCGGATTTATCCTGCAGAGAGAATGAGAAGAAATGAGGTAAGTGTTGTACAGATTTTCTCCTCCCCTCAATTGGAGGTCTCACAGGACGAGTTACATGCAAAAGTTAAATGCTTCATTGCAAAGTAACTTACCAAACTGGCAAAGATGAACCGTTGATCTTTCTCTTGCAAGAATACTAAAATATCAGTCATCAGCATAACCTGAACATCTAGAACATGAAGAAAACAAGACATTTTTCATTTTTCAAACACAAACCGCACATTACATGTCAGTTAATACATTAGCATGTGTGTCTCTCTCCCTCTCTCTCTCACACACACATCACATCACACTTCCTCATGAACAGCCACAGTCTTCACTACCTTTGAGGCGAGAGCTGGGTGTTTTCCAGAGCAGCGTGCCTTCATGTATCAGCTGCCGGCGGAGCAGCTCGGCCGGTCTGAACAGGGCCCCAGAGCGGAGTTTGGCCTCGGCCCGCGGGTCGACCCGGGACCGGATCTCCTGCAGCCGCTGTGTTCTTTCAAGCTCCAACACCTGCTGGTCCACCGAAAACAGCAGCTCCCGTATACAAGACAGCGCCTGGGACAGACCTGCAGCTTCCTCTGGATTGTCTGCAGTGGTACATACAACAGTCAGTCTAAAGAGTCCATAACCAGGGGCATTTTATGACACATATGTATATAATATATATTTCTTATTATATAGACAGACAGAAAGACAGATAGACAGAGAGCTAGATAGCTAGATAGCTAGACAGACAGACGGACGGGCGGGCGGGTGGATGGATGGATAGATAGATAGATAGATAGACAGACAGATGGATAGATAGATGCATAGACAAACAGACAGATAGATAGACAGACGGACGGACGGACAGATAGACAGATAGATAGATAGGCAGACAGAAATAGTAAGAGAGATTGGCAACATTAACATGCTTGTGTCTTACCTTTGGTGTTGTCATAGATACGTTGTAACAGGACGGGGTATTTCGTGATGCGTTGAGTGACCAATAGGATGCACTCCTGGAAGCCATGACGACGCAGTAGAGGACCCCGACTCACCCTCTGAGAGGGACAAAGAAAGGACTGTTAATGGTGTCTCCCTAAAGTTGTGTCCAAAATCTACAGCAGCTGTCATGCCCGGTCAGACAGATTTGTGTATGAAGGCACCTGCTCAGGAAACTGGTTTTAGACAGATACCAAAAAAGTGAACATCCATTTTTTTATACTGTACATTGTAATGTTGCATTGCCTAAACTCACTTGTAGATTTTATATATATATATATATAATAGTACACATATAATATAGTACACATTTTCATTTTAGCCAGTATTTTCTGTTTTAAAATATTTTGATCTTGCCATGAAAACAGTCTTTGAAGCTAATATGGCAAGAAAACAAGTGAATATATAAACCATAACAAATGATTAAATACTAATAAAATTAATAATAAAATAATTAAATAGTATCAGAAATTTTACTGACATATTTAGTAATATATAATAAATATATAAATAATATAGCAATACAGTATACATTGTAATTTTGTTCAGAATTTTTTCAAGCAATTTTTATTTTGCCATGAAAATATCCTTTTATGTTGAAATCATTTACCGATCTCAGAGAGAAGATACTCATATCTGGCACTATCAATAATTGTTATCATGAAAGCCCCATACTAAGCGATTACAGTTAAAACAATGCCTAACATGATCATGATACCTGGAAATCTGATGAGTCACACTATGAGAGTTTGCAGGCATTTAAACCATTAATGCACCCGCCCACCATCATTCATCACTCAGTACCACTCTGTCCTCCCACTAGTAACACACGAGACAACACCTGACCCGGTTATGCAAACACAAAACGCACCCGGACGGCAAACACCCTCGTCGGCCTCTCTTGTTCTTACCCGTATAAAGAGCTGCAGTCTCTTGTCTCTGGCCAGCAGCTCTTTGTAGAGTTTGACGGCCTTCATATGACGACTGCAGAACTCAGAATACGCCTTCAGCATCTCGTCAGCGCACTGCCCTGAGAACTGACGTACACACAAAAGACAGTGAACATTTTGCTCCTTGAAACCTGAAAGCTTTCAGCCTCCCACTACCATACACTCAGAGAAAATGACGTTTCAATTTCCATTTGTCACTTTTTCATTCTTTTTGACTTATCACTGCCTCTACATCATGACACCACGCTTTTCTCATTTAAAACCAAATGTTTGAAATGAACTAAGCTTCACTTCTAAAACAGACCCATTCCAATTTGTTGCACTGTTTCATGACCAGCTGTTTGTTTTTTAGCATTAATGCATTTAATTGACAGCTCTAATTTATATGACACGTTTGAAACTGGCAATTAAAACAGACACATTCATCCAAAATCACTTAAGGCAGGCCAAATGTATCCAAATGCATTTATTCCCTGTTCCGCCCACCTAAACTAACAATCGCAATCCTACCTGTTGTATTAGCAAATCGCTGATCTGAGTGATGGTGAAATTGTTTGTGCTGTCAGGTTGCAGGCTTTGAGCTCGCCGTGCGAGGAGCTGCGTGAGGAAGTGTGTGTGAAGCGTTAACAGGCGCTCCAGGCAGGGGAACAGCGCATGCACGACCCCCGGCTCCAGCTGCACCTCCTCCAGCATTCCCCGTCTGAACACACCCTCCATGATCCGCAGCGTCCGGACGTGATGGAGCTCCGTCTGGATCAGCTCTGAAACAACATTGGAGAGGTTGTTAAAGGGGTTCCTTTCCCTTATAAACATTATCACTTGTCCACACCCCCCAAAGACACCTCAATTAAACACACCTCCACTTTTCTACGTCACAGAGTGGGTTTATTTCAAACACCACCCAAATGTTTACACAAAGAAAGA
>JAUCMR010000046.1:14479015-14495816 GCA_032357425.1 Enteromius argenteus | reverse complement strand
ACGTGTAAAAAGACAGAACTAAGTCATGATAATCAGTAATTATGTCTCCACTGGATCAACAAATGCCTGCTTTGTAAAGTGTTTTATTGTTTTGGTGTCATAGCGCCGGGACGCAGCATCACGTTATGGTAAGGGGCGGAGCATTTCCATCAGATGCTTGAGGTATTCGGCCAATCACAGTGCACTGGATAGCTGGCCAATCAGAGCACACCTCGCTTTTCTAGAACGATGAGCTTTGTACAAATCGACCCATTTCAGGAGGCAGGGCTTAGAGGAGAAACAATAATGTACAGTATGTGGAAAATAATGTGTTTTTTGAATCTTAAACCACATAAACACATTGCATTGGCAACATCATATGACCTCTTTAAACTGCATTTGGCTAAACTTATTAAAAGTCTCTTCAAAAGAGTTAACTGAATAATACAATTTCTTCAGTTAGCTGAAACCAGCACAATCCAATAAAACTAGGGTGACCACCTGGCAACAGATCTGTTGCAGGACAGTAGATGTGATTTTGCGGGACATGTATGAGGTATGCATACATCTGGCCATCCACACAGTCGTCATCAGTGGAAAAAAACCCTCTCTCAGGTGGTTACTTTAGGATTTTTACATGTCAGTCACAGCTTTAATTCTATTTCTTATTTTGGTATTGCAAATTCTGGATTAAAAAAATTATAATGTGGGGCACAGCTTATGTCTTGCAGGACACGGGACAAAGCAAACCAATTTTGGGACTATCCCACAAAATGCAGGATGGGTGGTTATCCTAAATAAAACATGCTTAAATAAAGGCCTTCCTATGGCGCAGTAAACACAGAGGCCACTTAAGTACGGTAAGTAATTTGTACGTTTTTTTTTTATTAATTACGTAACAACCCAGTGAGTTTACCTCATATAGAGTGGTCTTAACACACTGCAAAACCCTTCACTGAACTTTACATGTGATCTAAGAAATACTGGTATGTACAACATTTGAAGTGAATCCCGACAGTGTGAAATCACAAGTGTGATGTAAAAGCTGCATGAATATCATTTTGGCTGATCAGACTGTGGCAGCATTGCAAAACATCTGACCTGAATCAGACATAGTACCACATATGGAAGTGGCCAAGATCAGAAATGTGCCCCAAATCTGTGATCAGTTTTTGTCATGACTGTGTGAGCAGCACAAAATCGTGGAATCTGCTCTGTCTAATTTCGACTTCCATATGTGGTACTAAATCCGATACAGGTCAGCTGTTTTGCAATGCGACCGCAGTCTGAACAGTCACGTCAGAATTCATGCGACTTTTACATCACACAATAATTACAAACTGAGACTTTAAAGATTGTACATACCCAAAGTTATCAAGGTAGCTGCGAAAGATAATCAGTGGAACTGTGATGTGTCAGTATTACAGTGACAACACTATATCCAAGCAAAACATGAGGGCTCATGTCATAAAAGTTTCAAAACTCTGCTGTCTTTTGTCACTTCCTTGTCTTTATTTTTCATACTGCCTGCACATATGGCTGGCTTCTGCAGCAGGACACACTAAAAATAAATGCATAATTGCTTTATGTCTTCTGTGTTTACTTCTGTATGACAGCGTGCTTCACAAGAGTTGCCAAATCCACAGTTTTCCTGCAGAATCGGGCTACTTTTTCCACTGTTGCTGTGGGTTGTTATCAACTTTGTGGGTTGATGTGACCCCACTAACGTAATATTTACCCCCTGAACATGATTGGGTTAGTTTAGGACTAGTTTTGAAAAGCAATTGGGTGGATTTTGTTGAGAAAACCTGGAAGCCCTGTTCGTATCGTCTTTTGCCTATTCACACTGTAAACTGGAATTGAGCACTAAGCCTTGCAGTGTGAACATAGCCAAAAAGACCAGATTTCAAGTGGTTTGAGCTGTTCACACGGTCATGAAACTAAATGATTTGAATCACAAAATTGTAATTTTTGGCCACATCTTCTTGCAGTTTGAACACAGCCTACGAAAATAAACTAGAATATCCTATAGACTCAGCAATCAGCTTTTTAGACTACCAGGACTTTCAACACCCCAGCAACCGAATAAGAACATGCAAAAATCATTCAGGACACCCTAGCAAGTACATAGCAACATGCTAAAACTGCCCAGAACACTTCGGTAAATGCATAGCAACATCCACAACATCCTACCATCACGGATAAACAAACACCAGCTTGTTTGGAAGAGGTATGCTATTACTTTTTTAGTGTTTTAGTCATACAATGACAACTAAAAACTCCCACAGCATTGCATTGAAAGGATAACAAAAACCATAATATCACTAAGACCTGAGGACTGACTACTTGGGGTTATGTTTACATGACAACGATTGTATTTAAAAGGTAGCGTTTTTCCCTTTTTTCCGCATACAGATGACAACATTGTCAAGACCATTTCTGATGACATGAAAATACTGTATTATGCACGCCAGACCAGTAGTTGGCAATGCCACTTTATAAAGAAACACTACATGCGCACATGCACATTATTACACATTTTATTTATTTGTTTATGGTTCATTTATTTTGCTTTTATTTTGATAGGACAGTTGAGTAATGACAGGAAGTGAAGTGGGAGAGAAAGGGGGCGGAATCAGGAAAGGTCCATGATCCAGGAATCAAACTCAGGCGCTATGCGTCAGCGCACTGCCCACAAGACTATATTGGCATCTACCCAAATCTTTTCAAAAGCTTGTATTTTCAGACCCCAAAAACACCATTTTCAGTCAAAAAAATATTAAGCATTTTCCATATTTGGTTGAAACTGTTGCTGTGTAATTGCCCCCTAGACCATACCTGTCAACTCTTCCGTTTTTCCCAGGATTCTCTCGTATTTTAACATTCTATGTATTGCAAAACTCCTGTAATCACATCAGTACATTTCAAAGGTTGTCCGGTTGCCAGATCTCGTATGAAACGCATCCTTCTCACACAGTCAACACATAAAAATTTCAACCCATTTGTCCTCTCAACTTGGCAACTTTACAACCCAGTGATGCTTTTGATATGCGTGCAGTAGTGATGGCGGTTAGATCTGTGAGTCGGGTGATAAAAAAATGCATTCTGATTGTGGATAAGATGGTGGATAAGATAAACCATTTATGATGCAAATATTAACTACATTTTTGTGTTTTAAATATATTTTTTGATTCTTTGTTGAGTTTTTGATTCCCTATCCTTTGTGTGTGTGTGTGTGTGTGTGTATGTGTTCGCCTGTGACAGAAGAAGACTTAGGTGGTGCTTCGGTAAAAAAAAATAAACATGTAAATTGAGATATAGCTTACGCTTCAAAAGGCTACAGTTTAATTGATTAAATATGAGCGCTACAAGTTTCAAAGTCAGGTGATGCGCTGTTTTGATTACTGCGGTTCCCGGGAAAAAGGGCTATATTCCGTGCGAGAAAGACTGGATTTTGAGTGTGATGTATATGTGTGTGTGACTCACTCGGGCAGCTGAGGGCCTCCTTAGCGGTGATGCTCTTGTTGCAGGCCGAGCAGAGCGTGGTTCCAGACACGGTGAGAGAGTTGAAGAGGTGGCCATTACTGTAGCGTGCCTCTCGCTCTCTGGCTTCTCTCTCCCGCTCCCTCATGCGCTCCTTCTCTTTATTCTAATCGGAACACAAAAAATCATGATTGGCATCATTTTATAGGTTTATATTTAAAACATCCCCAACAGAGTAAAATAAGCATAGTAACATTGTACAAAAAAACCCAAACAAATGTTGAGCTGGTCAAAGAACAATCGGCGCTCACACAAACAGACAATGATGACACTATTGCAGCTCAGTTTCTATTGTGTAACCGATTCATCTACCGAACTGGTACAGTTCAGGGAAACAACCCAACTCAAAAGAGAACTTGCGACACCGTTTCGGAAGAACACATACTTCCAACAATGCCCATATTGAATGTCTAGAATGCCTGTATTCACTGGTAAGAGATTTCATCATGAAAACATACAGCACATTCATGCCTGGGCTTTCTTGGGAAAACTAATCTTTGCTTATCAGCGTTTAAGGGAAAGACAACTGAACCCTATCAGCCACTGTAAAAAGTCACTCACATGGTTTAAGCAAAAAACAATGGCTCTCGTTTCTGAGATTTACTTCATCTATTTGTGTGTCTCTGTTGTGTACATACTCAGTTTGATAAGTTTGTTTCTGGGGTTTTTTCCTGCATTTGTCCTCTCTTTCACCCTCTGAGGGTCTTTTTGGACACAGTCTGCTAATAGGCCAATTCATGTGCGTTGGCAATTAGTGGAGGCAGATATTTAGAAATATTTAGAATTACATATATTTTTTATTTTCACAGTTTTTTTTATTAGTTATATATATATATTTTTTTCCATTTATTTTTATTTACTTATTTTTTCATTTATTTTATATTTTTGAGATTTTTTTTATTTTAGTTTTAGTAATGCCAGAATAACTTAAACTTATTTAAGTGTAAAGTTTCTTATTTTCAGTTACCAAAGCAACATTTTAAAATTCCAAAATTTCAACTAATATTCATATTTTATATCATATTCCGGATATGATTTTTTAATAGTTTCTGTATTAGTTTGAACCCTGCCAGTTTTGCTCACTGGTACAGCATAGAAAACATTTATCTGAGCCGTTTTACATTTTGAACAGCAACTAGCAAAACTCCCTTCACAATATAATGAAACATTCCCCATTTATTCGTTCCTGTCTGCTGTTTTTGACGTCACAGCTCATATGCAGACAGGATATTTGCTAGAGTTTACTTTAAGACTGTGTCCGTTCTTGTGGTGCCATCAGCCAATCTGCATCGTCATGAAATCATTTTCCAGTGGCTCCAGAGTAATAACATGGCATTTACAGCTCAAAAACAAACTACAGCTTTATTTAGGTAAATTGAATAAGTCCAGGCACTAATTTTGCTCAATTACCAGAGCAACTCTATAAACTCAGTTTAACTCATCAGATGATCTGAGATGTGCACTTCTGCAATGTTCTTGATCATAAAAGATTTGACCAGCAGCTTGTGTTGGTTAATATTCTAGTCAGCATTAATACAGAAGCTTTATTCAGCCCAGGCTGACCATCTTCCTCTTTTACGTACGATTTATGACGGGTCACTTTGCTAAAATAAAGGAAAGCTAAATGTCTAGACGAGCGATTCTAAAAATTAATTTAAAATGTCAACAAAATTTTTACGATTTTTTTCTCATCTCTGAGGACACCAGACCCTGTTTTGGGATTGCTTGTTCTGAAAATCGGCCTCTCTGTTGACATGCAAAGCAGGAAATAATGAGAGAGCACTTCCTCTTTCTAATCTGCACGATGCATGAGTAAAGGTTGCCATAGGAACACAGACATGTGCTGGAAGTAAGCAAGAGAAAATGTATTAAAAACCGGTTAGTGTGTGTGTGTGTGTGTGTAGCAGTCCACAACCTGCAGGATATTGCTATTAAATTACAAAATCTAAATTGACCTAGTTTGCTCAAAACCAGCACTTCCAGGATGTTTCTGCATTGTTTGGTACGGGTATGCTATGTGCGATCATCTCTGAAGATTTGGGAAGTGGCAGTAGTTCATGCTAAATCTGAGAACGAACCACGTGGTGTAGTGGCAATTTTTTGGTAACCAAACACAAGTATGACTCTGTATATTACATAGCTAAGTCTGTGTTTATAAAAATAATGTCAGGCTGCTGGAATTTATTTATTTAACCTCTGCGGTCGTAGTTCACTTGGAAGTTGACATTGAATCAAACTTTTGTGTACAAAAGCATGAGCGCTATGTGCCCTGAGCACACTGTTGTCTGAGTTCAACAAACTTGTCTAAAGTTTGGTGTCATCTCCCGTCAAGGAAAATGGGCTGAGACTGGCAGGACTTAACACCGGTGCTCTAGTTCCAATAGTCCCAGCTCCAGATTTAGTTCAGCCTGCTGTGGCCCGATGGCCTGGATAACGCTGGCCTATGGGGACCACGACTGATTAGTTGACACTGACATTCATCGCAAACACTTTTTCACAAAAGCTAAATACAATACAGGACAGTAGCAGTCGACTGAGGTGGACTGTCGACAAAAATACTAATCGTCACAGAGAGTGTAAGGTTTCGACACGATGCACATTTTTGTATTTTTACCATTTTGTGCTTTGTTTTTAAGACCAGGTTCCATGTGACAACTTACCCCACAGAGTGTGATAACATGTCTCTGCTCTGGTGGATTGGATTTGGCAAATAACACCAAAGAGTGCTTATGAATCTGCCTGTTAATGGTAAAAAATATATAAATACTAGGCCTTGGCCAATGCTTTTGCTACATTTAAAATGCTTGAACTGATGTTATGCATCAGTTTGACCTATGACATCACCATCTAATAGAAGAAGAGGTGGTGAGATGGTGTGTACGTGTGAGCAATCTCACTGTTTAAGAAATCTTGCCTTCGGACCTGAACCTGGAATTGATGCTTTAACTGAGTGCTATTTCTATGGCAACCTCTCTTTTGGCTCTCCTTCTCTTGAATTTTTCTCTATGCACACACACACACACACACACACAGTCTGTTGTTCAACATTCCCACTCAGTAACACCTACACAACTCAAACTCGTACTGAAGCTAATAATTGGACAAAAAAAGGTGCACATTCAGTGCCAAAATCAAGCACACAGCCCCTAACTCAAGGTGTCTCTATACACTAGAGTTAGGCTGCTCTGTATTTAATTATCTGCACTTTAACTTCTCAGAAGTAGATGTGACGCTACTTGGCTTCTGTGCAAACATAAATACAGCCTTAAACTTTCTGTGCAGCCTTTGCAACATACCAAAGATGACATCATATTTCCTTACCGACATTTATATACAACCTCTATGTTAATAGCTGATGTATTTTTACTGTCACAAAACACACTCAGTGCTTTTCCGAAGTAGATTCAGTACTGAAACAGTGCATGCATTAAAACTATACGTGTTATGAAAATACTAAAAGTTGGACTGGTGTAGTCCCTGTAAGAGCAGAAATCCCCCATGAACCGTGACGAACAAACCCAACAGTGAAACGTTCAAACACAACGACTAAAGTGTTATAATTGTGGAGATGTTGTAGTTAAAACACGGACACTCGAGGTCGTGTCGTGTCGTGTCACTTACCCTCTGGCTGATTTCTCTCATCCTCTCCTGGCGAAGTTTCGACAGATCCGCTACTCGAGACATTGCGATATTCTAATCGTCTTTAGTGTAACGAAAATCGAATCTTCTTACGGCAAAACCATATGTGTATCCCATTTATTAAGATAAAGTTTCCTTTGGCCTCGTTTATGTCTAATAGCAGCGTTTTTAAAAGACAGGATACATTCACAGAACAGCGCGATGCGGCAACTTTGAGGGAAATAAAGCTCTCTCTCTCTTTCTCTCTCTCTCTCTCTCTCTCTCTCTCTCTCCTCCCCTTCAGGAAGCGCGAGATGACTGTATCCATGCCCGATTACATTCTAGAGAACGATACATATTACTGTATACGGTTTCATTGAAGTGAGCGGCATTTGGTCTCTTATCTTAAAGTACTGTAAAATAATGTAAATATTTCTAAATAAAGCAAGGAAAAATTACTTTTCCTTTATGCGAGTAAGCGTATCTTTCTTTCTTTTATTTATTTTTTACTATTTAAACAGAAAAAAATGCATTAAATAGTAAACCATTTTGAGTGTCAACTTAAACTGTAAAACTGTCATGTTACCTTTAAGAAGCACTATATATATATATATATATATGCTATATACACACTGCAAAAAATGCTTTCTAAGATTATATTTTTTGTCTTGTTTTCAGCCAAAATATTTCAATATTCTTAAATCAAGGACTTTCTAGACAAGAAAAAATTATTGTCTTGTTTTCAGAAAAACTAGCTAAGTTTTTACTTAAAACAAGCAAAATCTGCCAATGGGATAAGCAAAATAATATTGTTTGAAATAAGATTACTTTGATTACCCCATTGGCAAATTACTTTGCTTGTTTTAAGTAAAAACTCACTTAATTTTAGCTATTTTTTTTCTGAAAACAAGACAATAATTTTTCTTATAATTTTAATTTAATTTATTTTAAATTAATATATTTTTTAGATATTTTGGCTGGGAAAAAGACACAAAATATAGTCTTAGAAAGCATTTTTTGCAGTGTATATATACATATAAATCATTTTAGCTTGAGAAACCTTATCAGCTATGATGTGTAAAATAATAAATAAATACATTAACAATCATGGATTTCTAAATATAGAATTATCATGGTCATTTTTTGTGAGTGTTATACCCAAAGAATTAGTAGACTATTAATATCTATGGCTATAAGTCAGTTAAAGTTTATGCAGAAGCCTAAAACAAATCTGTCTATTAATATTAGGCCTGTCACTAAATCTGTGTGGTTTAAGTGCAATAGATGCCACCATCTGTCATGATGTAATGAAGGTCCTAAAGCAACAGCAGCACTGGATCCTCTCAAACCCGGTGGCTGAACTTCTTCAGACAAACATGACGTCAGCTTCAGTACTAACACCTATTCAGCATTTCTCAGAGAGGACTGTAACACTAGAAGCAATGAAGACTAATGTTCAGAAAGCTTGTGGTCTGCAGAAGGAAGCGAAAAACACCCTTGAGCGTTATCAGACTAATTACTATCTTAAATGAAAATGAAATGATGGTTAGTTGATGCAAATGAACATTTAATAATGAAGACACTTGGTTAGAACACATAACGGTGTATCGGGTGTTAGTAAAGGCTGCGGTGGAGTGGCTCTGCACCTCTGTGCACCGGGAGAGGCAGAAAATGGTAGACGTTTTCTTTTGGGAAGAGAGCCAAAGGGAGAGGAGGGGAGATTATTTTCACGCCTTGGCCACATCTGTCGCCATGCCAACACTGTACTTAGACTTGGCTGGGTTATGAGGGGAGCCTGGAAAGTTTTGGGGTTTTTATTTTACATGGGCACACTCACAGAAGCATGAAAAAGACTGGCTCAATGCTTTTTCTCTTTACTTTTTTAAATATGCTGCATGGTTTAAAGCTAGACAAATCTCTCAGATTAAAGCAAGATTAAAGCAGGTCAAATCTTGCAGCAGATGTACTGTCCCATCCAGTCATTTTAGATTCATCAAACAATACTGACTGTAGATCAGATGACATAATCTGGTTTAAAAGAGTTAGATGAGCAGGGGTCAAGAACTTATATATATAATGCTGTAAATTTTTATATTATTAAATTAAATTAAGTTTCTGTTTACATAATATATTTATGCGCATATTTATGTATATATTTAGAAAATATTTACATGCAATATACATGTGATATATTTACAATGCAGATTATACATATATAATGCTTTCAAACAATAAATTGTACATATTTTTGTATGTATAAACACACACACATACAATATATATTTAAAAAATATATTTAGAAAAGCCTTCAGACATGACTTATTCATAATAAAGCAGATTATATACATATTATATATATATATATATATATATATATAGTGCTGTCAACTGATTGTGATTAATCACATCCAAATTTTGTGTACACATTTAATATTATATAAAATACTTATTATACACATTAACATATTTTACACATATATAAATATGATCAAAACTATATAACATAAACTAAAACACTTGAAAATAATTGAATACCATGAATTTTATTTGTTAAAAATGTCCTGACTGTTACACCAAAGCCAGCTTGTGTTGTAATAAAGAGCTTTTATTAAATTAGTTGATTATGTAAATTCTCAAAAACCTTAATGTACTCTGCTTGTGGACATTTAGTAAAGCAGTGAGTTACATCACCATTCGTCTCTCAGAAAGCCATCCCTCCACCCATCACCATCACTATTCTGCTAGAAAAGGAATATATGACGTCTCTTTCTGAAATCCACTAGCTCTTCGAGTTTAAATAGAGAAGCGCCGTCCTCTCTTTCCTTCACTGTCTCTGAGGAAGGACAGATTGCGCTGTGGGCGGACTTCCACACAAGTGTTTCAACACTTGTTCTCTCTTTCTCCCTCTTACTCACCATTTCTTTAATTTCGTGCACACCAGCTTTCTTCCTTGTGTTGGTAAAAACAAATGTGTGGCATGGGTCCAGCTCCGTTGTTTATTAGCGGTCAGATTTCAGCCCCTGCAGCACTCCTGACCCAATCGATCACGATGAATGTGTTCAGTTAGGCTCTGGACTGGGGTAATGCTGATGTCTGCTGCTAGCTATATGCTAACAAATGCTAATAAGTGAGATGCCACTTCATAATCAGTGCCGCTTCAACAAGTACACTGACTACACTCACTGATCTAATACACTCTCCCTTTATTCATCATTCATTTCATCTCAGAAAAAAAATTACTTGCTTTTTGCTTTTTCTTAATTACGTTCAATTTATTTGAAAAAAAAAACCTTTTTATAATTATACTGTTATATATCTATTTTATAACTCTATAATAATTTAATAAGACTTTAATAAGTCTATTTTTGCTTTTTCATGACTTTCAATGTATTTGAAAAAATTAAGATAAATAAACAAACAAACAATAGATGCATACATAACATGTCACGCTTTAAAAGTATTCCATTTTAATAATTAATATTAAATATTATGTAAAAAATTGTTTTTACATCATCTCCAACTTTTGCTATTTTTTGACTTTTCACAATTTCTTTTAATGTATTTTGCAAAATAAATAAAATAAAAATTAATTACTTAATAAAACAATTTTATTTTTAAAGTTATATCACACTTTTTTACATTATCTATTTTTTGCTTATTCTTAATTACTTTCAGCTTATTTTGAAAACATATTAAATTAAGCTATTTTTGCCTTTTCAGAATGACTTTCTATGCTTTTGGGAAATAAGTAAGTAAATAAATAAATTCTCGTTTTAAATTCACACATTTTTTTTTTTTTTAAATATATATTCTGCAACTTTTGATATTTTTTTTTTTCCATAATTCTTTTAAAATGTTTTTTGAAAAATATAAATAAATAAGGTCAATATTAATAGTAATAATAATAATAATAATCAGATAGGCTACACTGGAAGCAACAAATATTAGGGTAAAAATGTTTATTCAGATGAACAGAATAAAATTAATTTAAATGGAGAACAATCTGAAAACTTGTCTTCTTATCAGCTTTTGCTCTTGAGTAAAATGTCAAGGTCTCTAATTGTGCCAGAAATTTCAAAACAAACTCAAATATACATTTATGCATACATTTGTTTTCAATGCAATTTAAGAATTTCATCCTATTTTGAGAGAAACCTCTAAGACAAATTTGATAATTAAAACGAAACAGCTTGATCTCCAAGCCTTTTACATAGCTATAGATTAAACGATCTAAGAAATAGAGCTTTTTTATATGCATTTTGAATTAATTTGCATTATACTGAAGCTGGTATTACAATGATGGTGGGTGTTAGATGTGGCCATGACTCTACACTGAAATAGACGGATAGAAAGAGAGAGAATGAAAGAGAAAGAGAGAGAGAGCGTTGCTGTGGGTTACCACTCTATAGAGGAGACTCTCTTCAGAGCTGCTTTCTGCGGCAGACGGGGAAATGTGTTTTTCTGTGCGTGTTTTTGACAGTAGGAGTTATAGTGAGGACAGTGTGTGTGTGTGTGTGTGCAGAGATAATGACCAGGTTCTGGAGGCTGAAGCCCACGAGGCCCGTCATTCAGCACAGATTGTGTCACACAACATGATGCCTTAAGGTGAGTGTGTGTGTGTGTGCGCACATTTGTTATTTGTGCGCACATTTGTTACATTGTTATTTTTTTCATTTATTTATTTAGCAGAAATAAATAAAGATAAATAAAAAACATTAAGAAATCTATGTTTAATATTATAAACACTATAATATTATATAAATAAATAATGCATAAATAAAGAAATGAAGAAATACTTTTATGCATTTATTTCCGTATTTAATTATTTCATTATGTACTTAAAGATTTATTGATATTTTTCAACATTTATTTAATTTATTTATTTAACCCTTATTAATTTATGTATTTTAATATATACGTCAGAATAAGCATATTGTTTGTATTTTTACATAAATATTGTTTTCCACTGAATGACACTGTAACATTATTTCAAACTAATTTTAACATTTTATTCTTCAAAAACCTAAACTTTACACTTTACTTGCAGACATCTACGTTTTTGACACGTATATTATATATATATATATATAAATATATATATTATATGAAACATTTTTTTTATGCAAAAACATATACATAAAGACTTAAAACCGGAGACAACTTTACTTAATATCTGTACACCCTTATTTAAAAATGTCCTTCAGCTTCCTATTTTAAACCAGTCCAGATGTGGGAGGAGCTCCTGCTGACATGTTTCACAGATGTTTGCTCCTGTAGTTGGATTGCCAAACCAGTGCAAAGGCTCTGTAACCTCAAAAAAGGCCCTGTGCTCCACCCCACGGGCCCCTCGGCGGCTTTATGAGTCTCCCGACAGCTTGGAGCAAGCAGCGCAGCAAACGGCCGACAGTGAGGGAAGACACGGTGTATCTGCCAGTAAAAGATCCTGACAGTAATATTTCAAGAGCAGGTGTCCGTCCGCACTCGCTGGGTAATTCCCACTTTATTAAATGCATTTTATGGCACTGTGCTAAGATTGTGTAACGCTTAAAGCGGCAGGAGAGAAAGAGCAACTGAAGGATACAAAGAAAACAGAGAGGACGGCTGAGAGTTACAGATAATGGGAGGAGGAAACAGGCCAGACGACGAGATGACTCTGCCAGACTGTTTACTTTACAGCTAATAATCATCACACACACACACACGCCTGCACTGCGGTGGTACACTCAACAAGAAAGAGCTTTAATATACATGATTACCATATTTAGATTGTACATTATAATCTGAATTATAAGGGTATATAATGAATGCATAATGCATTAGAAATAACTAATGTTGTATCAGCTCATGAATATTCATAAGAACAGTGTTATTAAATTTACTTATTTGTGGTTATAGATTTTAAGAGTATGATCATGATTCATCCACTTAAGTTTATAATAGTTATAATGCATTATACGTCTCATATCTTGCCATTTTACTGATGTTACTTTACTTAAAGCCGACAAATACCACTTAGAAGTAATAATAACAATACAATTCTTTTTAAATAATTGTCCATTATAAACAAAGTAGATTTAATACGGTGTTCATTGTGCGTTATAAATAATCATACTCTTAAAAGTTATAATCACAAATATTATAATTGTTTTTATGATTATTCATGAGATATTATAATGCTTTATGCATTCATTATAATGCCTTAGGAATACCCTTATAATGTTTTATACATACAGGCTTCATAGAAAGTGTTACTGAATGAATAGTTAAAAACGAAGCCGGTCATGCTGCTGAGAGCTTGTGCCTGTGGTCTGTCCTTTCACAAGCCTCTTCCTTGTGTGTGTATGGGGTCAGATCAGGCTTCAAACAGCTGACTGGACCGTGTGTGTGTGTGTGGGTGGGTACACATATGTAAGCGTCTGGATAAGCAGAAAGCACTTCCAAGGAAGTCTAGTCACATGAACGCCGCTCTGTGCTTCCCAGCTGATCATATGGTTGTGATCTATCAAATACATAACCATATATTTCAGAAAAACATTTTTCAACAAACCCTCAGGCAGAAGCGTGTTACAAATAACACATATTTACAGACTGCACTATAAATCTTTTATAAATATGGTTTTAAAAAACTATTTAAAAACAAGACGAGACTGTTGAAGCAAACAGCCTGCTTTATTAAGAAAGAGGCTGTCTTATCAAACTCCTCCCGTCGTTTGCGGGCCTGGCATGAAAATCTTATTCCCTAAAGTGGACGACTAATCACGAGTGCCAATTCTGTCCCCGCTCCCTTTAGATCTGCACAGAAAGTGTGTGTGTGATGATGTCATGGAAAGACCCGCAGTTCAAACAAACCTTTAGCTGCAATGATAAGAGTTTAAACGATAACTCAGTAAATGTGACCTTATACATTTATATTGGTTTGAACTGACACATGGGAACGTTTAGATGAAGTTGTAAATAAATAAATCATAAAAAAGGTAATTGCATCTTTCTTCCACAACTGTCACTTAATTTCCTCTAACTGCAAATAATAAAATTTTAGTATTTTTTATGTCTGCAATGGGAAATTGAAAACATAAACTGTATATATATATATAGAGGAAAAAATTTAATATTGTGAATGTAAAATAATCTAATCTCATTCAAATCTAATTTATTTCTGTGATGCGCATTCTTGAATGAATAAAACGTTAAAAAGAAGAGCATTTATTTTAAATAGAAATCCTTTCTAACAATATACACTTCCATTCAAAAGTTTGGGGTCAGTACATTTTTATTCTTGTTTTATTTGAAAGAAAGTAAAACTTTTATTCAGCTAGGATGTGTTAAATTAATAAGAAGTGATTGCAAAGATTTATATTGTTAGAAAAGATTTATACTTTAATAAATGCTGTTCTTTATAACTTTTTATTCATCAAAGAATACTGAAAAAAGTATTGCAGTTTCCAAAAAATATTTGCCAACACAACTTTGTCGACTGTGATGCTGTAATGACGCTGAAAACTCAGCTTTTTATATACACTTTTTAATATTATTATTTTAAATTGTAGAAACATTCAAAATATTACTGTTATACCTGTATTTTTGTTCACATAAATGAAAAATAATTTACTTTTGAATTGTAATGTAGTTCAAAACCAATTCTAAGTTGATGTTCTCATAATCACTTTTTTATTTTTTACTTTGAACCAGACTTCTAAAGATTTGACAGTCACTAACACTAATGTGAATAAACGAGGACTTTGCTTCACAAGCTCTGTGATACTGACTCAAAAACAATGTCATCTTCAGACCTGTCATCACTCGACCGCAAAATCCTGCTTCCTCGTGTGTCATAGCAGTGAACTGGGTCAAAGACAGTATTCTGACTGCCATCCATCCATAAAAATACTACAAAACGGGCTTTTGTCATTCTGTCATACAGGTTTCATAATAATATTGCATACAGCTAATGATGTACAGTACTCTCTGATGATTCAGTGAGCATTTCTTGAACTAACGCCAATATATTTATCATAAAAGACAATATTTAGAAACATGTCTCTGCCTTTTTGTCCATATAATGGAAGTAAATATTAACCTGTTAAAGCAGTTATCAACATTATTCAAAATACTATTTGTGTTCTAGAGTAGAAAGGCTGTCTCTCAAACACAAAAAAGGCACGCAACTGCCGGGACTTTTCTGAATTTAATAAAATAAATGATTACGACTCTGATAAGATGCCAAACCTGAAGACTCTGTGGCACTTTCTGAGAAATTTTAGCAGACTACCAAGTGAGTCAGTGTTTGCAGGCTCCTATGATTCATGATGATGCTGAGCACAAACAGAGCTGTGGAAATTCAGCTTAGGACTTAATGAAAGTATAGAGCGAGTATTATTAGCAGAAAGTGAAATTTTACTGAGAACAAGTGGAGGAGGGAGACGCAGGGTTTTTGCTTAATTATATAGTCGCTTGTTCAGCAGGACTGTCTCACTCTGCCCTCTGCTGGACTGGAATGGGACTACACTGCCCCCTCTGTCCTTAAATAAATTGAGCTATGTGTCAGATGCATAGGTTTGCCTTTTGACACAGTAAGCACAGGAGTGGACAGGAAGCTGGGCCCCTACCTTGCTTTTAGCAGTCATCTTGCGCAGGAAGCTCAGTGTTCGCTCCAGAGCATTTCCTGAGGCGTCCTCTTTGTTCTCGTGCCCCTCAGACTTTATTTGCCCTCTATCTGTGTCCCAGCCCGGAGCAGCAAACTCGCTGTCTATACTGTGTCAGAAATTAAAAGTATGAATATGTACAATTGAATCCGTTTGTGATTTATGATTAAAAGAGTCCAGGACTGAGACACACCTGTGAGATGATCCTCCAGTCTGGTGGTACGAAACACTCTCTAGATCACACCGAACGAGACAAGAAAAATGTTCTCATTGATTTGAGGAAACAGACCTAGAATTGCACATGACGTAATGCTGTCTTCATATCGGTTTCAGTTTCAGAGCAAGGTAGAACTGTCTTAAACAAAGAGTCAGAAACAAAGACGACATAGAATATTTGAACACTTATTTTTGGGGGGAAACTGTATAGTAAAAGTGAGGGAAAGAACCACATAAGACATAAGTGAATGGTTTTGTTTGAATTAATTTGCGAACAAGCTGGAAACCCCAAAAACACTAAACTGACCGTGGCAGTAGGAGCGCGGGCGAGGGGCGGAGTTTCTAGGCATCTGCTGCATCATACAGAGGCTGGGGGCGGAGACACTGCAGCCATGCATCTGATTGGACTGCTCCTGGAGGACAGATTTACAAAGCAGTTACAGTGGGCACAGAAAGTATTCAGACCCCCTTAAATTTTTCACTCTTTGTTATATTGCAGCCATTTGCTAAAATCATTTAAGTTTTTCCCTCATTAATGTACACACAGCACCCCATATTGACAGAAAAACATAGAATTGTTGACATTTTTGCAGATTAATTAAAAAAGAAAAACTGAAATATCACATGGTCCTAAGTATTCAGTCCTTTTGCTGTGACACTCATATATTTAACTCAGGTGCTGTCCATTTCTTCTGATCATCATTGAGATGGTTCTACACCTTCATCTGAGTCCAGCTGTGTTTGATTATACTGATTGGACTTGATTAGGAAAGCCACACACCTGTCTATATAAGACCTTACAG
>JAUCMR010000046.1:14468717-14478915 GCA_032357425.1 Enteromius argenteus | reverse complement strand
CTAAGTCATGATAATCAGTAATTATGTCTCCACTGGATCAACAAATGCCTGCTTTGTAATGTGTTTTATTGTTTTGGAGTCATAGCGCCGGAACGCACACCTCACTTTTTTAGAACGATGAGCATTTCAGGAGGCGGGGCTTAGAGGAGAAACAATAATGTACAGTACGTGGTTTTAAACCGCATAAACACAGTGCATTACACCAAATACACAAAATAATGTTCTTTTTAGCAACATCACATGACCCCTTTAACATAAAATGCATTTCACATTTCCAAGTAAGGTACAAAAATACAAGCTGAAACTCTTAATTTTAGTTTTTTGTTGTCCAACACATGATCAGTAAACTACCTTGCTACTCCATCTTGATCTCAGCAGGTTCAGAAGTTGGCTATAAGTGTAAGTATATAGTAGTAATGCAGCTCACAGAAGCTTTGTGCGTGTGTTCTAACCTCAAGTGCTGATCGCTGATGTTCCTGATTCTCTGCTCCAACTTCCTCCTCAGTAAGTGACGTCAGGGAAGCTTGAGTGACTGACCTGAGGGCTTCTCGAGCTCTTTTTGACCTCAGTGCACCATTTAACACTAAGGACATCTCATCCGGGTCCAGATCTTCAAGGCTCACACTAAGAAGAGAGAGAATGAACATTAAATTCACATACATTGCTACTGCATAACTCGATACAACAAGGTAAATAATTGAAGGTCAGACATGTTTTTCGTCCTATCGACATCTGGAATAACATAAACAAACCTACACATATGTAAACACACACACAATCTCACTCTTTCCTCTTCCGTTGGATGGTTTTAAGGCAACATCTTTAACGCTAATCTGAAAATGACGCTGCAGTGCAATGTTGGATCCTTACTGGAGAGACCTATGTATTTCTGTGTGTGTTCCAATCTATGTGTGTGTCTGTCTCCTCACTGAGTACATTGGCACTGGCTGGTGGTGATCTCACAATAATAGTCCACAGAGTGACACAGTAGAGGCCCTATATCAGGGCAGCCATGAACGAATGTGTGTGAGAGAGAAAGAGTAATACAGCACAATGAGGAATCAGAGTAAAAGCAAATACCAGGAAGCCTACATTTCCATGTATATGTATTTTGTTTTAAATTAAAACGGTCCATTAATACATGTATACATATACAGTGCCATTCTGATGCAATTAGTGCCTCCTAAAAGACTACTGTGAAAAAAACAACATACAAAAAATGGTAAAAAACCTTATATATATATATATATGCTAATAACATTATAATACATAAAATATGCTGTAAAAATCATATTTTACAGGGTTAACCTTTCATGTCACTGAGTATAAGTGAATAATTTAGTTTGGGTGGGTTTGCTGGCAAAAACATATGAAGGTTATATTACACAATTTAAAAATCTGTGGTCACGAACATTTTGTTTTTGAAGAAATTAATACTTGAACTTATTAAGAATGCATTAAACTGTACTGTAAACAATAGTAGAGATTTATAATGTTATGACTTATTTTCTATGACTTGATTTTACAAATGATGTATCCTAAAAATGCATTTTGTTTCCACAAAAATTACCATTTAAAAAAGTATTTTCAAAATGGATCATAATCAGAAAATTATATAAAAGTCATGAAAATACGTGTCATTACAGATAAAGCCAAATTAGCCACAACTTCCAGTTTTTTAGAGCACACCTGGACCACTCTAAAGTGTCACAGAGCAGGTAAACGTGTGTTTTACCTGCGTGTGTCGTTGGGTGGATATCCCTGCGCCACAGCTCCAGGTTCCCAGCTGTGTCTCCTCCAGGGGTCGAGCTGAGTCAGGTGACGAGTGGCTGGGGAGCGTAAGGTCACGACCGGTGGAAAGTAGTGAGGAGGTGAGAACGAGGAACATACAGGACGAGGAGAGGGAGGAGGAGTGCTCGACATCTGGGTGTAATGAGTGAGAGAACAAACATTAATGCTAAATTATTGCCACATAATTTACACACATACGCACAAATTCATACCGTGTCCATAAGGTCTGGCAGCTCCTCAGGGCCCATACTCAGATTATAGCTTCACTGCGCCCCCTACAGATCAAAACATGACTTTACATTTCTGAAAAGTGTGATTGGGTACATTAAAATCACAGAAGTTATATCTGGTTATATATCCAAACCACCACTAAAGCATAAATAAATTCAAAATGATGTGTATAGCACTTTACACAATACACATTGTTAATGTTTTTGTGATGTTCATGTTTTTAATATATAACTCACCCAAAAATTAAAATTCAGTCATCATTTACTCACCTTCACGTCATTCCAAAATGGATAAGTTTCTTTAGCACTTTATATATCACTTAAATATCAAAGTGATATACAATATCTCTTTAAGCAAGTATGCATATAATACAAGGATAATATATATAAAATAGTCATGTAAAGATAATACTAATTATCTGATTTTATAAACACATTGTTAATGGGTGCTGCATCCATTGCATATTATATTTTTTAGTTCTAAAAATATGTATATTGCTCAATTATTTTAATGGACTACTTTTTTGTTTGTAGTTAATAGTATACTCAATGTTTTTAAGACGAGACACTGCAGGTGAATAGGGTAAAAAAAATTAATAGTTATCACCTTACTTAACTAGTTGATTGATTACACTGATAATTGAAAACATTTTTTGTATTACAAGTTTTCTAAAATATTAAGGTTCAATATGGAAGTGAGGTATTAAGTAATGAAATATGTGCTAATTTGCATACATTTCTAGAACAAAAATCTAAACACTGGATGAAATCAGTTTCAAAATTCTTATTACATTTTTCCGACATATTAAGTCAAAAGTTTTTACAGAGGGAATGTTGGGTATCTCTTTCAGTTGCTCCATAACTCAGAAAATACTTACAATACAAACAATACAGTAACAATAACAACAATACATTTTATGAAAAACCAAAAAGTATGTCAAATCTCAAATTTGACAGATGCATGAAAAATGTTTTTTGCCTCCAGTGTCTCCTCTTAAAACTGTAGCTGGACTACATGAACTTATGAGTAACTTCTCAGTTTCAAAGTAGCTTCCTCAACGCTGACACAGTGTGAACCACCTGTAATGTGGATGTACGGTGAGTGGTGCATCAGTGCTTGCACAATGCTAGAGATATGTCTCAGGTCTCTCCTACAGTGTAATTCTATGCAGTTTACCTGGTATGTTTATCATATTCTTTCCAGATGTAAGGTGCTAATTTAACCTCATGTGACCCTTAAAAATTGACTATTATTGGTGTAACCTAACATTATTCAGTCATATCAAATATTTTTGACTTTCATGAAACCATTTAATTAGAGGTTACCAGTATTTCTAGCATACGTAACAACATTTTTTTTGCAGTGATATCTGATCTCATATCACAGTTTACAACTGCTGTAAAAGATTGGAATTCATCCCATCATAAAAGCTGGGCCATTTCACAATTCATAAAAAAATGTGGCAACCTCACAGTGTTACAGGGAGTTTATGGAATGGGAGTGGTGGTCTGGGAACAGCTTTGGGGAATCTTTTCACTCCAGGAGTCTGTTTATCTCTCAAGTTTACCTCCCTCTTCCTTTTTTCCCCTCGGCCTCTATTACATAACACTGTTTTGAAATCATCTGGAGTGGTTCAGCTTCCATCCTTTTCTCTATTCCTATTCTAATAGCAATACATTGTGAAGCACACATATGAAACCATCTCCGGTCAGGTAAAAGGGCTGCTGTGGCACTCTAGAATTCCTGTTTGCAGCAGCAAACATTAAAAGTGAGTAATGCTCTGCAAATAATTTGTCCATGAATGCACACGTCAGAAATACACAGTCTGAGATAAGGCCGTTACCACCTGCTCCACACCTTTGTGTGCAAGCATGAGAGAAAGTGAGCGGACTGTATACAAGAATGTAGAGGTTAGCGATCGAAGAGGTCAAAGTTCATTGTTTTGTTTCCTAACAACATTGCACTGTATATAATGCTTTTCATACATGAATCTTTGTTCTTCAATACACTATATTTTGACTGTTTTAAGTCATTTTATAAAGGCATGCTGTCATTTATTCAAACTCATGCTGTTCTAAATCAAAGGGATTTATGTGGCAAGGAAACAAAAGCACTATAAAAGGATCTTAAAAGTGGCCCATACAACTTGTGGACTATATTAAAATCATAATTAACTGACAATCTTTAGGGCAGCTCCACTAAAACTAGAACACGGAGTCAATACTCTTGAACCAAACCAAGTCGATTCATGAAAGAATCAGTTCAGCTTGTAATCTGAGCATGTGATCCGATTCAAAAGATCTGATTCACGGTAACAGAAGAAAATGTTAGTGGAAAATCCAGTTTATCCAGGATGCCTTGTTTTGTTTTTTTCCCTCCAGAAAATGAGTCACAAATACACAAAGACAAAATCACTAAATAATTACATTTGTCACAGGAACAAACATATTTATGAATAAAAATAATGGAAAATACAGTTTTGATTTTTGGGTGGCTGAAATGTTCACCTCTGGCAGGTGTGGCTTTATTTTGGACTCGACACAAATGTCAAAGCTTTTAAAATTCCACAAGATCATCACAAGATTACTGATAATAACATAATCACATTACGTCACCATAAAGACAGCCAGCGCTTTTTTCCTCCAGACACACGAGAACAGCAACTTTCTGTCTTTTCTACACCCTCCGACCCCTCCTTCACTCCTCCACCGCTCCTGGGCCTCTCTCCCAGTCCTCTTAGTGATACATTTACTCTTTCTTGCGTACACTCACCCCTCTTCCGTCTCCTCTATCTCCACCCTAACTTTAGAGTCTAGCCCCAAACAATGGATAGATCAAATTACCTCCTGATTCATTGCTCAACAGAGGCGTGGAAGTGGGCCATGGATTTTTATTGAACATACAGTATCTGATGTCTTTAAAAGGTGAAGTGTGTGATTTCTACACTGCATGGCTGAAAGAATAATGACTGTTTTCACTGCTGTTCATCTCCCATCGGTCAAATAAACAGATAGTCAGCCTCTAAGACAACTGGTTATGCCAGTAACATGCATTATTTCATGTTAGTAGTATTATTGACAACTTAGTTCACAATAAAATGAAAATTCTGTCATTAATTACTCACCCTCATGTCGTTCCAAACCTGTAAGACCTTCAGAACACAAATGAAGATATTCTGATGATATCTGAGATATCTTATCCTCCATAGACAGCAACACAACTGAAATAATCCAGATCCAGAAACGAAGTAAAAACATCAGTAAAACAGTCCATGTGACTCTTACTGTGACACTAGGACAATGTTTCTCAAATCTTACCCTGGAGGTCCAATGCACTGCAGAGTTTAACTCCAACGCTGATCAAACACATCTACCTGTGATTTTCTAACGATCCTTAAGACACTGATTAACATGTTCAGGTGTGTTTGATCAGGGTCTGCAGTGCATTGGACCTCCAGGGTAAGATTTGAGAAACCCTGTGCTAGGAGAATGCTTTTTTTCCCACAAAGAGAACAAAAATAACTTAATTTATGTCTTCCGAGTATCACAACACAGCGCATACACACGTTTTAACGATTTGACGTAATCAGTCTTGTTTACATCTGAGGGAAAGGACGCAAATGTGCGTAATCTGTGGTTGTTTACGTCTAGAGGAAAGCGTACGAATGCGTTGTGATCCTCTCTAAAATGAAGGAAGACGTAACTCAGGGGAGAAGAATTGTTGAGTAAATCATGTTATTTTTGTTTTTTTTGTGCAAAAAAAGTACTTTCGTAGCATCGCAAAACTGAAGTTGATCCACTGATGTCACATGGACTGTTTTACCATGTTTTTACTATGTTTCTGGATCTGGGATCATTTCAGTTGTGTTGCTGTCTATGGAGAGACAGATAGCTCTCTGATATCATCAAAATATCTTCATTTGTGTTCTGAAGATGAACGAAGGTCTTAAGGGTTTGGAACGACATGAGGCTGAGTAATTAATGACAGGATTTGGGTAAACTAACCTTTAAGTTCAAAAGTATGAAACCTACATGCATAATAAAACCTGCATCTAGTAAAACAAAGCATGTATTGTTCATTACTCTCTAAGAATCACGTAACATTCTGTTGTGATGGCTGAAAAGCAACAGCTTTCTTTCAAAGCTTTTCTGCCACTTTCTTACAGCCAATGTTTTGATATTCCCCTCCCTTCTTTCATTATCCACTGATGTCATGTTCATACCGGGTCCCTCTCCCAAAGAACAAACATGCCGGACAATAGGAGAAAGTACAGTGTACAATGAGTAAGGGTGAAGTACAGGTCGGCAGCTGCGTGAGAGTGTGTATACATACGCATGTGTTAGTGTGTGTGCTGACTGCAGGTGCATCACTGGCACACTGCATTCAGCTCATGACTCACCCGAAAGCTGTCACCATTAGCAACTGGATTAGCATCCAAACCCGAGGCAAACACACTTTTGACATTTCAGTGGAGCCTCTGCAGAACTATTTTTTGATCTGCAGGGCCAAAAAGCCAATTTATTTTAAAGTGACCGGGAAAACTCAAATTGTAAACTCAAACCTGTATGACTTTGTTTTTAAGAATGTTCACACTGTTCAGGGACAGTCCACCCCAAAATTACATTTCTCTCATCATTTATTCACCCTCATGTCATCGCAAACCTCTATTATTTATGTGCCAAAGATGTCCGAAGAAAAGAAATTCACAAAAGTGATCTTATGTCCATAGAAAGCAGATAAAATGTAAGTAATGTGTCTTACTTTTTTACGTTTTTGGAGAATAAAATTTCAAAATTTGGTTGACTGTACAATGTAATACAATATTTGTGTAAAAATTCAAACAACATGCTTATTCTGACTTGTACATATTAAAATATATATATAAAAATACGGAAGCATATAAAATGTTATTGTGTTTTAAATTAGTAAGAAAAAAAAACACTGACTTATGAGTAAAACCTAGGATAGTGGCAAACTTAAAAAATACAAAATGACAACTAATTAGTTTTTGGGGTGAAAGTAATTAGTCTTTTAATATGTCATAAATAGATTTTTATTGTTACAATGAATGACATTTTAGTGACCAAATTTAATATATCAGGAAAAATGTGTGATATTTATTTTTGCAATGAATTTAAACATACAAAAATGAAAAAGCAGTGAAAGCAGTATTACACTTATTATTTTTAATGGTTAAATATTTTTTCATCTTTGACCCTTTTATTAAAGATAAGGATTAAAAGGATAGTACAGCCAAAAATAAGTATTCTAACCCTCATGTCAGTCCAAACCCGTATGACTTTCTGTCTTCTGTGGAACATGAAAGATATGTTGAAGAATGTTGGTGATCAAGCAGTTTCAGGTTTTGTTTAGTTCTGTTTACATGAAAGTCAATGAGATCCGAAGCTGTTTGGTCAGCAACAATCTTTAAAACATCTTCTTGTGTGTTCCCCAGAAAAAAAGAGTAAATAACAGAACGTTCACTTTTTGGGCAGACTATATCCTTTTAAATACACATTAAATATTTAATATAAACAACGGGGGCAAAACAGTACCTTTCCTTCATTTTCCTTACTTGCAAGATGTCTAAAACCCCCCATCACCACCACCTTGTGTGCTGTCAGTCACCAAGTGACTATAAACATGCCCTCCACCCCCTCCTGTTTGTCACCCCCAATTCTATTTCTCCCTTCTTCCTTTTCTTATTCACTGTGAAGAAGGCCGCATGTATTCTCAGAGGGGGGTTCTGACTAACACAGGACTCTTTAGCATGCTGAATAGCTCTTACTAATGACTAGATCTCTGTTTGCCGAGGTTAAGAGGTTTCCTGACTTTGATCAACTCAAGATTAACCGATGAAAAGCGCCTCAAGTTCTCAAATATATACAGCAGATCTTATTTAAACAACAAAATCATTAAACCAAGAAACTCAACAAGGTCCAAAGCAACGACACACGAACGCAGGGAATAAACTCGCCTCAAAAGCTTCCTCGTAAGAAATCAATGCATCTGCAATCAGATCAACTTCCTGAGAATCTCAGGTCTGATCTGGAAGTCAATTGGAACTGATTTTAAAGTTAGTCTTCCAAAAAAGCATTCCCCTCATATTTGCAGCATGAAAAAAATGAGACATTCCTTGTTTACGACACGTTGACTTCTATAGTACTTCCCCCCACGTAATGACAACAACAACTGTGCTGTTAACACACTTCAGACTCAGGCCACACACATACACCAGGTTCACTGACCTCTGTTTAATGTTTTCCTATTTTGTTATTGCAATATATATCATTATGCTACATACGCACACTCATTTATGTATTATTTAATGCTACATAAACTGCCCCATGCTTGTTTCTTTGATGTTATCTGCCACTTTCATCTTCTCAGAGATCCTGATCCTGCTTAGTATGATGTTTTGTGTGTCAGTGTCACTCCTAGCAGCTTTCCCTGGTTCAATCCTCTCTCTCCATGAAGTCATGTTTTTAAACAGAACTCTATAGGTAAGAAAACCAGCAGGCTCTCACACAAAGGTCTCAGGTAGCACAGGGGCCCCTGGAGATTACAGATATAGGGCCAGACACAAAGAGCTTTCTCTCGCACACTCAATTGCACATTCTCAACATCCAAATAGCATTTCCTGCTCCTAATCCTGTTCTTTACTCTTAACTGCTGTCATTGTTTACTGAATGAATACAGAACCGGTAACGCGCACACGCGCACAATTCAGCATTTCAAAACAACATAAGGGATGATTAAACATTTGAGCATTTTTAACTTTTGAATGAGAAAATAAAAACACTGTATAACGCATGAAATGTGCATCACGTGAGCTTATAATGTCTTTGAACAAGGCACTCATTAAAGACTTAATAAATATTTTCTTTACACTTTTTCATATCCCAGGCAGTCTCAATGTATGTTCCCAGTTAATAAAAACAGTTTGTAATAACTTTTAGTAACTCACCCGTCTGCTGGGATGTTCTGTTTATATTATATCCTAATGTCTTTTTGTCAATTTCATTCAGAAGCTCTTCGAGGCTTGCTTTAAAACGTATAATATCCTCTTGGTGTGTTTATCTTATCTGAAAGGCGTAGACCAGATGGTTTCCGAGACGTTTTTACTCATGACATTACCGGACAAACTCCGGTGAAGTACATCCTCACGCGCGCGTTCACCGTGAATTACTGCGCTCGCTCCCTCTGACCAGCACAGTAGCCACGCCCACATTAGTGACGACATCACCCAGGTGTACTCTGCAGGACTGTATTTATCTTACAAATAACATTAAAGATTGCCAGATTTTTCATGCACTGTCATAACTTTGGTAAAATCATTTTATTTCTGCACATAATTTGATGCTCGCAAATCTGGAATATTCCTTTTTCTTCCTTGTAGGAATATATTCATGGATCAGTCCCCAGTTGTGTATGTTTCTAAAAGTTTTGCAATAAAAAAGGACTGTATTTATCCAAAATTAAATAAAGTAATGCCAAAAATAACCGCCATATTATTTAGACAGCACACTTCACATGTGTTTAAGACAGTGAAGGATTTTGTTCTTGCTAATGGAATTAATAAAGAATATGTATATGTATATGTATATATTTATATATATGTGTGTGTGTGTGTGTGATCCTATAGTTGCGGGTACATTTGGTGTCTCCACAAAAATAAAGTCATTATTTGTTTCTCCTTTTTTTTCAAATGGTTAAATTAGTTTATTATTTTAACTTATTTATTATTATTCTTTACTAATTGTTATGAATTACAAGATGTTACAGTCCATAACAATATAATAATTTATTTAAAGCGTGTCTTAAATAGCTGAAAATCCTGATTTCTTCTTGTCTGAATTAGTCAGTGTATTTCTTCCATCATGCATCAATGTTCAATCAAAATATTTTATAGTACTTTACTTTTGGCAACATTTTATTTATAAAAGCCCTAAATAGTTACTTACTTAATTCTACATTAAATTATAAAAAACAATTCTTAGAAAATGTGTCCATAAATCTTGCATCAACCATATTTTTCCTTTAAATTGGTGAAAAGTGTTGTAAGTTACAGGAAATGATGTCACTTTCACTCACTGATGAGATCTGAAGCACTGAAAAGTATCTGTGCTCTCTCTGAGAAAATATTTTCATCTAAAAACTTCTTACACCGAGAGTT
>JAUCMR010000046.1:14425334-14446688 GCA_032357425.1 Enteromius argenteus | reverse complement strand
TGATAATGTTCAGTGCTTTGCTACAATCTGTATTGTTAAAAGCACTATATAAATAAAAGTGATTGATTGATTGATTAGGTAGTAGTAGCCTATTCTTTAATTACCTGGCCGAAATAGGTCAATTAATAGTGCTTTTGGAAAAGATAATATCCATAAAAAGGTACCAGTAGGCTACTGTAAATAGATAGTAAAGCCAATAGTTACAAGTATCTAAATAAACTGTAGTAATTAATACTATGAAAACTGAAATGGGTATCAGAAATTGAAATACATACCACAGGAGAATAACTGAAATAACCACAAACACTTGTGGAATTTACAAGAAAATAGTATAGCATTTACTAAAACTGAAAAGTTTTCTTATCACCTCTAAAATATTGACTATAGCAGAGGAATAAGGATCAGCTTCTAACAAATAGGAAACTGGAAACAGAGGAAACAAGCCGTTAGTAAGATTCAACTATATATTTATTGCCTCTGCATTATTTAGAGGTAATTAAAAATATATTTATACAAACATACACCAGTGAGTTTTAAGTACCAAATGTAAAAACAGCTTGCCACAACACACCTCATGAAACACGGGGGTGGATGTATCATAGGTAACTCTGTCTGCAGCTCCATAAACCTCTGGTATTCACGGTTGAGAGATTGAGGTTGAATTGATTAATTTCTGCAACACAAAAATATCTATTTGTGCATGTAAGCAAGAGTAACAAGTCTGACAATTATTAGAGATTTAGGTAATTGTAATATTGCAGGAAAGAATTAAAGTGGACTCAGCTCAGATCTAATAGCTGGACAGCTGTTCTTATTTAACCAACACATTTTTGAAGCATAAGTTTTGAATCAGATTAGAATGTAATAATGCACATGAAAATCATATTAAATAAACCCGATGTATGTTTTGCATGACCATTGTTCGTCGCTCTTGTCGAAAGCAACGAAAGTTCATTTTAATTTCTCTCTCATTCCGACTTTCATTCTCACTTCTAATGTACTTGCGCCATCTAGTGGATGTGTCCTGTAACTGTCAGTTAATATTTGGAAAACAAAATAAAAAACAATTAGAAAAATGCTGTTGGATAAGAACTACTTTGAGAATTATTTTGAACTGAAGATAAAAAAAATTATAACCTTAAAAAAGATAATAATAATATAGGCCTGAAAGAAAAACAGAAAAAAGAAAGAAATGGGATTATAAATCCCAAAACACTGTAAAGGAATGTGGCTTTTTGGCAAATGTAAAGAATAGCTTGTGGTGACTGGGCAGAGTATTCTGCTTACCGTGTGTACACTTCTTTTGTCATCTCTTTCTTTTTTCTTCATCTTCATTGTGGTCGTTCTTTCTCATCCTGTGTGGTGAGCAAGTCACGTGACGCAACTGCCTCTTCTCTCTCTCTCTCTCTCACACACACACACACGCATGACCTCACTCTCTCTCTGCCTCACCCTAACAACACACTCGCTGTGCTCGAACATAAACAAAGATAAAAAAGGATATGTGTATACAGGATACACAGGTATAAATTTACATGTTCACAGTTTGTGTTGAAGAAGGAAACATCCTACAGACAGTTTTAAACAATATGGGTTTTGTTTTATAGACAGGCTTTCAAAAACCTTCAAATAAAATCTACAGAAATCCATTTTTGCAATCTATGTTAAGAAATATATATTTTTAAAGCTATCATAATTATGTACTCAATGATTTAAAAAACATAAATTGTGATTGTGTCACTCTGTTAAAAATACATTTCAAAGTAATCAGTTGAGTATGTTTTAAAAGAAAATAACATTTCAGTTTTTTTCTTCTTCAGAATTTTTCCAATGTGTTACTTTCTGTTTCTTTGTAATTGTTTTCAGACATTTTCTGCCAGATTCTGAAGCAGTTTGGTTTCTGCTCGAGCTTTATTTTCCAGTGCATGGCAACTTTTCGAAAGCACACTGTCAGATTGTTTATTAGAGCTTTAGTACATCAGTTAAATGTTTCACAAGACGTTTAAAAATGAAATCTGCACACAATCACTATCAGCTCTTTGCCTGTGACCTTTTCCGCTCTCTTTCTCTCGCCCTCGCACATGCATTTAAACAGGATGAGGCAGAAACACTCAAGAACAGATAGGAAGAGGTAGCATTTTACATCCTGCACTTGAGAATGGACTTTGACTACCAAAAGATTAAAGGTCAGCTATTTTACAACACCTTCTGAACTTACATAATCATTTTTTTAACCATTACAAAAAATAACAAAACACAAGCTAATAGTTTTAAGATAAGTTGTTCTTGCTTCTTCTGATGGGACACTGACGACTGGAAATACTTTCTTTTAAAATCTTAAAATGTCTGTAATTATTCAAATGTTGAAAAAGCTGTTATTTTTCACATGGTTATACTTATTTAATTAGGTAAATATATTTTTCGGTTTAGTGTCAGAATGAAGCTAGTCCATATGGTGCTCAAGCTGTGCTTATTTAGTTTTAATGTGATAAAATAGACTATAGGCAATTTCCAATAGAATTGAGAGTTAGTTTAGAAATACAGAAATTGACTAGACTTTGTGTAGTATAAAATGACAATGCAAATCTACATGATATTCCACTAGTATATTATTATAATGCTCAGACTGATTCTGACTGCATGGCTATACCATAATCTTTCAGCAGAATTAGAGTTACACAGAACATTTAATATTTATAATATCGCTGTTTTGTTGGTTGTTTGATATCTAGAATATTCTGTGTTGCTGGCGTGCTTGTAGTCAATGTGACGTTTCCGTTCAGGGTTATTTTGAGCCTGACTGTACTTGTGTGATTCTAACTGTATCTCAACCTCTAAATTTTGCACACTGGCATCTATATTTATATTTAGATACTAACATCTACAAGTTAATGTTTAATATATGAATGCATTTAAAGATAAATACATGTAAAAGTCAGTTAAGAGTTAGATTGAAGGCACTATGAAGAGAACCATTTTAACAAATTAAATGTTGTTCACGTGCATCTATCATTTACTGTGGATGATTTTTTAAATACTATCTGCTTTAACAAATTCAGAATTGATTCTGTTTCTGTACAGATGCTGAATCTCAGCAGAGAGAAGAGCGATTTAGCGCTATTCCTTCCCATTACCCGAGACCAAAGCCCCGTCCATCTGTAGCTCCAGAGAACAATCTCACCACCAAGAAACCTCCCATTAAACCCCGGCGGAGCATCAAGGGTCGTCCCACAGCAGAGGAATTAAACCAGGGCCAGCAGAAGGAAAATGAGGTGAATCTGTCAAGCAATAAATTTGCAGACATGATGTAAAAATGTCTGCAAAGAGCTTTTCTACATAGCCTATATTTCTTCAAAACAAAAACACTTCTATCAGCGGTCCGGCTGTTCTACATTATCTCTAAAAAGCCCTTTGAAGCAAAGAAATCGCAGGTTGGTCAGAGGCTTTTTTTTCTAGGCGAAATTTATAATGTACAATACTTTAAAGCATTCTCAGATAATCAATGAGAGAGTAGCTGGTTAGATTTCATGAGACGTTTAGTGTCTTGAACCAGAGTGATCTGCCCTGTAAATATTATTTGCACATCTTGCTGCACTGTAAAAAAAATGACTGAAAAATAAATGGTTAATGCTAAAAACCGTAAACTGACATTTCCAGAATTCCGTGCATGGCATTTCAAATTTAGTTAGAATTTGATGTTTTTTCTTTGAAATAACTCTGTTTCCTCTTAGTTTTTTCTTATCAGTTCTGTTTATTAGGGTTGTTTGTCACATGTAATGTTGTTAAATGAATGTCTATTGCATATTTCCATTTAATGATGGTGTTTAGTGTTTGTGTGAATGACTCTGAGCTCCTTCTATATATGTTCATATTTAAAAGCTGCTTGCATTCGGTGTTTATCAGTGTATTTCAAAGCTACAGAACAGATTTCAGTACTTTAATAAGTTGGTATATTAACATTATATATCAGTTAATGAAATTACGGTATTTAACTGTAAATTTAACTCAAAACTTTAAAACCTAAAATGTGATCACATTTTTTTATCATACATTTTTACGGTCAAATTCCGGCAACCACAGCTACCATTTTTTTACCGTAAATTTTACTGTTTTTTTTTTTACAGTGTGGGGCTTCTGAAGACATCATTTCAAAATCGTGTCAAGCTGATTTGTTTATGTTTATCATGACATTTGCATGCTAGCATGTAAAACCGCGGAAAAACATTGTAATGCAATTTTACATCCTTTTAAATATTTTTAAACTGTATTTAAATGACATCCTACTTGTATTCTCTTTGTTAAAGACCACAGTGAAGCGGATAGATCCTGCTCTGGTTCTGGGTCCCTTAAGGCCCCTGGAGGCTCTGACTCCTTCTCTGCGTGCTCACACTCTTCTGTGGTTTGAAAGAACACAGCTGCCTCGACTGCACAGGCCCGGACAGCCTCTTCCTCGCTGGCTCCACGGTTTCGCTACACGCAGGTTACAGCCACATCTAAATATTCTTCCAAAAACATAACAGAAAAAACAGGTGCACAGGCGATGGTGCACAAACACAGATGTGAAACAGTGTCAAATGCATACTATTCGGCTCACATTTTCACACAACGCATCTCTCTCACTCTCTCAGGGAAGCAGAACAGCTGCTGCAGGATAAGCCACAAGGCTGTTTCCTGTTGAGGCTCAGCGAGTCAAAGATTGGCTTTGTGCTGTCTTACAGGTACGCTATTTTGAACACACACACAAAAAACACTAGTGTCATTCTTAAAGATATAGTACATAACTATAAATAACGATTAGCATTCATACCAGTTCAAGATAAGATTGTTTTGTTACTGTCTGCTTTAAATTTTGTCTTTTTTGTTTTTAATTGGCTTTCAATGTTCTTATCAACTCATTCAGAAAGAGCTTTATTGCCAATTATGTTTGCACATACAAGGAATTTGTTTTGGTGTCACAGCTTCCAGTACACAGAGACAACAACAACAACAACACAAAGAAGAATAAAATATAAACAAAAAACAATAATACATTTAAATAAATAAATTGTATGTACAAGTGTGCTATGGATAAAATAGAAATAGTATAGAAATAATGATTAGAAATAATAATAGTAGTAGTAGAATAGTATAGAAGCCTTTATTTGTCACATACACTGTTACATGCGGTGAGATGAGACCCCTCTTACCATACACAAGCATCACATTTGGGGGGGAAGACAGGTCAGTCGAGAGGTAGCATAGAAAAATAAGGAAATAAGATACATTAGGAGAAGGAGGGAAAAAAACCCTCCCAGACTATCCTTCGGGAAGGGCAGTGTGAGATCAGGGGAAAGAAATACCTCAGTAAAAACACATGATCACAAGACATAACACTTCAACAGGGGATGTGGAAGTAGTCGAATGTAGGCAAACAGCCAGCCGGTCCTGCAGCAAGAGAGCGCTGGTCACCGACCCGCCTTCCCACACTGGGGGGTAAAAGCACACGAATGCGTGGGATGCGGGGGAAGGTAGTGATTGTCTCTCTGTAGCTATGTACATTTTTGTGTGTGCGTGTCAATGATGTGTGAGCCTGTGAAGTCTGAACCAGTCCGCCACAGGTGTCCTTGGAGCAGGGAGGAGGAATTTCAGAGCGTCCCATTATCTTGCTCTTAGGGGGAAGTTGTTTTGTCTCCAGCAACGGCCTTGGCCAAGGCCAGGCACCTTAGCTGGAAGAAGGGGGGGAAGCCGAAAAATAGAAAAGGGTACTTTTTCCAATTTTGGATTAATATCTGCCAATTTCACAGATATCTAATGTCCGTCACTGGTCCCCAGGTCTGTCCAAATCCTGTTGCATAGCCGCTAGTTTCTCCAGGATGTTTTCCAATTTACGGTCCATAGCCATTGCCGCTTTTACCAATCGTCAATACCCCAGGGCCTCACCTAATCCAATCAGCAGAAACCCTGTTATCAAAGTTCCAAATAGATAAATATCTTCAATATCCTCCAGGGACAGAGCGGTCAGACACATGACACGCCACTTCTCCCACCCGTCCATCATGTATCCAGCTGCAAACGTTCCTGCAGGAAAAAAAAAAGGATGAAGGATATACTATAATGTAGGAAGATTAAATAAACATCGGTTATTGACCATATTTTTATTGCACATTGGGAGAACTATTAACTGTAATATATTCAATAATATTGTATCCCTTGTGAGGATAGAATGATTCATGCAACGCGCTATGAAGACCCGTTTTGAATCAAATGCGACGCAACTGATTCTGAGTTTCAAAAAGCTCTGTTGATACATTTTTCGTCGTATTAAAAACATTTCATGACATGACACTTACTTTTTTTAGGATTAAAAACTGTTCAATGTAAGATAAATTAATGAGCCAAATGAAGTCATACGACACAGGAGTGTATCAGAGTTTGAACAAACTGGTTGTGTGAATGATTCAATGACTCACTAATAAAATAGTTATTTCTTTTGTTCATGAAAGAGTCAAATCAGTTGCATTTTAAAACAACTTTATAACAACTCACTCATAAAGACTCACTCATATGCCACCTACTGGAAACATAAAAATGCTTCTGTTCGTTTTAAAATACTTTTATATCAATAAAATACTACAGATGCAATCTAATGCAATGATAATTAGGCTATGTGTGTTCAACTTCATTGTGGTGCCATTGTCTGTATTTGCAACATCTCTAATCTCACTCCCTCACTAAATAACAACTTTATTAAAACCCAAGAGGAGAAGACCGGTGTCGTCATTTCATAATTGAAGAGGAGGAGTATGGATCATCTGGTCCTGTATATCTAATTGCTGGAGAACACAGCCATCATAGAAGCCTGGATGACCTAATCAGCTACTATACCCATAAACCTGTGGGGCCTTTTAATGAGATGTTGACTGTACCTTGTGTGCAGGTACATGGACAGTTTTCCCTAGCTAATTCCCTTCTGATTTTAAATACAGAAGGGGAGATATTAAAGATAACTTTACATATGATTTTCCTGTCATCTCACTTCATATCCTGTCTTGCTATTTAGCCTGAAGGGAGTTTTGCGGAAATTAATAGGTGCAGGGTGAACGATGAGGAAGAAGAGAGGAATGGAAAAGCAATAGATCAAGAGGAGCAGACAAAACTGGCCGTGTCCATCAGTCCAGCTGTTCTGAATTCATTCCCCACAGACCCCTCCAATGAGACCACTCCTGCAACAGAAGAGCAGTGCACTGCGCAGTATGCAGCCGTGAGAAAGCCACTGAAAAAGACCCAGTCGCTGCCAGAATGCAAGTGTGGAACTGAAACAGCGCCTCCTGGGCTTGAAGTGAGTAGATTACAAGCACTGAAACTTCCCCCTCTCACATTCTTTATAATACACTTTGAGTGATGATAAAGCAGGCTAAAATTTAATATCTGTGGACAAGAATATCATTAAGATGGGTTCTTTGTTGAGCATCCTCTTTTGGTTAGTATTTCACCAGCCCTACCCACAACTGTTGACGGATACTGGCGTATTAACTGAAGCCGTCTCTCTTTGCACTTGACTACTTAAATTATGTATTTCCTGTATTAGAAGATTTGTATTTAAATTTATGTTCTTTGATTTTCATATATTTAATTATTTTATTATTTTTGGACAAAATCTTGATGATGGATGACAGTTAATTAATAATTAATCGATGTGTCTTGAATGTCTCAAATGTTTTACAAAATACATAAAACTAATTAAACAACACTTTATATTTAACCAACAAATTACATGTAATTATTTCACTTAGTAATAGTAATTTACACTTAGTAATTTGGGCAGAATTGCAGATGCTTGTCTTTATATACAAGAATATAAAAGTTTGACGGAGCGTTGAGTTTTGGGAGATGTCGTTTTCACAAATCATGCTTACGGATGAAAAGCTCATTTATATCTGTTTATTAAAACACACTCGAGAGTGGAGTCTCTGTCCAGTCTGAGGTTTTCACGATGCTCTCTCCATTTCAGAAACGCCACGCAGAAATTTGTTCTCGCTTTATTTTGTTGATTGTTCCAATATCTTCTTGCCTCAGTTTGTATACATCAACGTTGTTTGGGATTGGGGAGAGTGTAATCATGATCCATGATATGGAAATGCACAGTAAATAACTACCACTTCCGCATTTGTCCATGCGTGTTGCCGTAGTATTCACGGGCGGAAACCGAGGATAGCGCGGATACTGCGTCATTGATAGGCGACCAGGAACAGGGACGGTTCATTATTTTAATCTGGAATTTCTTTGAATTTACAAATCCTACAGAACTTTTGAGATAACGTAAGCGCACAACTGCATGAAATATATAACACTGTTCAAGTGGTTTTTGGATATTTTTATTACAAAAATCATATATATTGTGCCTTTAAGTTTTAGATCAGCCTTCTAAGTCAGAATTTTGATAAAGTTAAAGGGATAGTTAAACCCATAAACAAAACACCCATAAATGAAAATGTGGTGTTTATCTGCTGACCCCCAGGGCATCAGAGATGTAGGTGACTTTGTTTCTTCAGTAGAACACAAACGGAGATTTTTAACTCAGATCTTTGCAGTCTGTCAGTTATATAGCAGAAACCTGTGGGTAAGCAGATACACATCACATTTTCATTTTTTGGGTGAACTATCCCTTTAAGAACAGCTAATGGGGATGCACACATACTGCAAATAAAAGTTTCTTGCATTTCTCCCTTTGCCAAGTGCATTCCATACAGCTAAATTACAACACACAGGTAGGGCACCTACCAAAATCCCCACTTTAAAGCTTTAACATAGCATGCTCACTTTACTTCTGAACTGGACTTCGTTTGTAGCTTGTCACATGGAAGCCACAAGGTCACTCAATGAAGCTAAGCAGGGCTGATCATGGTCAGTACCTGGATGGGAGACCACCTGGGAAAACTAGATTGGTGTTGGTAGAGATCTTAGTGAGGCAGCAGGTGTGGGGTCCTTATGCCCCAGTATAGTAAGCATCGACTTTTGGATGAAACGTTAAACTGAGGTCCTGACTCTCTGTGGTCATTAAAAATCCCATGGCAAATTCCGGGTCAAATTCCCTACACATGGCCTCCCAATAGCTGTATCTCTCTCTCCTCTTCAGCTGGTGTGTCGTGAGCGCACTGGTGTTTTATTTCTATTTAAAAGTGTTTAATGTTATTTTGCTCCTTCTAGAATGGCAGTTCTGAGGTTGCTGAAAGACCTTCAAATCTAACAGGGGATCAAGTTTCTCTTGTGGATGTCCCGTATGCTCGAGTTAACAAACCCCCCAGAGCAGTATCAGAAAATACCCATAACTTCAGTGCCCAACCTGACCTCCAGGGAGCAACAGCAGCCTTTGCCCCTCCATTCATCCCAAACTTTGACACAACAGCAGCAGACCCGAAATACTGGAAACTGGAGCCCTTGCACACGTACGAAGAGACCCCGCACACACGCAGTCGTCCGGAAGAGATTGACTGCTATGCCGTGGGGTGGAGGAGGCAGGCGGCAGGGGATGAAGGTGAGGAATGAAGACAACGAGCATCAAAACTTGCATTTTGTGTCTTGGAGTTTAAATATAAGAATGACTAAAATAATATATATTATATAAAACATGAAAATGCTTATTTGCTACATTTTGACCTTTTCTTCAGTGAACCTTCCAAAGAATCACCTGTATTCAGAGGTGAACATCAAAGGTGCCCAAGAAGGCTCTGCTGTACCAAGACCAGGGCCTAGTCTTCCTCTCAGACCGCCCCCAAGATCTGCTCCTCTGCGACCAGAGCTCACTGGGCTGGTACATATCCATGAGAATATTTTATGAGTGATATTTTGTGTAGTATACAGTGCTCAATCTGTTCTAAAAATGCTACATTTTATGATTTCTCCCTCAGAGCATTGGTGTGTCCCCACTGACAGCTCAACCTCAACACTCTGGTTTTCATTATTCAGAGCAGCCGGATCTGAACACTTCCTCCAGCTCCATTTATGAGCAGATTCCTGAAAGACCAAGAGCATGTCTGCCCCCGCCAAATCCCAAACGCTGACCCTAGGACTGTATAGACCTCTGACTTGAGCCAAAAAAAGTCTTTCTTTTGTAAAAACTCAGAATATATATGTGTACCAAAAATTGCATTATAGCCTGTATATATTTATATGGCGTGTTAATAGTAACCTCCCCATGGAGGTTGTAGGCATGTTTATCTGTTGTTTTAAAAATCTATTTAAACTGTATCTGGACATACATTTATTATTTTTTCATAGAATCAGTGATTTTCATCAAATATATTATTCCAATTACAAACCAACTCCTGTTTGTTTCAATAAATTGCAGCACTCCCCAGTCATTTTAAATTACCCAAATGGGTCATTCCTGGTATCTGGTAACATTTTGGCTTCATAATTTTTGCAAAAAAAGTTATGTTTTTCATGTTTTTAGCATTCTACCAAAATAGTGACATTTAAATATACGGAACACATACAAGCTCGGTATTCTATCAGAATTTCCACCCTATTAGTTTCACATTCTATGGTCTATAAAAACCTAACAGGGTGGAAAATTTTGAGCTAAATTAGCTGTAGTTTCTTCATTGATCAACATTTAGCTCTCCAACCCTTTACAGATGAACATAACCTTTCTGTGTCAGATATGTTTTTTGATTGCATAAACATTCTCCATAATATAGCCTAACAGGGTGGAACTTTAAGGGTTGTACAAGCAGAATGTTTCAAAAACATAAAAAAAAGGTAGGAGGTAAGCTAGTGAGAGGTGACGTTTACCTCCATTTGTACAGTTACATTACAGCTGAAAAATAAACAATATTACTTCTTGATCTCAGTGGAATTGTAGTCTATTTTAGAAGGCGAAGTATATACTTAACAGGGTGGAAAATGACTTTAGGGGCAAGGTAAATGAAGAAAATTGTAATAAATAAATATAGCTTCACATGATTTATATGTATGAGTAGATGAAGATTAGCCTGGTCCATAACATAATTAAAAAATATTTAGAGGTTTTTATGATTTCATGGTTTATATTTCTAGTGGAAATTGATTACTTTGCACTGAGGTCATAATTGAACACACATATCATTTAAAAGGTTTGTAAAAAAACTAAATATTTTTAATGTCTATTATCTCTGTTTAAGTGATCAATTAGACCTAATATATATAATTTCAGCAATTCCTTATATGTGACAAATTTTAGAGAAAATATGAGTACGTAAATCAGACACAGAAAAGTCACTGTATAACAGGAATGACCCAAATATTAATGATACCTTCAGGTGAGGTTTGATAGATCATAACATCACTAGCTTTTCCACATATAATTATTTTGTTGATGATATTACCATAAAAGGTTAAGAATGCACTAATCACTGAACAAGGGAGCAGACACACAAATGAAAGCATATTTCAGAGAGTGAGCACACACACAAGAGTATTTCTGTAAAACCCTCTTTATTTCCACAAACAAACTCCATACTGATTGTGAAGAACACAGCACAGTTCTGCATTTGGGCATCTATTATGAGAACGCTCACAAAAATGGACAAAAAAAATAAAAAAAAAGTTTAAGATGATGCACTTGAAGCCACCCTGGAATGGCTGCTTAATGTCAAGCAGTTGGGTGATCTGCTTGATGCTTATTCCTCAAATATTTAATGAAGGCTAACTTAAAAACAGAGTAAATCATTGACCATTTACCCCAATATGGGTAATTAATTTATTCAAAAACAACATTCTCAACACCCCTCCCTTCTTCCATTCCCACAATGATCCCTGATCGGTTTTTGTCTTGTTGTAGAAAACTCAGTTCTTTTTGCTCTTTGGTGAGTCATACTTTCTCTTGCTGGAGTACCACAGGAGCAGAGGAATGCCAATGGAGGGAAGGGTCATGACACCAAAAGCTGCCCAGTCCAGCTTAAAAAACAAACAAAAAAGGTTTCAGTGCAGCAGCACAGGCTATCATAGATTAGAGATCATTATACACTGTTTTTCATATTAACACTTACATAATGCGGAGAGAAGCGTCTGTCGAACTCTCTCTGGGCAAGAATGCCTCCCTGACCCGGAGCACTTGTGTAACCAACCTGAGAGATGAGAGAAACTAAATCAATCAATCAATCACCTTTATTTATATAGCGCTTCTAATACATATTGTGTCAAAGCACTGTATTTTGCTAACAGCTGGTAACAACATTTCAAATATTGTATTAACACAACTTTTGCAAAATATAATATAACAGTTAATCGAGGTACGGAATTTTATTTTTTCTTCATCTTACGCTGACTGTACAGTAAAAGTAGCCTGTGACTCCACTCACCACAACCTGACCGCCCTCTTGGGCGAGATAACTAACAGAAGCAGAGGTGAAGTTGAAGTATCCAGCTTTGAGCGGTCTCAGAACCACTGTGTGAGAAACATTACTGGCACTGTAGAGAAGAAGAGTTAGGGAACATAATCTACTGAAGCACAAAAGTAAATATAGCATCCCATCCTGACCGTCTGATCAGTACTGATGATGTTAGGTGCAAACAGACAGAAGTGATTGATTGATGGCCTAGTGTGATTACTTTAAGTGTCTAAAGTACTCAGAATACACTTAAAGGGATATTTCACCCAAACATGACAATGTGGTGTTTATCTGCTGATATATATATATAAAAAGGTAAAGCACACAGGACAGAGACTGCTTATGGAGGAGGATACGGAGCAATACGATCCCACTTCACATTGAGCATTCCTGAGACGATGCCAAAATCTTCAGGGGGAAAGGAGTCATCAGACAGCTCCACCTCCAGGGCAGCACTACAAAACATAAACATGCATAATAAAATACAACAGGTTATAAGGTGGTCCCACTAGTACTGTGTGTAGCCCACCCTCTGTTAAACATTGTGCTGAACTCCGAGACAGACAGACAGAGGACGATACCTGGTGCCCACGTTGTAGATGCTGTACTGCAGGGTGAGATCTCGCCCCTCTACAGCGTATCGGTTCAAAAGAGACTTGGAGGCTAACAGACGAGCGCCTTCTTCTCCTGCCACCAGAGCCACCAGAGCAAACACACAGAGCAGCCTCATCTGGGCAGAGGAAAACATACATTTATAACACTATACTTGTAAAACAGCAATGCATGTTGAGGTATAAACCGATCTGAACAAGTAAAGTCACTTGAGTGAAAAAAACCCTGTCTATATTTAAGAGAATACAGAATGACAAAAACAAGAGCATTAATGACTAAGTCTATAGTACCGTAATGAATGAATGAATGAATGAATGAATAATAATGCTCATGTTTGCAACGTACAGTTCTATAACAGCAAACGTACAAATAAATCCAACAAACCTTCTTTAATTGACGTTTAATTATGAAAACACGACACTTCAATCAGATCCTATGCTTACGTGTACAACACCAGCCCGCAACAAACTACTCAATCTCATCATAATAACTGTACAGAGCACAGGTAATAGTTTTAACGCACCTTAGTGACAAATAAATACTGTTTACGAAGCTCAATCACTCTACTATACAATAAAACGTGACAAACAGGGATTACGTGTACTTGACACGTAACGCTCTAGCGTTAGATTAACGTTAATCAGACAACGTCGTCTGCTTGCGTAAAGAACACCCAAACATGTTTTAATGTCACTCGCAGAATATTTAGTTTAACAAAGAAAAATATTTAGCAGCCACTTTACCTTCGTCTGCTGGTTTGAGCCCCCAAATTACGAAGACAGTGGAGCGCACGCGCAGACGGTTTTAGTCTTCCGCTTGCATGACGTGTCCACAGTCTGTCCGGAAACACTGTAAACGCCACAGCGCCGCCTACTGCTTCGGCCTGAAGACGTGCAATTAAACATTTGTGTTCATGAGTCTGAAAATGCACAGCAGCTTTATTTTTTTAGATTATTAGAGTATTATTATTATTATTATTATTATTATTATTATTATTTTTTTTTAGAGTATTTAGAGGATAAATCAGGGAAAATTAGCACGTAAATAGGTTTAGTAGTACTTGTAGTACTGGTGGGGAGACTTGTTTTGAAGATGAATGTCCTATGAGTACTCTATATTGGTAACAAAACCTACACATATACCCCTTTTTAATTGCCTTGTTGTGCATATTATTGTAAAATTATATATATATATATATATGTGTATATATATATATATATATATATATAATAAATGGCCTGAAGTGTACATATGAAGCCGACTTGCAAAGGGTTTTGTGCTGTAATATCTTGAAAAGAAATAATTTCTTGATGTATATGGTCTGTGCATATAATCTTCCCTTGTCCCTTTCAAATATCATACTGAAACACTGGAATATCACATTTCAATAAATGCTATTTTAAAAGTGGAAATAAAACACATAACAATATTGGGTATGGTTAGTAAAGTGGCTCCATTTAATAATATTTAGAGATATGATAAGTTACTTTTGTATATGATACGTTTTATATATGATACGTTTTACATATGTTTTTCTTTTATAATGAGTAATACAGCAAAAACAGTATATAATGAAAACAACAGTAGTCATTTATCCAAATGTTACAATTATTAATCCATCAAATCTTAAACATTTAATAATTTGTTCTCCTTATATGCAAGTTGCTTGGGATAAAATTAACTGTTAGTAAATACATGTAAACATAAATCGATATTATATGAGTAACACTTTAAGGTGTCCTTGTTACACGTTATATGCACTTATTATTATAATAACAATAAATGATGCATAATTACATGCAAGTAACCCTAAGCCAAACCCAAATCCTAATTTCATCCATCTAGTAAGTGCATTTAGTTAATTAATATTACTCAGTATTTAACCCATAAATGTCTATTAGATATTTAGCCACTAAATAGGATTAACAAATACACTTGTCTTCAAATACCCCAAAAGCAGTTTGTTATAATGAAGCTGAATATTATTAAAAAATTTTTTACAGTTGCATTTAAATCTCCAGTGAAGCCATCAGCACATTCGTAGCATCCTCAGCTATTTCATTCAGTGCTGTCTTTAGCATTTTTGAGACTGTCACATAAGACTTTCTTCCTTTCACGACAGAGCCAATAATGGGAATAAAGCTCACAAGTGATTTAACGTCATCTTCTGATATAAGATGGAATATAGTACTCATCAAACTTAATATTGAACCTTCATTTATCTTTTGATGAAAAGGAGACTTCATCAGACTCTTCAGTTCCTCTACGGTCTTCCCAGATCTTTCACAGAGCCTCTGCAGGGATGGATCATCCAGACCAAATGCATGGTAGTACGTTTTTAGCTCGTTTGCTATGATGCCTATATCTACAGCAATCGAAAGACCAGGAATTGAAACAACAGCCGCACAAAGAGACAGAAAGGTAACTTTACCAATGTTTTCCTCTAGAGCTTTCTTTTTCTCATTAATCTCTTGCATGATATTCAGCAAACCCAACATCAGCACTTGTCTCTTATGCTGTGGAAGCTCTTTCTCCATCCTGTCCTGCAGAGCATTTAAATCATACTTTTCAAACTCCCAGCCAGAGATCAGGAACACAACAGGATCCTCTATACCAATCTCTCTCAGACCTACACATAACCAGGCCAGGTCATCATGAAAAAAATAATTAATATATATTTTAATAGGAATGCATGTATTAAGAAATCACTACATCAACATACATGTTTTGACATATAAAAAAAATACTTGTTCACTATAATAATCATTGTTCGAAACATTATCATGAGAACTGAATAACTAACCTTTTTCACAGTCCTCTCGGATGATATCCAGTGTCTTCTGCAGGTCAAAGTTTTCCTTTCTCTTTCTCTTTTCAGCCTGAACGCTCAAGTCCATCTTGGAACGAACAAAATAAAACCTTTTCCCCATCTTCATGATCTCTTTGGCCAGTTGAGTGTGGCATTCTCTGAACCGATCTGAAGCAATTATTATGAAAAAATCATAGCGTTCAAACTGAACCAGTTTAAGGTACTCATCAGCTTTGAATTTTGGTGTTCCAATACCAGGAAGATCCCACACCTTCAGATTTTTGTATCTTGGGTGAAGGTAAACCTCTGGTTCAGTAGTGGTCTCCACTACACCGGTTTTAGCAGAGCCCTCATCTCCATCTTCTAAACCCCTAAACGCATTGACAAATGTGGACTTTCCAGAGCCAGTCTCTCCCGTCACACCAATGTTTAGTTCTACAAGATCCTGCTTTTTGAGGTGTTCTCTGATTGTGTCTATCACTGATGGGAGATCCTGAGTAGATATTAAATCTTTAATACTCTTCAAGTCCTCCTGGGTTATGTAATCATCTTCAAACACAACCATCTAAAAGAATAAATAAACAACTTTTAAATAAAAATGAATTAAATATGAATTAAATAAAAATGTTTACATCTCAACTAGACGCCTGTAGCTAATTCTTTAGCACAAATGATATATGAAGAGTTCATCTGTTTTTTTCATTGTTCATTCAAATTAATCTCAATCAAACTACAGTTGCATTATTTTGATTAGGTTAAAAAACAGCAACAGCTAACTCACACAATAAAACAATACAAACATAATTAAAAAACCTACATTTTGAAAATGCAAAAACAAAATGAGTTATCTGTCTTTGCAAAATAAAGCCCGACAGGCTTATCGGCAGCTGTTGTATAAGACTGAAGGGCTTTATTCTGTGATAACAACCTGCTGGCTGTACATTATCCCTTACATATTTACTTTAATAATTTATTCCAGCAGTTTTTCTTCATCTGATATTTTATGAATAAGTGTCGTACCTGAGTGAAAACACTGATGACATCACTGTCTACGCTGTAGTTCAGTTTCCCGGTTGCTACACATTTAATCTCATACTCAGTCTCTGAACTGAGATCAGTCAGAGTAACTGTATCTTGGCTCTGCATCACAGCCTTAGATCTCCAGCTTTCCTCCTCCTTTATTTTGTACAATAACTTGAGCTGTATTGTAGCAAGACACGGTGGAGGCACTTTTAAAACCACACTGCCATCTCTGACCTGTTCAATGATGGGACAGGCTGGTTTTGATGGAGGAGTGAAGACAATGGCTTCATCACATCCATTTTCATACAGGAGAATGCAGGAACCTGGGTTATTCTCCATCTCTTTTGATGCAATGCTAAACCTTGCTGTTTTGCGGTCCTTTGAATCGATCAAGCTTTTAAACAACTTCAAGTTGCTCCTCATTGTATTTTTGACTTTCGTAGTGAGCCATGTCTGAGATTCAGGGGTGCTCTCGTTGTTTCTTCTGCTTGATAAAGGACTCAGGTAGTCTTTGTGTTTAGAAAGAAGCACATCTGGCCACTTAAGGGATGTAAAAGTGTAGCAGACCAAATCTTCAACTTCCAGATCCATTAAACATTTATCCAGGTTAACTTCTACCTCTGCTCCACAATCCTTTAGTTGTCTGAGCAACGTTTTAACCACGTCTGATTCTTTTTCTTTCTCATTCAGCCAATGTTCAAGATCACTTTTTCTAAACGGAGATTCCTCGTGTTCATGTAGAAGATCAATCAGAGCTGTAACCTCTTCCAGGTCCCCTCTGATTTTTGGCAACAGAATCCCAAGTTTCTTCACGAGACTCAGCTTATAGTTGTGACAGTTTCGCTTCATGTTCTCTATTTTCTCATTAACTGCAGTAAAAGTCAAAGCAGGGGTGTCTTTCTGAAGGTCACTGCATTTCATCTCAACCACACTTAAACTCTCAATAACTAATTCAAAGTTTTTGATTAGATCAATGCTGATATCTCTCTGAAGCTTTGCAGCTCTTGAGTGTAGTTTGTTCAGAGGATAAAGCCACACTCTCAATGGAACAACCAGTTCTTTGTTCTCTCCCAGCAGTTTTGGCAGTTCAGCATAAACCTTCAAAGCATCTTCAAAAGAGGCTGGATTAGATGGTAACTTGAAGTCGCCATAAAATGTACAACTAAATTTTTGGACTGCAGTTTTCTGACTGTCGTTCATGCTGAGATCAATGTTTGCACCTACTGAAATACCCTTTAGTTTATCAAAGGCAGCTTGCACTTCTCCTGCTACGGTGCTTTCGTTCTCATCTGATGAAACTTCTCTATCAAACACAAAGCAGGCGTCTGCTCCATACAGCACTGCTGTCACTACATGTGTTGCAGTATCATTCTCAAAGACCTCGTGATGGGCAATATTCCCAGATGCCAAGTGGTTCATGGTCAGTTCTTTAAACATAGAGGTTGAATGATAATGTAAGGTCAGTCTTTGCTGTTTGAATGACTTCTTGGTGTCGTTGAGGTACTTGGCAGCTCCACCAACATGAAGGAGTCCACCTAAAAGACTCAGTTCCAGACAGCTGTCAATGTTTAGTATGCTAGACTTCTCTTCAATCGAGTCTGACGCTATTACTTTGAAATCTGTATTGATTTGGTGATGTGTGCGTATGCTCTTCTGCAGCTGCTCTTCATCCCAAAGAGTGATTCCTGTAGAACGAAAAATAAGTGCATTTAATATTTTGCACAGGTTTAATTTTTTTATATATACATGTATATTTTAGTAGCTACCTGGTACTAACGCATCTTTCCTGCAGTCATACAGCATCCCCAGTTGGAAGGGTCTCCCAAGAGCTGCAGTTTCTATGACATTCACTCCCACTGAATCCATACTGAAGACAAGGCATATAAAAGAGAGAAACTGCAAACAAGTGAGGTTATAGTTTACAGTTATATCAGCCCATGTAAAAATGGCAAAAGAATCAAAGTATACTGTAGTAACACTAGTCAAACTTCTTTTTATTTATACATATTGTCACGCTGATGTGGGCAAAATTATGTTTGGAAAAAATTTCATTAAGTTTGATAAGCATCTACACAACTGTCATGAGTTTCAGCTGGAGTTCCCTCGGGCTCCGCCAGAGGGCACTCCAATCAACACAAACCACAGACTTTCAGACCATTATCCGGACTACATTACCCATCATCCATTTCACCATCATACCACCAATTGATCACATACACCTGCAGATCATTACCCACGCCCACACAGTCATTAACACCAGCATAAAAAACAGTTCAACTCATCAGTTCACCACAAAGTCTTAATTTGCTCTGGCAAACTTTTCTAAGCGTTCTTCTCATGTTTTGTTTTCCTGTTTTGTGACTTTGGATTGTTCATTGGTGTTTAGATTGTTTGCTGCCTGCCCCGAACTCTGCTTGTGACCCCGACCTCGATTCTGCCTCTTCTCTATTGCCCTGTTTGCCGTTGTGTGACCTTGCCTGTTTATAAACATGTCAGAGAATAAAAGTCTGCAATTGGATCCGCACGCCTCCGCCGCAATCACTACAGAAGACTTTGCCACTAATGATCCAGCAGGTTTTTTCAGACTTCCACGACAAGGTACTGATCCTTTACAGAAACTCTGTTCCATTTTTCAAAGGGGATGATCTATTAAAGCCTACGTTGAAGAGTTTCTTTTATACAGCCACCGAGTGGCTGGTGATGAGGCATTGATAAAGGACTGCTTTTGGTCTGGACTTGACCAAGAGGTCAGTTTCTGTTTAACCGATGATGATCCGGGGTGGTCACTGATACAATATATTGCTTTTGTTTTATTGTTTTGTGGATCCACGTTCACTGTGGGGGAGATGGAGGAGGACATCTCTCCTGGGAGTGTTGTGCGGAGGAGCAATAGCCCAGTGTTTGTCACCAACTTCATGCCTCAGCGAGAGTCATCACACAAGATGGCTGCCACCTCGGAGCCGCTGCACAAGATGGCGGTCACCTCTGAACCACTGCACAAGATGGCTGCTGCTTCTCCGCCCGGGAGGGCGTCTCAGTCATCTGCACCGCCCTGGAGGGCGTCTTGGTGACCTGCTCCACCCTGGAAGGGCGTTCCTGTCGCCTAAGCCACCCTGGAGGGCGTCCCTGTCACCTGCTCCACCCTGGAGGGTGTCTTTGTCACCTGTTTGGAAGCCGCTCCTTAAAGGAGGGGCTATGTCATGAGTTTCAGCTGGAGTACCCTCGGGCTCTGCCAGAGGGCACTTCAATCAACAAAAACCACAGACTTTCAGACCATTATCCGGACTACATTACCCATTATCCATTGCACCATCACACCACCAATTGATCACATACACCTGCAGATCATTACCCACGCCCACACATTCATTAACACCAGCATAAAAAACAGTTCAACTCATCAGTTCACCACAAAGTCTTGATTTGCTCTGGCAAACTTTTCTAAGCGTTCTTCTCATGTTTTGTTTTCCTGTTTTGTCACTTTGGATTGTTCATTGGTGTAGTGCATTAGAGGGAATCGGACACTTAAGATTTGATCGGAACATTGAAACATGAGGAGCCGAATTCCACAAAGAGGCCTCAAGAAAACAGGAAGTCATAAATCGGCCCATGATACCCTGTTGCCTGCCTGATGCAAGCAGATTCAGCAGACATTTTCACAGGACAGCTTGCAACATTAACACAAAAGAACACGTATTGAGAATCCCTACTCAGGAAGGAGATTGTCAATATTGGGCAAATAACCAAAATAATGGTGAAAGACACAGGACATCATTATCATTACATGGGTAAAATAATTAAAGATTTTGTTGGATGGATCTCCATCCCCCAACTCAGGACCAGACTGAAATTCCTGATGAGACCTTTAACCTATGATTTTCACAAAATCTGGCCTCACGATCACCGAAATGGCAGAAAACTGCTTTTTTCATGCCTATCCAGGCTGAAAATACACTAAACCGGACTTAAATCACTGATATGCATAACTGCATATTATTTGTAACCCACACCTTGCGCTATCATGTGTTAATCACTAATTGTATATGTATTTTGAATAACTATTAAATGGCTTATAATTTAATATCCGTGTTTAATATGGTTTTGCTTCAATCTTCTTGCTTGAAATGTTTCTTCCCATCAATTCTTGGTCAAATGTATCATATTCATGTTATAGAAATCATGTCCAAAATTGTACTCTGCAAGAGCGGGAAAATTCGGACCATGTGACTGATAAGATAACATTTTGGACTTATGATTTGGGAGGAGAAATCTCACCACACCCTGAGCTAGAATGATACCTATTGGTTAAAACCCGATTTTGGGATGTGTCCAAAGATGAGTTTAAAAGCCCAAGACACTCTTCAAATTACGCTCTTAGCTTACGCTCTTAGCCACAGCTCTTAGTTACAGCTTTTAGCCTCTGCTAAAACTATGCTTTTCATCACGTTTCGCGTTCTTTAAAAGCCGTTCCACATGCTCCAGTGTGCACGCCTGCTGCTGCCTAGCCACGATGAGAAGAAAACCAATCTAGTCTCGTTACTTTATTTCTTTACTTTCTTT
>JAUCMR010000046.1:14413214-14425234 GCA_032357425.1 Enteromius argenteus | reverse complement strand
ACATTCAATGCGATGTTGATGAGAACCTGTGGCATAATCGGCAAGAACAAATGGACTAAATGTGAAAGATAATATATATATATATACATTTTTTTTTATACATATATTTTTATTTTAGGTATTTCCACCAAGTTTCCTTTGGTAGTTTTTTTTTTTTTCAGTATCCCTTTGAGTTTGTAAAGTATTATATTGCATATTGATGGCTGTATTTTGTTATCCATCTGTAATGATTGATTGAAAGAATAAATTAATTTGACTACAAGTTGTGGTGTTTGATGGAAATCTTTGCTTATGTTGCATGTTTTTAATGTTTCGTGAGTGTTAGAGCATTTTGCTAACAAAATGAGTCATTTTGGCCATTGAGCTTCAGTTTTATCCTGCGTGTTAACTGTTTTGAAAATGTGACGTCAGAGTGGGCAAATGTGTTTAAGCAATCGAGAAAAACTGTAAACGCAACACAATCAGGAACAACAAAAATGTTTTTTTTAGACTACATTATTCTACTTCAAAGTTTTAATGTTTTGCTCGACAAGATTACGCAAGTTCGTTTCAAAACATTGTTTTTAAAATCGTTTTAAGGTACCTGAGAACGGCAGGCGTTCTGAAGAAAACACTATTGCTGAACGGCACGAAATTCTGCGAAATTAATTTTTGTTTTGACAAAGATATTTTTGTAAAGGTTTCATAGAGATATATTTGAGGGCGGAAAGCATAGTCCTTTGATATGAAATGTTTTTAAAGATTACAAACAAACAAATATTGTCTTTACAGTTACTAGATACATCATTTAATTTCTTTATACATTAAGCTTTGAGGCAGGCTAAACTAAATATGGTAACGCAATGCTTCTTGACGTCATGAATGTGCCTAAACTGTCCACTAGAGGTCTCTGTCGCATTACTGATTTTCTATCTATACGGTCTGAACACTTCTTCATTTGTTTTTGCATTGGTATATTAGGAGGCTCAGGTGGTGTTGCATTTACAGCAAAGACGACACAATGACCTTTACTGAAAAGCTTCTGTTAAATGGATAGTCTGACAATAAATTAGTGTGAGGGAGGAGAAATGGGGTCACACCCTGTGACTAACGCATTGAAAGAAAATTGTGAAACAGATGCGACCATATTATGCCAAGATAAGGTCATAGTGAGATCTGGATCTATTTACACAACCTATAGGCCTATTTGTCTGCTTTCACTTGGCCTCAAGAAATAATGTACAAACAAACAATTTTGTTAAATGTTTCTATTACAAATGAGCTTGATAGTCTACAGACTACACTACACTACAGTTAATGTCTATAAAACACAGTGACATCTAGTTTGTTTTGCCTATAACTATAACTAGTTTCCTGTTTGGTCTTTTTGTTCAATGATTAATTAATATTACAAACACATCTTTATCTCTGTCTGAATGAATCCAACCATCTGTCCAGCTGTTGACAGTGTAATGCATTTCACTTCAGATGATGGGAAGAACAAGGAGTGAAATGGGGAAATTTGAATCAGTGTAGCTTCGTCAGCGTAGTCCTTATCTAATGTTTCTGTTTACTGAACCTCTGTCCTGCCATTATTTTCAACCCCCCGGTTGAGATTTGCTGGCGTGTGTGATTGTTCCATTGTATCAAGTGTTATGAGATTTATTTTGAAACCTATAGCTTTTGTTTAGGGAGTGTTAAGGGATTGTTGGGGATAGATATCTCACTAAAACAACTCTGAAAGACTATCTCTCTCGCTTACACAAGCACACACATGCATTGGTACACTGTGTTCCGAGAAAGACATGTCTAGCTCTTTAGAATGTTCTGTCCTGCCTCAGCACTATTTCCCAGCTACGTGTGCTGCATGACACACGTAACATCCTGACATCTTATACATCTCAGAAAGATCAGTTACATTTGCAGCAGTTGCACAAAATACATGCAATGTATTTGCAAGTGGATAATAATAGTTATAGAATATATCTCACACACACACACAAACTTGCATGTTTAGTTATCCTTGACTCTATTTTCAGTCTGGATTTTTACTTGCAAAAAACCAAACCAAATCAGGTGCCCACCATGACACAAGTCCCCGTGAGTCTGTGTGCATTCAGGTTTAAGTCCCCACCACCTGTATGCATGCACACTATTCTTATTCTTAGCAACAGTTGTAGTTTTATACACACAACCCAAAGAACATTTGCAGTTTACATTTACTCATTTTGCAGACACTTTTTTCCAAAGTGACTTACAAAAATGTACAAATATTTTACTCCTACAGGTTTATAGTTATATTATTACTTTTAATGTCTTTATTATTTGCCTTCATGCATTCGTACCGTGTCCTTTATTAATTGAGTTTGTGTAATTGCAATATTTTAGACCAAAGGATGCTTGCTGTTTTCACAACTCTTGTTGTGTTTAAATTTCTTCCTGATTATATTTCAGAAATCAGTGCGTTTTCTACTGTTTAGGCTGCTAGCGTTTCTAAATCACTAATCGGTCAAACATGCAAAAAGGTTTGTTTGGTTTGGTTATTTTCCCATAGTTTACTGAGTCATTTGCAGCGGTTTCTCACAACATCCAGAGTGAGCAAAAGGGCTCAGAAAATCCCTCACACCCAGCCCACTCCCTCTTTAATCTGGTCGACACTACAGAGCACTTAGCACCAAAAACGACCAGACACAGGAACAGTTTCTTCCCCCAGGCAGTCCATGTCATGAACACTTAACAATACACTCACTGCTGGTAGCCTAATTATTATACATCAAAAAATAATAGGCTACTGCTTAAAAGGTTACAAACGTTGATTCTGAACCATTTTGACTCAGGGCCTCTTTTAGATGGTGTTTGGAAAACATTTCTCACTTATAAAACAGTTAGTTCCATTCCTCGATTCTGATTGGTCAGCAGATGTGTTTTATTCACGATATTGACCGCTTCACCCAATGGTTCTGTGTATCACTGAGCAACACCCTTAGCAACATAAACAATCAATAGTACAGCATTAAATCTGTTTTTAGTTTCAGGTATGATTATATATGAATATGTCCATCAGTTTACACTTTAATGACGCTGCAATCTCGTCTGTTTTGAAATTAAAAGACGGAAAACGTCTCATGCTGAGAGATAAGCAGATGTACGTGTGTGATAAAATATTAAATATGGTGTTAAAAAAATTATACAGTGGATGACAGCTCTATCTCTAACGTTAATCTATTTACGCTCCATTAGATGAATGACGGAACATTCTCTTGTCGTCTACTGTTGCTATCAGGAACTAATTTTAGGTGGAAGGATTTCATTTAACGAACTTGCTTCAGTTTCAATACATATATTTTTAGTTTTCATATTTTGTGGTAATCGTTTTATAAAAATAAGGTACTCGAGGCAGTGCTGTATCATGAATAAATTACGGCTGAAGGGGTTGAAATGTATAAAATAACATGCCCTTCAGCCGAGATTTATTCACGATACAGCCTCTCTGTATTGCTTACTTATGGCTAAAAGTATTTCTACATATTGACTATAGAGAGGCGCTATTGCGGTCCATACTGAAATGCTGTAAAAATCCTAATAAACCAATCACAAGGCTTAATTAACAGCATAACTGTTTTATTAAAATAAATTGTGAGTCAGATGCAGTTCTTATATAACTTTGTGTTGTTGTTGTGTGCTCACTGAATGATGTGGCATACAGGATGTGTCAGAGTGGGTCAGAACACCAGGCCAAAGGATCAGGCACAGCAAGAGCTGGTGGTGGAGAACAAGGAAATAACAGGCGATAACCTTCTATCCTGTACTTATGTGAATGACGTGAGAGAGTTCATGCAAAGTCACACTTCTTCACATACTGATAACCTCGGAGTGGGCTGTGGGGAAGGAACGGGAAACCTCCTGTGTGAAATCACCAGCTGCAGAGTTTCTGGAGAAGGGCATGATGTTTGTTTTTCACAGATATGCACAAATCAGACATCCAGGTAACACAATCTATAAACAAACTTTCCCAAACTAGAGTTTCACTCGCTGACCGGACACAATGTGATATTTGTCTTTAGTTTCATTAAAGTCCTCTTTATTTTATTTATAAATTTGCTCTGTAGCAAGTTCATTGCATCAACTGTTCATTTTTGCATAATTTTGATGATAAATGTATTCATTTATAATATTTAATATAAATATTATTATAAATTGGTTGGAGGAAGCTCCTAACTATTTGGTTAAAATAAAAAAATCTGACTTGCTATTAAAAATAATAATTCATCCAACCATTTTCCAGGTCATTTGACCTACAAAGATACATTTATTTATTATAAATAAGTAAATAATTTTTATATATGAATATCTGTCATAGCATTTCGAGGGTCATCTAGGAACAATAGAATATTGTTGTCATATAATTTCCATAAGTATAATAATAAAAAAAACATAACATGGAGGGGAGTATCTTGATGCTCCAAAAATTTTATGAGAGGTTATTTATGTCTTATGATAAATATGATTACTTGGCTTGGATTAAATGTAAAAAATAACAGCCAGAACTCCAACAAAGCCTGCCATAAAATCTCATTGTGAAACTTCAAAGATGGATAATATGTCACCAGCAAAAAATTAGTCTTGGAGGCCATAATACATGGAGGAATTTCCTTTCGGGTGAAAATTAAATTCCTGAACTGATTATTACGCAAGTCTCTCTCTCTCTCTTTTTTAAATTTTTTTTTATGGCATCTTTTTCAGCCGTATTGTGCAATGACTTGCAGGTGCAAGAGAAAGTGCGTTGTGTTATTTTACAGTCCTGTCAGAAAAACAGTGATGGTGTTCTTGTGTTTCTCAGTACTCTATTCTTAAAGGCCCGGTTTAGCCAGATGGCAGGCAGGGTGGTGCAGTGTCTCCCTTTCACAAGCCAAGTCAAACACTGGCCTCGGCCGTTCAGCTCTCCATTTCTGTGGGCCTCGCGCCCTGAGCACGAGAACAATGTTGGTTTGAAGCCTCCTGAGTTTCCCTCTGCCAGACACCAGCAGGAATGAGAAGAATTCCAAGTTATTAGAGAGAGAAAGATCATGTTCTGTGGATTAGCGGAACGGCTAAAAATACTTTGATCTCCTAACGGACTCCAAGTCGTTTTGTATCTTGGAGGAAACGCAGTATGCCGCACATTTTTAAGCCCATAAACTTTAGTGGAGAGAGAAGAATTTTGGAGAGCAATCAGTCTGGAGCTGGGTGGCCAGAAAGCAGATAGAAAGCTCTTTGTGTGTCAGCACACGCTGATAGGGGATTTTTAGATGCAGCACTGTTAGTTACTCACTAACTTGCATCCAAGTCCTTTTGACTACTAATGTCTAATTAAACTTTGAATAAAGAGATTATATTAGGCACTTAAAGATTATTCTCCTGATTAAAGGCAGTGGTGCATGCTTGCATTACCTTTTGATTGTTGGCAGCACTGAATCTTTACAGCATACTTTATGCTTGAGTTCAGTGGTGTATAATATAATGGTGTGTTCAAATCACTTTGGTCAGAGCAAGATGTACCTTTTCTTTGAAAGAGCATGTAACCCTCGTTAGGAGGGAACGGAGACATTACGTCATTGACTGACATCATGGGATCCCGCCTGGGAGACCAATGGACTCTGAACTTTGGAGAAAAAGCCAATGAGAATTGGCCAGTGGTTTTTGCATGCCTAGCCACTCCCCCGCACATACGGGTATATAGAATGGGGGCGTGCAAACCACCATTAGGTTCCAGCTGAGGAGCCGATCACAACCCACCCCTCAGCGCAGTTCGACCTTGTGGCAAGAGGGTCATAACATCTCCGTTCCCTCCTTCAGGGAACGAGGGTTACATATGTAACCGAGACGTTCCCTTTCAGTCAGTCACTATGACGTTACGTTATTGACTGACGTCATGGGGTCCCTATGGAAAACGCCACAACCCGGACTGTGTCACGTAGGAGACCCAAATCCTGACAGGCTGCGACTGGACAGCGTGTCAGGCCAAATGGAAGCTCAAACATAACCATCCCAATGCCCTTGGAGTCCAGTAAACAGGCCCTGCAGAGGTGCCTGGATTTTCTTACCAAAAGCAGGAGTTGGGGTCGGCACACACAGGTCCTGTGTGGAAGAGATCTTACTAAAGTGAGGGGAACACGGTGGGAAAAAAACGTGGGATAAGACGCCAGAGGGTGAAGGAAGCCCTCTGTCGGACACAGTTCAAGCTACTCCGCTAGTGAAACCAGATGTAACCGTTTGGAAACACTGGAAGAAAGCGCTTGGATCCAATGGAATGGCGCTGCATGCCGACACCCGCCTGGCCTCCCGGAATTACCTGATGTTATGTAAAAGCGCATAGTGTGTATGGGACACAGCAACTCGAGGGTCGGGTCTGCCTCCTCCAAAGGCAGTGCTTGCACGTTCACCACTTGATCCCGAAAGGGGGTAGTGGGAACTTTCGGCACATAACCAGGTCTGGGTCTCAGGATAACATGAGAGTAGGCCGAACAAAATTCAAGGCACAAATCACTTGAAAATGCGTGCAGGTCTCCCATCCTCTCGGCGAGAGAAGCACCAGTCAGTAAACAGACCCCACTTTAGGGTGTAGGCCTGCCTCTTAGAGGGGGCCCTCGTCTGAGTGATGGTATCCACCACGGCCTGGGGAAGGCCAGAGAGGTCTACAGAGTCCCGTCCAGAAGCCAAACATGTAGGTTCCATAGATCAGGACACGGGTGCCAAATTGTGCCCATCCCCTGAGGAAGGACCTTCCAGGGAGGGGCTGTCGACAGGAGCATGAGGTCCGGAAACCAGGTTCGGGTGGGCCATAGTGGCGCAACCAACAGAACCTGCTCTTGGTCCTCCCTGATCTCCCTCACAGAGTCTGTGCAAGGAGGCTCACTGGGGGGAAGGCGTACTTGCGAAGAGCCTCGGTCAGGGAATAAAACAACTGGCAGTGGGAGGATTCTTGGGAGGTGAAAAATCCACCTGGGCCTCCCCGAATCGACTCCAAATCTGCTGGATCATCCCGGGATGGAGTCTCCATTCTCCGGGTAAAGTGAGCTGTTGTGAAAGCGCATCAGCTGCACAATTCAGGTCCCCTGGAACCTCCTCCAGAGGAGGAGATGGTGGACGAGTGGCAACGGATTCACCTCCAGCCCGATGCTCTTGGCTGCCTGGAGGAGCACGGCCGCCAGCTCTGCCTCGGATTCTTTCTGAGCAGCCGCCGCAGTGCTGATGAAAGCCCCTCCTCTGATGCAGCGAGAGACATCTCATCCTCTTCCGGGGCACCAAAGGAGACGCTAGGTTCGCCACAGGACGAACCAGCGCCATCTTTCGGAAGTGCCACGGGACTTAGCATTGGGAGATCAGGAGGCCGTGGGCACTTGTCTGGCGGATTATTCCTAATTGTCACCCTGAGGTCTGCCAAGCCACTAGCCAATGCAGCTGAGGAGAATGAAATGAAAGAAAGCTGTGGCATGAACCATCCGCGAAAGCTGTCTAAGCATGACTGAGGCCCAGACAAGTGAGACAGCGATCATGGCTGTTGTCAGAGGTGAGGAAACTCCCGCATCCAGAAGCACACGGTCAAAAAGACATCCTGGAGGACATGCTTCGCGACCATGTAGCTGTAAGAAATTTGCTCTTTTAGGTTGGGACTGCTGAGGGGTGGACCGCGCACACAATTGTGCACCCAGTGCAGTCTCTCCACTGGAATGCAGGAACGCTCCGACCGAGGATCTCGAACAGCAGGTAATACTTTTCTTCTTTTTCTTCTCCAACTTCGCAAGAGATCGGCTCCGAAGCAGAAAGCTAAGGTGGTTTGCACGGCGCCATCTTATATACCCGTATGTACAAGGGAGTGGCTAGGCATGCAAAAACCACTGGCCAATTCTCATTGGCTTTTTCTCCAAAGATCAGAGTCAATTGGTCTCCCAGACGGGATCCCGTGATGTCAGTCAACGTCAGTTTATGCTATAAAGTGCTATAATCTGAATAGTTTTCAGATTATTATGGTATTTTGTGCGTGCTAGTGTTGTTGTAAATTATTTTTTAAAAATGCATTAATTTCAATAAATTTACCATCAATACAGACACCTCATCCATTGCATCTACCATATTTTCTCACTGACATGCCCCCAACTTGGAAACTCAAGGAAATGGTGGGTTAAACACATAAATGCCACCACAAATTCATGATTACAAGCAGTAAACTATGAACTTTCCTTAAAGTAATAGTTCATCCCAAAATCTGAATTTGATGAACACTTCTTCACCCTCAGCATTACAGTAATCCACATTGCTCCGGTCTATAAACAGATGCCTTGTGAAGTGCAAAGTTTCTAATAAATAGATCATTAGGGTATTTTAACTGGCCAAAATACAGTCAAGAATCCATAATAACACTTTTTCAGGTAGAAATATGTCTAAAATTTGCCAATAATAACAATTCTATAGAGCAGTTTTGGCCTGTAAGTGCTTTATCTGTGCGTATTTCTTTACTGATTTAGACCTTTTCAATGGAGAAAGCTATATTATGGCTAGAGGACTCTTTATATATTTAGTATAGGTTTGAAGTTAAAATGTCTGGATGGATTTGTTTTTCCACAAACACACAGCTTTTCACTTCACAAGATGTTAAATGATGAAATGGAGTCATGTGGATTAGTTGTAAATTATTATGAAGGTTTTATCAGCTGTTTGGACTCTCATTCTGACGGCACACATTCACTGCAGAGTATTCAATAATGAGCAAGTGACATAATGCTAAATTTCTCTAAATCTGTTCTGATGAACAAACTCATCTACATCTTGGAGAAAAAGTCATTATGACTTTATGTTGTCTAAACAGAATCTTTCCATCATGACTTGAAGGCATGCATTGAGTCATTCACGTACAGGATTGTCTGAAAACCTTCAGCTGAGATGTCAAACACTAAATCCATAGAAGCACACTTCACCAGCATGCCAAAATTTGACTGAAGGCCGGGCTTTGTAACAACTGTTACTAGTAACACATAGCAACACTCTTGGTATGTTTCATTCCATAACATCCATATGTGTATGCATACCTCAATGCTTTGTAGATGCTGACACAAATCCCTCAGGGTCATTGACCACCCAAAATAGCTTGAATAGCTCTGGTAATGCTCTGCCCTTTGTGGCTTACCAGTCAACGTATTTGAGAAAGTTAAAGTAGTGCAAATGTTTTCTTGTCAGACACTTAAGCATGGCTAATGTGTAATTTGTGTTTACATGGGAGGGCAAATGTGGCTCTCCTCTGTGGTAATACTGAAAGTCACTCACTTAAGGTTTTCTCTGATTTCTGTGGAGGAGAAAAAGAGAACCAGGGTCCACAAAACATCTGTATCCTCCAAACATTTGTCAAAAGTAACCAGTGGAATTTTTACATAACGTGGCTTCCCAGTGTAGGAAATGAGTGTGTTTATGTGGTTAAGCCATTTTCATTGGAGATTTTCAGTGGGAAATTTCAATTTAGAGAACTTTCAATGACTCTTTATGTTAGGGATGAGTAAAACCACATTTTTTTCCCAATCCAATACCAAGACCAGTTATTTCGTATATCGATACCACTGATACCTCTTTTAATTGAATTTTTCTCTACGATCTCCAAAAACATTATACCAGTTTAACACAAAAAAGCCTTTTTAAGGACAGGCCTGACGTGTAAATGATCAGATTTGTATTTTTTAATATTCAAGTATAAACCCTGTAAAGCTTAAAATATGACCATTTATTGACCCATTAGTCAAAATATAAAAGAACATATAAAAAAACTGGCATATATGTTTTATGTTGGTATCATTTACATCCATCCATCAGGATTTTTTGGTCCATATTGTATTCATTTTATTCAGAAGCCCAAAAAATATATATCAGCATTCATGCCTGTGTTCACATAAATAAAATAAAACATGCTATTTCACAAATAAAACTAAAAAAAACAATGTAATGTCAATATCAACAATGTTTGTCAGCATCAGTATCTTAAGTATCTATATTTCAAGATTGAGCCACCCATCACGATTCTGTGCCATTCAAGAAGATGTCTGATATCTGATATAACTCCAAAAAAAAAAAAGGAATACATCTTCAAATATCTTTCCTATATGAGATTTCACCAGGCAGAAATAATGCTCTCTCTATCTGATTTGTGCAATCTCAGCTTAAGTATTGGTCCCACAGGAGAATCTTATAACCACTACTCCTGGAATTTCAGAGGAGTGTCCCACCAGGTTTGGCTGAGGACCACATTTCATGAGATGGCTATGTAATCCAAAGCAAACCCTCCTGTCCTGATCCTGTCAACACCCGGTGTCCATCGCTCCTAGACATGCTTTCCTGGTTTCTATTGTGTGACGCTTCAGCTTTTGGAAGCGATGAAAGCCTTTTGTACTGTATAGCAATTTCAGAGAGATAGCAGATGTTTAGAAGATGTAACCTGATTACCGGGCAATATCATAAATCATCAGATGTAATGCAGGTCTGATGTGCTGTAATACATGGGCAGAAGGTACTGGTGGAATGTAATGGGAATTTCAGCTCAAAGAGAGGAGAATATGAGGCCATATCACATATCAGTGTTGTGGCTGACCTTACATGATTATAGACCTTAGTCAGATTAAAAGCTGAATTTAACACGGAGGCTGAGAGGGAAAGATTTATAATCCTTTTAATGGCATGCACTGTGTAAAGGTCATAGATCACACAATTTTCAACAACTTACAACTTTCAAAACTATTGTATTGTACAAATTAGTTCAACCTCACTCATAAGAATTCATATGAATTTTGCTAAATCGTACGTATTTTATGAGTTGCCAATTTGTATGAATTTGTATGAATGACTTAGCCCGCCCCTAAACCTACCTTTCACTGGGATTGAGACAAATGGTACGAGTGAGATATAAACTCACAATTGGGAGTTATAAAGTCAGAATTGCGAGATATAAAGTCAGAATTGGGAGTTATAAAGTCAGAATTGCGAGTAATAAAGTCAGAATTGTGAGTTATAAAGTCAGAATTGCGAGTTATAAAGTCAAAATTGCGAGATATAAAGTCAGAATTGCGAGTTATAATGTCGCAATTGCGAGTTATAAAGTCCGAATTGTGAGATATAAAGTAAGAATTGTGAGATATAAAGTCAGAATTGCGAAATATAAAGTCAGAATTGCGAGTTATAAAGTCTGAATTGCGAGAGATATAAAGTCAGAATTGCGAGATATAAATTCAGAATTGCGAGTTATAAAGTCCGAATTGCGAGAGATATAAAGTCCGAATTGCGAGATATAAAGTCCGAATTGCGAGAGATATAAAGTCTGAATTGCGACCTATAAAGTCAGAATTGTGAATTATAAAGTCAGAATTGCGAGATATAAAGTCCGAATTGCGAATTATAAAGTCCGAATTGTGAGATATAAAGTCCGAATTGCGAGATATAAAGTCCGAATTGCGAGATATAAAGTCAGAATTGCGAATTATAAAGTCCGAATTGTGAGATATAAAGTCCGAATTGCGAGATATAAAGTCAGAATTGCGAATTATAAAGTCGGAATTGCGAGATATAAAGTCAGAATTATGAGATATAAAGTCCAAATTGCGAGATATAACGTCGGAATTGCGAATTATAAAGTCTGAATTGCGAGATATAAAGTCCGAATTGCGAATTATAAAGTCGGAATTGCGAGATATAAAGTCAGAATTGCGAATTGTAAAGTCAGAATTGCGAGATATAAAGTCAGAATTGCGAGATATAAAGTCAGAATTGCGAATTATAAAGTCGGAATTGCGAGATATAAAGTCGGAATTGCGAGATATAAAGTCCGAATTGGTTGATATAAAGTCAGAATTGTGAGATATAAAGTCCGAATTGTGAGATATAAAGTCTGAATTGCGAGATATAAAGTCAGAATTGGACGATATAAAGTCAGAATTGCGAGATATAAAGTCAGAATTGTGAGATATAAAGTCCGAATTGGTCGATATAAAGTCCGAATTGTGAGATATAAAGTCCGAATTACAAGTTAT
>JAUCMR010000046.1:14377474-14391409 GCA_032357425.1 Enteromius argenteus | reverse complement strand
GTTTCTCTTTAACAGTCCAAAACACATTAAATAAAGCGTGCGCATCCGTAATAAAACTTGCTTCACATGGCTCCAGGCCATGAATAAAGACCCCCAAAATTATTTAATACATGTTTATGGCCTTGCTAATGTTCTTAAATACAAGCAGGGGCTAAAGGAATAGTTCACCCAAAAATGAAGATTCTGTCATCATTTACACACCCTCGTGTAATTTCTTTGTTCTGCCAAACACAAAGGAAGATATTTTGAAGAAAGTCTGTAACAAGGTTTTGGTCACCATTGACTTCCATAGTAGGGAAAAAAAATCTAATTTGGTCAAAAGGTTCTGAAACCCTGCTTGAATCACTCATTGTAATTATCAAGTTATTGATGAAACCAGTGCTTTGAATGTAATTTTTATGTGATTTAATAATTAAAAAAAAAATGTTAAAATGTTACTTCAGTTAATAATTAATTTTTCAAATGACATTAAATGTGTAATATACTAAATATGATATATATCCTCCTTTATTTGTTATTAAAGTGTCCTGTTTATCAGTGGTTCAATCTGGATTCATACTCTCCTCTAAGGCACTGTTAATTATGTTACATGCACTTGCTACGTTTTAAAGTCATATTTCTGTTCATAGTCATAATCTATTCTCTCTCCAGAATCCTCTCCGAGCGCTTGTTCTAATCAGCTCTTTTACACCTCACCTTTCTGCAGGGCTTCTGTATCGTTTGCTGTCTTTCATCCGCTCTTCTCTGATCTCCATGACAGCATGGTGTAGTTTCACACGCATACACACACCGAGATGGGTTCACTCAGAGGTTCCCGTCTCTACACACTCACACAGACACACAGTCTTCTTTCATTCTGACTCGGCCATGAACCCTGAACGTCCCACCCCCTGCTACGGTTCGGATTTTAAAAATTCTCTCAGTTATTCCCTCAGTTATTATGGTTGCTCTAACTGCGCTGAGGCAGTCATGTATTATTCCCAGTCTTATTGATGTAGATCAAAAGACCCGAAGACGAGTTTAGCTTCTGCAGTCTATGTGTCTGTCTGCTGAACTCTGCCGAGCACTACGAGAGTTCATGAACCGGTTCTCGTTTGGCTAAGTGGGTTTCAAATCTCTCGGTTCAATTCATATATTCTGTAGTAGAATCCGTAATGCGGTGGTGAGAATTTCATACGGATTCTTCTGATTTATTTTTCATTAGCCTATCAAGTTTTCAGGGAACTTCAGGGCTTTAATTCCCTGCTCAGCTTCATATTGATTAAAACAGGGATGATATCGCGAATACTGCATTGTTAATGAACCCTTGAGATCTTAATGAGATGCTAGGTGTTTTAGTGTTAGGAATGGTATGTATTTTTGAGTGATTTCAAAAGTGAGTTCTGTACAAGTGTGATCTTTTTTGCTTATCTCTCTGTGTCACACTTTGTAGGCGCCTTCAAGAAGAAGAGTTGCAAGTTCGTCCGGCGTCTTTGCCAGCTATTCCGAACCCGTTCCCTGAGCTCTGCAGCCCCTCGGGATCTCCTGTGCTGAGTCCTGGATCTCTGCCACAGCCATCCGAGCCACATGTAAGAGTTGAAAACAGACACTGTGCTCTTAGCCCTGTAGCTATTATCCATCAGACACGCATGAGATGTTACATGAGTGATTTATTGCAGGTACCTCACTTCCCTGTTTCAGTATGTCTGGCATCCTCTTATGCTCCCACATATGTCCATACGAGGAACCTGAAGGTCTACATTGAGGTTAAGAGAAACTAAAATGATTGGAGATTCTTTGGCATTTAATGATGCGACTAAAAACTAATCTTGCCCTACTTAGGGCTGCAAAAACACACATCACTATTAATCAAATTTAAAATATAATATTTACTTACTATATGTATGTGTACTTTGTATATTTATTATCTATATATAAATATGCACACATGCATGCATATATATATATATATATATATATATATATTTTTTTTTTAAATATAAAATATTTTTTATGAAATATGATCAAAATATAATTTTAGATATACAATTTGGAGATATATATGTGTATATATAGACACCCACACACACTCTCTACTCATAATAAATATTTAAAGCTTTTATTTTGAAAATGATTAATCATGATTTTTTATGGTCTCATTTGCCTTTGTAGCAAAAGATAGCATTAAGATCATGTTGGTCAAAAGACAAAAATATGTCAAATTTGCCATCACTCCTTCAACCTTTATTAGAAAAACTCACAACAGTGAATATGCATATATTAAAGGGTTAGTTCACCCAAAACTGAAAATTAGTTTTACTTACCCTCGAGCCATCCTAGGTGCATGACTTTCTTCTTTCAGACTCATTCAATCGGAGTTATATTTAAAATTGTCCTCACACTTCTAAGCTCTATCATTGTGTTTCTCTTTAACAGTCCAAAACACATTAAATAAAGCGTGCGCATCCGTAATAAAACTTGCTTCACATGGCTCCAGGGCGTGAATAAAGCCCCCCAAAATTATTTAAGACATGTTTATGGCCTTGCTAAAGGAATAGTAATAGCAGAAAAAAGAAATTTATACAGGTTTGAAATTACTCAAGGGTGAGTAAATGATGACAGAATTTTCATTTTTGGGTGAACTATTCCTTTAAATTGAGCCAGGATGATTAACGAAAATCTATCTCGCGTAACTAAAATTGTCGAGTGTGTTTCAGACCTCACAGTGTGCTTATTGAGAAGCATTTGATTTCACGTAAGGATAGTTTCAAATCAGTCGCTAACGAGGTTACATATCAACTTGGATGCTGCCTTAGTAGGTAACAGCCAATGTAGACAGTGGAGCAGCTCGCTAGGTTTTAGTACAGAACTAATGACTCTCACAAGCTTATCAGGTTGCAGTCGTACAAAGCGTTTCCTCTTTAATCTCCTGTACACCCCACGCACCCTCTTTGGACTTCACGGGGTCAGCCAGAGGGGTTGTTTGTGCTTCTCAAGCATGCACTATTGTTGTATAATGAGATAATATGTGCATTTGTCAAGCATTGCCACGAGTGCGAAATCCTGAACGGAAAAGTGTCTTCCCTTAGCATCCTCTGAGCGGTGACTCTTTCCTTGGAGATGAGAGTTGCTTTCCTTTCACACGCCGCTTGCGAGTGTGTGTGGATGTGTATATTTGTCCAGGTCTGTGCCAGCAGTCAAAGCCCTTCCTTCCTCTTTCCTATCCTTTCTGTCCTTTCCCACAATGCCTTGCCTTAAGCTCCTTTTCCAAAGGAAAAAAAAAAACACAACAACTTTATTTATGCTCGTTGGCATGCACGAGCACATTAGAGAGATCATGTTTTGTAAGTCCTGGGGCTTTGAGAAGTTAAGTGTTGTGGGCTGGCCCTGTGTTTCCAGTTCTTCACTGGGACTGACCTCACCTCTGGTGGGGAGACATCTTGTGATGTCCTGGATGTGCTGCCTGCCTCTGTTTCTGTCTTTCCATGTGAAGATGATTATTTTGTTGTTGTCAACACCCTGAGAACAGTCTGTCCATCACTTCTTTTCCAGTTTCTATTTCTCACCATTCTGTCTCTGGAGTCTAATCACCTGTGGCCCTCATCAGCTGCTATAGACTACTACCTTCCTTCCTTCCTTCCTTCCTTTCTTTCTTTTGTTTGTTCCTTCTTCATTTACTTTCAGTTGTTTTCTTTAATTCTCTTTTCTCTCTTGTTGTCTTTCTTTTTGTTTGGTCCTTCGTTTGTTCCTTCTTTCATTTTATTTTTTCCATTATTCTTGCTTGTTAATGTTTCTTTATTCATCATTTCTTCTGTACTGTTACTCTTTGGTTCTCTTTCAATCATGTGTTTTTCTTTCTTTCATTCATTCATTTTGTTGGTGCTTTTTTATTCATTATTTTTCATTTGTGTTTGTTCCTTCTTCATTCACTTTGTTTTTAACTCTGTTGTTTGCCTGTTATCTTTCATTTTTTTTTGTTTGTTCTTTTGTTTTGTTTGTTTTTTGTTCTCTTGCTTCTTTCAGTCTTTTGTTGTTTTGTTTTTCATTATTTAGTTTTATTCTTATTTGGTTTTCTTTATTCATTCTTTAGTTTGTACTGTCACTCTTTCATTCATTCTTTCAATCATTTATTTCCTTTTTAATTCTTTCTCTTTTTTCTTTCTTTTTTCATTCTTTCGTCCTGTCTTGTTGATCCTATAACACATTGCAACAAGCTCCATTAAAAATCCTAATCCAGATCGGCAGATAAAGCTGAATGTTGGCAGTTTTGATGTGTATTGATAGAAAATTGAGTGATTTAAAATGCATCAGTCTGTATTTGTGTTTACTTAGTTTTGAGTTTATCTTAACAAGGTCCCATCATACCATCCTGTTGATTGTACAGTGTGTGCTTCTCACAGTGTAAAGACCATACATGCTAGTATAATCGAAATTCACACTGTTCACCTTTCTTTGATTTGATTGTTGAGTCATTTCAGATATGCCAACTGCAGTAGCCGAGCACAAAGCATGGTTCATACAGCTGGAAGAGATTCTTTGTCAAGACTATGGTTCAGAAAACTGCTTGGAATTGTTTGCGAACATGTTCTTCCTCCCTTTTTCTGCTTCCTCCCTCTTTTTCTGCTTCTGCTCTTCACTGAGTCTAAAACAACCCAAAAATCTGAAAACAGGAAGCGGCTTTAGCTTTGAGGTTGAACCCAAGGCAGTCTGCTGAGGTATGACTTCCGTTATCAAGACGTATAGGACATCCTGAGCTGTCAGGTTGATTTACGCACCACAGTTAAGTTTTACCACAATTCAGTTATTAATGCATGTTATTTATCAGAAAGGCAGATTGTACATTTGGATATAATTAACTACTGTTTTAATAAGTCTCTTCTACTCCCTGGGGCTGCACGTGACCCTTCAGAAACCATTCAAACTCATTCATTCCAACATTCCCTACAATTATCTAAGATAAAAGCAGTTGTAATGTTTTAAATGTTTGTAGAAGCCTTGTTTTTCAGGATTCTGTGATTTAATAGAAAGAATGGATTTAATTTGAAACAATATCGGTGTGTTTAATAAAAAATAGAGGTGGATGTCTGTCATTAGAAGAGCAGTTGATCCCTTTTCAGAATGATTCATAAATTCATAGTAATAATATCATGGAAACATGTATATTATATTATAGCTATTATTCCTGGAAATTAAATTAAAGCATGGTTTATATATGCAACAGTCATGTGGTCTGCCAATTTGTAAATAATCCAATGAATTCTGTGATTTATTACTTTTTATGTGGAACTTCATGGACACGGACCAAAAGATAAGACCATTCATAACAAACGAATACGTCTGGCATCAGTGCACAAACATTCACGTTATGTAACACTTGAGTGAGTAAAAACAGAAAAATGATATTATAAACAGACTCCAGACCCTGGTTGTGAGCCATATTCCAAGTCCAATAGCTGATGTACATCAGATGCAGTCTAATAGTAACGTGACAGATTGCAGTTACTTCCCAATAATATACAGCAGTCGTTTGTACTGATATCCAAAGGTACCAAAATCTCTACTTTTTGATATTTGTACAATCACACAGTGTATACTGTTAAACCACCCTACCCTGATATTTCTAAACTTCGTTCATACTTTGTTCCCAGAAGTTGCAGTCAGTTATGATGTGCTCTAGAGTTTGAAGGTCACACTTCCAGTAAGCATGGCCTATTATGGTTGGCAGTGCTTTTTGGGCATTATTTTGGACATGATATTACTACTGAAGAATGCTGTAGATGGGTTATGCACACATGTGGTTTCTTAATGATCTCACGAGGATCGTCTGACCCTTAGTGACCGGCAGGCATCAGACAGAACTGCTCCGGCATTGGCGGGCACGACATGGGCACAACACGCATTGCTCAATGTAGTCTCTTGCTCAGCGTGGGAATGGAATAAATGTTGTTGCTGTGTTTGTGATACTGACAGCGCGTTAGTGTGATTATAATCAGGTGCTTGAGATCTGTCAATATGCGTCACAAAGATGGAATCTTTTGTAATTTCTTGTGCATGCTGCACAGAGGTCTGTCTGTGTGTGCGTTTATCTGAGCGTCTTTGTATTTGTTCTGGCACTGCCCTCAAGACAAGACAAGATTACACTCTGCCTGCATCTGCTACTAAAATCATACGCTCTCTTGCTCAAATGCACAGCAGACAGCTGAATGCATTTGTATGTTGCATGAATTTACAGGTTTACTGTCACCCCAAAAAGTACTTGGCCACTCTTGTGTGTGGATTTGTGTCCGATGAGGAGCAAACACTTTTCAAGAAATATATTTAGCAAGAGACTTGTAAAATGTTTGTAAGGAGGTAGATTTCAAACTATAAAACAGCAGATATATTGTAACTTCTGAAATATATTTGCAAATAATTCAAGTAATGTAAAGATGAATGATTAATTCAATATAAATATATAAAAATGTGTGTCTGTCTATATATATATATGTATGTGTGTGTGTGACAAATGGAGGTTTCAAAAAGTATTATATTAAAGGGTGCCGTTAATTGTGGCCAATGTGTATTAGAGAAAAAACTTTTATTTCAAAATAATAATCCAAATAAACAATGCAGATTAATTTTCACAGCTTTTTTTGATCATATTTACCAAGGGTGCTGATATTTTTTGCCGTGTGTATGTGTATATATATATATATATATATATATATATATATATACTGTATACACACACACACACACCTACACACACATACATATATATATATATATATATATATATATATACACACACACTATATTGCCAAAAGTATTGGGTCACCCCCTTTTGATGAACAGATCTGACCACTTTAGTAATTTATAAGAGTGCAAACATTAATATTTAAGCATATAGTTATATTCTGGGGAATTGTGTGCTTCTAATTTTAAAGTAACTGTTTGAACAGGACCCTTTTCTATTCTAACATGACAGTGCCTCTGTGTATAAGGCAACGTTTAAAAAGAAGTTAAATAATAATTATTTACTTTTTTTCTTAGAGCATAGCACTTCGCTGTAGGTTTGATTCCCATGGAATGCATGCGTACTTTGAATGCCTTTGTGGGTTACTTTGCATCTCCCAAATACTCAAATAAATGTAAATGTTTTTCAGAATGATGTGCATTGATAAATCGCCCATAAGACCCAAAACAAGCATTAAGAAAATAAATGGGGTCAATTTTGATCACGCATCAACTTTAAGCTTGTGTGAGTGCTGTGTGTGTGTTTGCTTAAGACGGCAAGAGCGCACAGGTCCGCCGCAGTGGGATTAATTAGGATTCGCTAGATTTTCTTATTTACTCTTTTCTTTATTTATGTGTGTCAGCGTTCCCCTCGCTCACGTACCAATACTAATACGGCATTCTGTGCATGAGTGATCCATCTCTGATGTAGTAACTGGAGTTTGAAGCGCTGAACCTGCCGTGACCTCCGCTGGATTCTGCGAGCGAGTGATTAATGGTGGTGAGCCGCAGGGGGTGCGTGTCTGTGAGTCTGTGTACAGTGCGAAACGACACCAGGCCCTGAAGACTCTCGTAAAAGTCAGACCGTAAAGTGACAAGTGATTGAGTGCTAGCAACATACACAAAACCAACACAGACACATCTGTGTGTGAGCGACAGTGACACCTAATGTGTTTGTTGAACTAGTCATCTTTGTTTTCAGTCCGTCTGGATTTTTGGAACATAAACGTAGCAACAAATCCAAACAATACAGCTGCATTTCTTGGCGTATATCAGGTCGTAGGTATAGATTTGCATGCTGACAGAGAACGGAATGTTCAGGCTGTTTAATTGGGTTCTATTTGAGAATGACATCACATGACCTGTCTGTGCTGTCACACAAGCCTATCTCGTTTTTACAGCACCTGTTTATCATCAGAGACAAACGCCATCATTGGTTTTGGCTTTAAACAAGGCCTGAGAAATCAGCATGATATTTATATCAATTATAAACGTATTTATATAAATTTTTACCTCTTATACACCAGTCTCTGACTGTCCTGAGCTCATTCACAACATCCGGTGCGTGACGCTGACACATAGATATATATATACACAGTCAGAGATAGTGGCGTATAAGAGAGAAAAAAATCATATAAATACTGTTCAGTTTTCTTAACACCTCAATGTATGGTCACAAGCCGTAGGGTTTCATTTAGTTTCATCTGTGTGTGTTTTTTGACTCTCAGAGCTTTATGTTTGGTCTCCATTGACTTCCATTATATGACTGACAGACTGCAACAGTTTGAGTTAAAAATCTTTGTTTGTGTTCTACTGAAGAAACAAAGTCACCTACATCTCTGATGCCCTGGGAGTCAGCAGATAAACTACACATTTACAGTTTTGGGTGAACTATCCCTTTAATGTTGATGGTTTAGCCTGTTTTGTGTGTTTTGTTTTATTGTTGTTGGTGTTATTACTTGGCACTGGATATATGGATATGATATGATGCTCATCATTCTAGCTGCAGTCCTGATCAAACTCACCTGCCTGTAATCTTTTAGTAATCCTGAGAATCTTGATTATCTTGTTCTGGTGTTTTTTTCTCAGGGCTGGAGCTAAAATGTTCAACAGTCGGAGTTGAAAGAATACTGCAGATATTTGCTTGGGCATCGCCATCATATAACATACAGTACACACAGTTTAGTCCTAATAAGTGCTATTTTAGTATCTTTTGAGAGTTTTTTTTTGTTTTTTTTTTTAAATGATTCAATTTAAAATAATTGTATTTGTTTTTCTTCCTTTTTAAATTTTGGTCATTTTTTTAAATATGTAAAGTTAGACTAACTTGCGTTGGCAACTAGCTGAAACAAAATGTGCAATTTTTATTTAAAACTTGGTAACACTTTTAGTAGAGGGACCAGTTCTCACTATTAAATAGTTGCTTATTAGCATGCCTATTATTGACCAGTTGGCTGTTTATTAGTTATTAAGCAGATATTCAGCATAACCTAATCCTACCCAATACCTAAACTTAACAACTACCTAGCTATCTATTATTAAGCAGCAAATTAGGATTTCAGGCTAAGTCAATAAATATCAAGAACTGGTTGTCCAGAAGTTATATATTCAAACCCTTCAAGGTGTTGTAACCGTATTTAGATAAAAAAAAAAAATTGTTAGCTTTTCTTCTGTTTCTTACACTGTATTTATTTTAGCTTGAAAATCTAATCAAAAAATCACAATACACTCTACAACAAGTTACCTGGCAAATCTTGACATCTTTTGAGAATTTTCTTAGATTTGTTGACTAGTGGTCGACTGATATATTGGCAAGGCTGATATTGGTATCGGCCGATACATTTTTCTGTTTGACTGATATGTTCAATGTTTTGACAGCATGCCAGACATTTATTTTGACAGTGCTGAGAAAGAAAGCGCCTGAGCACACAGTGCTTAGATTGTTCGTTCAGTTCTAATACGGTAAGAACTGTATCAGATAGAACAGTTAAACAAAGGAATTAAAACGTTTGCAAAGAAGTTTTGTAATGATTACTTTAATATTATTAGTAATAGAATAGCAGGCATTATAATACTTTCTTGTTTCTTGTCAATTTTCAGCAAATACGCATTTATATCATTTAACCAAATCTCTGAATGACTAATGAATGTTTCAATTCACAAAACTTTCAAACTTAGTCGAATCTGGTGTCATGATGATGTGATCTTTGTGTGACGGTCAGTCCGTGTGAATTAAATGCTGACAGGAGCAGCGATCAGCTTTAAACTCGTGATTTAAATTTTGCTGCACTTTATGTGTTTACCCACTGTCATGTGTTTATTCATGTCATATTCACTGTATGCTGTGTGTAATATGAGTGTTACTTTGGCTTTATTTGAAAAATATCATTCCCAAAGCACACAAACTACCCAGAATGCCATGTTGGTTACAGTATTTACTTATACATATTTTATTGAATATGTGTATTAGATATTTATTTATTTGCGAAAAATACTTAGTGTCTTAAGGTATGTTTATTTTACACATTTATATTTTAATCCATTTTCAAATTATTTCAAATTTCGTAAATATTATAATAAATAAGGTTATATCGGTCTAATATCGGTTATCGGCCACCCTGATATCATCCTTTAAAAAAAAAAACCTGACCACTAATTTTGACTCCTTCTGACTCTTTCTGAAATAACAATATCACAAATTAGATATTAAAATCAGATATTCCCTTGAATTTCATTGTTTGTCTTCTAACTTCTAAAGAAGACCACATGTAAGTTGTAAAAGGAACCTTTGTATGCGGTGTCCTCGCTTACCCTCTAAACTATGGTTTGGACAAGCTTAGATGCCCTCAAACCAGCTTTGCTTTGATGATAGGCTGACATTTGTTAACTTATAACTGAACTCAACTGCTTCAAGCAGCATGGGACTATATTTATTTTTTTTTAGTCTGTCTTGTCCTCAGGATGTTGCGATCAGCTGATAAAATTTTCCATGAATGCTTTGCCTGATTGGAAAAATCTAATTTCTCTGTCTTCATCTTTTCTTGTTTTCTTTAAATGGCTCTCTCGTTGTGCGTGTATGATATTATACAGTGCTTAATTTGTCTCTGCCATATTACTGTACTTGGCTGATTGTTTGGGTTCGTCTTGAATGTTTGCACAAAGCGCTTGGCTTGTGTTTGGCTTGTTTGCGCTGTCCCATTTCACATCCATCCAAAACTCATCTAAGATAAGAAGGATGTCTAAGACGTGGGTTCCAGAGAATTTACCATGTGACTTTTCACACATAAATACATGGGCGTGTGCTATATTTTCTATATGAGCACTGCTAAAACAAATTTCAGTTGAAACACCACCTATACGTTTGTGATTCTTGTTTACCTGCCACACAGTAGTTTAGTATTTGAGGCAGGGTCAGTCACGTTTATGTGTTTAAGGGAAGACTGTAGGTAGCAAAGGTCACTCAGTTTAGTTCACATGTATTTATGTAGCGTTTTGAACAATGGTAAATGTCATGAAGGAGCTTTACTGGGTGTGATGCCTAAAATCCCAGTGAGTCAGCAGAACGTCTGTTAAATTGACGGCTTGTGAACATGGCATTGTCAGGCCTTGAGAAGTTTAACCCTTTTTTATTTCATTATAGGCAGTCCTTTTTATATGTACACAGTGATAGCATTATTTTGTGTAGTTTATGTATGTGTGTGTGTATAGATAGATAGATAGACTGATAGATATTTAGGAAAAATCACATATATTTCACCCATAATTATAAATCGGCAAGTAACACATTGAATTTATTTAAAATTTTAAATTAGTATTCATTATATTAATAGTTTGCATTCATTAATGTTAGCTGATTCAATAGCTAACATGAACTAATAAACAATACTTTCACAGCATTTATTAAATGTTAAAAATGCATTAGTGTGAGTATAAATGACCCTTTTAGGTTCTGCAAAATAACTGTCATTATCATGATGAATAAACGAGAATGAAAAAATAAATAGTAATCGTATGTTTATAAATGTACACTTAAGGTAATAAGTATCCATTCATTAATATTAGTTAAAGCGTTGGCTTTAAAAATGAACATTTAGCTTTCTAGCTTTAAACTTTCATTTTCTTTATAATACATTCAGTTATTTGTTCAATTTAAAAAAGGGTTTAAATGTATTAGTACATGTAAAAATTAGCATTAATTTGAATTGTGTATCTGTCCTCCAAAATGTTGTTTTTAATCTAAAACCCAGTATTAGGGTAGTTTCATATCCACTTGTCTTATTGTTGAGTTAGCGTGGTTTCTATGTTATACCTTGCTACCATGTTAAACCTCTGAGGCTTGATGTGTAAGGAGAAAGAGACTTGATGAGAGGACATTACGTCCCCGTCTCGTTTCATGTGTTTAAGTATGACGATGCACATTCAAACTTTTTTTTTTTTTTTTAGACCCATCACACCACTGACTTATTTGTTTACCTATGTCCTGAGTCACGCTCTGTGAGAACCACTTTGTATTCTTAGTTCACACAGCCAAACAAACTCAAATGCCCCATTTAGCAGAACCTTTGCCAAAAATCTCCTCCCAGGTGACCCATTAAAGATTTGTGCTGTGAAACGAGACACCGTCGCAGCGGAGTTGAATATGTCTGTGCGTGTGGATCCTGTCTCCACCCTAGTGTACACTCAACACCAGTTTGCTTCGGTTTGTGTGCCAGAGCCTTAGGACACACTACAAAACACACACACACTCACACACACACACACTGGCCAGTCAGCTGACTGCAACACAAACCCCTGAGAGATGACATGAGCCAACATTACTGAAAACATCAGCATGAGAAAATAATCCTCTCCTCAAACTACCCTTGTCCCTCTTGATTCCTAATTCATCTCGAGTGGTATCTTTATGTCTGGTCCTTTTGATGTCAGTTAATTGGAAAATTACATTTCAAGAGAAACAAAGTACCGACTCATGATGATTGCTGGAGCTTGATATTGTTTGTGGAGCTGGAGGAGATGGAAACTGAGGATCATGGGGAAAAAAAAAAAGTGGGTTTATGTAAGGGTGTGCGACTATATATTGTCTGCGATAATATCGTGATTGTTGACATTATCGAGTATTTTGCAAATAACATTCTAGAGAGTGCATGCTTGAATTATGTGAAGACTAGACTAGTGCGCATTTAGAGTGTCTTCTTTCACTTTCACTGCATGATTCAGTCTATGTACATTTGTATACCATTTCATATAGCCTAGTTAATTAATTTCACACGAAGATTACCGTTTTTCACCTGATTAAATTTAAAATAGGATATTTATTTTAACAACAGTTCCATAAACATGTAGACTTATACCTCAGATACCATATTTTCTGATTTGCGCTATTTCAACATCAAAAAAGAATTCCAAACACATCCACAGCGTTATTTTGCGTCTCTGAGCAACATGACGGAGTTTCGTTCCTGAATGAATCAAATGCATCACGACGACTCACTTATTTACAGGGACTTACTGCCACCTACTGGCGGTTTTAATTTAACATTCAGAGTATATTTTATTATTTAAACAATTTTAAAATATCAGTATTCAAAAGACAATTAACACTTTTAGAAAAAATGGCTTTATAAAGGTAAAATGCTCATATGATGTATAACTCAGCTAAAACTTATTGGAAAATATTAATTTCTTTCAGTGTGAACTAACCTTCACACAAAATATGAAGACTATCAAAAAACTGGTAGCTATTAAGGTACCAGCACAATAACACACTCAGCAAAATATAATCTAATTATCGCTATCGATAAAATCACAGGAAGTATCGAAATATTCTTTTTTGTCAATATCGCACAGCCTTAGGTTTATGCTGTATTTCAATCTTTTAATGCTAATTCTGAATTTAAAATTGTGTGTATTTTACGGTTTGAATATATACATTTTTATATATATTTTATATTTCACATTTTTTTTCCTCAAATTAATCAAAACAATTCCCACCTAATAATATTAAATGTTTTTAAATGTGCTCTAATATTGCAATAATTTCACATTCGATCTTCCAATTAATGTAGAAACTTTATATTTTTAATGTGTTTAATGGCATCTTTTTATGCCTGAAATAAGTTTCCGTGATAATACTACTACTGAAGTCTCAAGGAAATTGTTCATTGACTATACTAATGTTTTACATTTTTGTAAAAAATAGCAGCTTCTAATTTAAGTAAACTTAAAACAATCTTCACATAAAGCCATTGTCATAAGGGTCGTTCCAGCTGGAACCATCAAATTTTGGAAATGTTCCCCACCTGAAAAAATCTATGTGATGGGTAATATGCCCAATAGATCATATACAAAATTTCACAAAAAATCTGTAAAAAAGTTAGTTTTTTTACCCCGTTTTGGCATCACAGTCTGAGTGACCATGTTCAGACTGAAATATCTCCAGAACTAGTTGTGCCAGGTCCATGA
>JAUCMR010000046.1:14290384-14301402 GCA_032357425.1 Enteromius argenteus | reverse complement strand
GCACACTGCTTTAAATTAAATCGACCCTTCGGACAAATCACCGCAGATTAGCGTCACGCAAAGTAGGGGTGAGAATCGTTTGGAAGTCATTGAACAAATAAGATAAAAATAAATGCATATAAGAAAATTGCTTTTCTTGTTATTGGGGTCTCCTAAAACCAAAATGTGAACCTTTCATTACCCATAACAGGGGCACTCTGGTTCTGCAAGTAATTTCAGGAATGCAGTATCTTATTTCTAACAAAAAAGTGTCATCTTAGGAAAGTCATTTCCCCAATAAAATTCTAAAAAGATCCTCAGAACAAGATAAAAAGAGAAACAACGCTACAAAATATTATGACTTGTTTTCAAAGATTGTACCTTGAAAATCTGTGGATTAAAAATAATTTTAAAAACTATTACTAAAGATTCTCTCAAAACAAGTCTTAAAATCTTATGCAGTGTTTCTTCTCATTTAAATATAATATAAATAAGCATTTAATTATTTTAATATAGGGTGATTACTAAAAATCTTTCTAAAATGTCAAGTTTGATTTGGTAGTTTACCTCGTTTGCACAGTTAATGCTGCTAAAGCCAGAGCCGTTGATTCTGATGATGTCATGAGTAGTGCCATGGTCAGGCGTAATCTGGTACACAGTGGGACTGGCACAGGAAGTAAAACTATAGAGACTGTCTGATGTCACATTAAATTCCAGCGGTCCTTGGAAACAGTCAGAAGTGGCCACACACACAGAGTCAGATGAGTTCATTTGTTGTAAAACTGGGGAGGACACAAAAGATGATTAGGATGAATTTACCTACAAATTCCTTGCCGCAGGTTAAGCTGAAGATTGTAATTGTATGTATTTTGTTGTGAAAAAATACTTATCAAAGTGTTTCAGTTGTACCTATATTCATAGACGCATATATTCCTGTCACAAGCACCTGAAGCTCAACAGTGCTGTCAATTAGTGGCATAACAGTCACCACTCCCTGAAGTGTCCTCTGGTTTCCAGAGTCGATGTAACCGCTGCTATAGTAATAAACTCCAGGAGACGTGAAACGGTAGGCAAAAAAACCTGGGCACAAGGAGCAGTAGAATTAGATTTTGTTCCTCAAACAAACTGGCACCACACCTCCAACTCTTATTGTCTTCAGTACCTTTACAGGAAATCAAACTTACACATTTACGGCTAAAGACAATTACAAATTAATTGTCTAACAGTAATCTGCAAAATAGTACAATGCATTTTTTTCTACACAGTGGCTGGTATGTAATTATGTTGGCATTATATGTAGTTAAGTAGAGAGCAGACACCTTGAGTTTAAATTTCATGAAATCTGACACTCTCACAAATAAGAGACTCTCATACAAATTCTAAGCAACAGTCAGGACAAACACAAGCCAAACATTGTTTCAGAGACAATATAACAAGGAAGGTAATGTACATTTCACAACAAACGAAAGCTTTCAATTAAAAAGTGAAATTTTATGTTCAAAATATTACGTCCAAGACTAGAATTTTCCCGTGAAAGATTGCAAATTGTAATTAAATTCAATTCACATCTATTTGTATGCATACTTTTACCATACAAATTATTTTAAAGTAACAGTATATAGATATTTAATAAATAAATAAAAATGTAAGTACTTGGGTGAATCTAATCATAAATCTGAACCATAATTTGTCTTATTCTACAAGATATCTTCAAGTAATGTGTATTTGGAAATATCATAATTCACTTTTAAAGTGTTTTTATTTAATACAGTAATTTATTAATTACCTTTTAAGAAAACAATGTCATTATGTAGACATTAATATTTATAAATTGTGGTTTTGATTAATTTAGTTACAATTAGTTCTCTTAAAGGAATAGTTCATCCAAAAATGAAAATTACACCATAAACTACTCACGTTTGGGGGGGTTAACACATGTCCTCTGAAGCAGATCGATGGGTTTTAGAAAATATATGTTTTAAAGTCAAATCACTGAACAGCAACGACTACAGGATACATTTAAAAAAAAAAACTCTGACTGTGTTCATCTGAAAGAAGAAAGTTGCATAAACCGAAGATAACTTGGGGTTAGGTCAATTTTCATTTTTGGGTGATCTATTCCTTTCATAAGAACTAGAAAATGAACAATGTAAGGGAAGGACTAGTTTTTAAAATGTACTTGTATATTAGAACGAGCAGTGCTGACACGGATAGTAGTAGTTGTTGCTGTTGTTTGTACCTTTGGCAGTTTGGGTGTCTCCACTGCTGAAGGCGATGCCGTCATAGTCTGTGCTGCTGGGACTGGACACACTGAAGACGCTGTAGCCCAGACCGGACACAAAAGCTGGTGCATCCCAGCGCCAAACCACCGTGTCCCCCACTGAGGCTATTAACGCAGCCGGGCTCCAGGCGTAACCCTGACCATACACTGAAAACAAATGATGTCATTAACTCTACGCAAGTGTTACACAAAACACAAAATATTATCTCTGCGGATCCCACAATGCAACTTCTATAACTTTATCAGACTAGATAAATATGTTTTAGATTGCACAACAAAATAAAAAGTGCTCATTTACTTTCAGATTTCATTCATTGCCATTACTTTTTAATATTTTTGTTTCTCTAAATTGTTCATATTTTATTTATTTTTATGACATTTCTATTGCTTTCAGATTTTATTTGTCATCTCTTTTTATTACATTTAAAAAAAATATTACATTTCCATCACTTCTGCATTACTTTTTTATTGCCTTAACAAGTTCATTAAGTTTAAATTGCATCTATTTCTATGACTTAAAATATTTATTTTTTTCCCTTGCAATTTAATCATTTCAGTAACACTTTATCTTAAGGTATCCATAATACAGAGTAATAACCTAGTAAGTACTCAGTAGTAGCCGTTGTCGGTCTGTAACATACGTAACATACAAACTCTAATTACAGGCTGTTCCAGAACTTAGTTACATAAGTACATTTTATTTCATGTAAGTACAATGGCTACTACTAAGTAATTACTCTGTATTATGTCACCTTAAAATAAAGTGCTCCCATGATTTCTGCAGAAAAATGTAAACATTAACATTAAATACATCTGAAATTCCAATTGGTAACAATTATTTAAAAACGGAGAACATCCAAGGAATTCCATTAGCTGTCATTCAGATTTCTTTGCAAATCTTCTAGAATTTTACTGTGTGAACTCTGTGCATGACTAAATATAGCTTAGTGTATAAAATATAGCACATTAAAATGTCAACAATACTTTCATAGCTCTTTAAAAAGCCAAAAACGTCCACTTAAACAGTGCTATGAAGAATGCTGCTTGCTGGCAGCTCAAGTATTTGATAAGTCATTGACATGATGAGACAGTCATTGTGCTGACAGCCATTGTTCCCCTCTCTCTGATGTATTCAGGTGTCGTGTGCGTGACAGAACAAGAGATAAAAGTAAAGAGATATTACCAGGGTGGAAACCTTGGTTAGTCACAGTATGTGCTTTATTTCTAGACTGGGTCACACACTCCAGGTGATGATCTGAAGCAGCTGTCACTTGGCATTGTCTGTCTCCTGTATGAAACACACAGAGTCATAACCGTGACTGGAGTAAATGATCTGGAAATGATTGGTTTCAGTGAAGAGTTGTGAAAAGTGTTGAAATCCAAGTAAACACAGGAAATGTTTTAAAGAATGCTGATACATTTTTTTTTTCTGTGGTGGTCTTCTTGTCTTACCCAGAGTGACACTGTTATCCGCTGTGACAGAACTGAACCCAGAGCCAGTGATAGTGATGGTGGTTCCTCCATACAAAGACCCCAGAGATGGAGAGAAACCAGTCACCTCTAGAACATACTCTATAGTGGTTTTAACGCCAGCACTGCACACAAAAGAAAACAAACATTTAGTATCTATAAAAAGCTTTAATTTTGATTAAAATGTCATTGTAAATGTGCAGTTGCTTTTACTTTTTTGGGGTAACACTTTATTTTTCGGTAATTAGCTAATTAGGTACTAAGTAGTAGCTGTTGTACTTACATGAAATAAAATGTACTTATCATGTAACTAAGTTATGGAACGGTGTGTAATTATGTAGATGTAATGGACAGCTACTGTTACACATATGTTAAAGACCGAGTCTGTTACACAGCTACACTTAAGTACAATCTTGATACACTTTTTTTTAAGTAGCTTATGTCTGTGTACTAGAATTTATAATTACGTTGTATAAAGTCTGTAACACATATGTGACAATCTTTTGGTTGCATAAGTATCTGTGTAACAGACTCAGTCTGTAACAAATGTGTAACAGTAGCTGTCTGTTACATCTACATAATTACACACTGTTACATAACTTAGTTACATGGTATGTACATTTTGTTTTATGTAAGTACAACACCTACTACTAAGTACTTACTTACTAGGTAATTACTCTGTATTATGCACATCTTAAAATAAAGTTTTACCCTTATTGGATATTAAATAGTATTCTTCCATAGTTGTAGCATGATATATACTAGTTTAAAATCAGATTTTAAAGAGTACAAAAAGTGATGTGAGACCTGGTTAAGGGGTAACCCTGGTTTCCGACTCTCACATGAACACTGTACTCAGCTGGGGGGAGTGTGGGTAACAGGCAGGTGATGTTTTCGTTGGTCCACTCCTGGATTTCGCATTTGGCCTCGCCAATCAAAACAGAGCTGCCGTTAACATGCGACTCAAAATTTGTGCCCAAGATGGTGAGAATCCTGCGTCCTTTATAACAAACGATGAAGAAGGTATAAGGAGGTTAGATATGAAATTGCTTTGACCGTTTATTGTCTGAAGTGTTTAGAGCAGCTTTTAAGAACCGTCACACTGTTGATTGTCCTTCACTGCAGCCAAACCGGCTTTTCTGATTGCGTGACATAAGCTAAAGCCAGTGCAATTATCTGTCCTGCACAAAAGAGCTGGAAAAGAGGTTTGTCTGGAGGCCATATGGGGGTTTACAGCTGTAACCAAGATGTAAACGCAGATCAGAACAATGGGATGGAGAAAGACACTTGACACTTGAATGTGATTTTACCTGTTTGTTTGTATCCTATGACTTTTATCTTCATTATCTTGTCTCAAAGAAGAAAAGCTAACCAGTATTTATTTGTATATGGACATAAGCCCTGTTTTTAGACATTATACACTGGTACACTTTTATTTGTCATGCAACTTTCTGTTGCAATCAGCAGCTCAAAGTGTAAGAGTGTCTTAAGGTGATTTGGAATAAAGGCAGGTGATTTAAAACAAATCTTTTGCAAATCTTTTACTTTGCTGTCACACTTTGGGCGTCTTCTATCGACTTCCTCCTCATCAGGTCTTTATCTAAAATCCTTGACGTTTGTCCCTCCATAACTAAATATGAAATTTTATTTATTTATTTATAGAAGATTCATGCCCAGAAGATTTTGCATTGGGAGGTGTTAATTTTAGATTTGCACGTACAGCACACATAATTATGACATTATTTCCATGTCCAAAGTCTAATCAGACTGGATTTGACTAGTTTTTGAGTGACATATAATTGAAGTGCTATTACATGTTGAACGGAGAAAGGATTAAATCTTTGTATGATCTGAAAGCTCAGCGATCCTTATTTATACTCTGCATTGTTGTGAATAAAGGCAAGAGAACTCTACTCTAAAAATAGAACGTATTCAACAGACAGAGTATAACTTTACAGCTTTGTCTCAGATCAGAATACTATCAGCTGTTGGCTGTTTGCAAACACTGAATGCGACTGAATACTCAAACAGTATCCAGACTTGCTTTAGATGTTCAAGCATGTCTTTAGAGCCTAGAATAAAGGCAAGAGAGCTCTATTCTAAAAACAGAACAAATTCAACAGACAGAGAATACATTGAAATTTCATTTAGTCAAAATTGGTGCCCTATAGTTAGTTAGAAAATGTCCAAGCTTCTTGCTCATGGCTTTAATTCCCAGGGGGACACATGGATTTTTAAACATATCTGTACTGAATTAGGTAAAATCATTTCAAAAGGCATAAATGTTAATCCCTTACCAAATACTGTTGTAGTTTGTGGGCTCACAGATGTGATATTGGCCGTCAACTTGCTGCTGTATGTGAAAAAGCCATCTGACACTGCTGTCAGCTCTGCCATGGTTAGCGTTACTCTCTGATCACCTTCTGATCCCTGTGTTAAACACAAGATTCACGGAAGTATTAAAGTTAAGGCGTATTGTCAGCTTGTAGAGGATGTGAATGCAGGAATTTTAAAATGAAATTAAGTTTTTAATTGTAATAAGTGTTACAACTGTTTAGTAAATTCACCAAGAGCAGTTAATAACAATAATAAAACTGCTATTAAGGATTTTAAATCTGGCTGCTTTTAGAAACCTTCTTGGGAAATCAAGTTCTTCACTCACAGCTGGAACTATGCAGCTCAGCTGGGAAAGTTCCACTTGTATAACGTTACATGGCTGAGTGCCAATGGTGACTGCTGTTTCATTACTGAATCCAAAGCCAGATACTGTCAGAATTGTCCCTCCTGTCAAGACATACAGAAAAAGATCAATTAAATGTTTTAAGATATGTTGGGATAACACTGGTAACCAGGTTTTGGAAGAAACAAACTATCAAGTTATCAACAAGTTATCATTATAGACCACTTTTCTGTGACTAATGTGTTTTTAAAGTCAATTCTTACTTGTAAAGTCATAAATTTGACTTTTTATCTCATAATTATGACTTACAGTAAGTCATAATTGCGTCTTTTTAATTTCGATTTAGCAAGTCATAATTTTGACTTTTTATCTTGTAATTATGACTTAAGTAAGATTTTTTTCTTACGTGGTGGAAACGGGCTTTCATAAATAAAGCAAGCAACACATATATATATATATGTATATGTATATATATATATATTATTTATTCACACACTATTGTGTCTAGTGAAGTGTAGTGCTATGTGTACCTGCCACACTTCCTGTTGTGGGGTTTATAGAGGTCACTCCTAACAGGTGTGTGAAGTTAAAGCTGCTATCATTGTGGTTTTGGGCATTTCCCACCAAAGAGAAAATCAGAGAGACTGGCTGTACTCCTGCACTTGCAGGACCGACCTGGCAGGTTATAGAAGTGTCTGAAACACAAATAAATGATTTGATCAGGTGTATAATTAAATATTACACTTAAAGGAAAATTCTGTCACCACATCACCACTGTAAGCATAATTTCTTTTGTTAAAATTAGGATTTAAATTTCTTATTTAAAATGGAACACTTTAGAATACAGTGCAAAAGTCATCTGAACACGATACAATACTTTTACGGTGCTTTGCATTTTTTAAAGCTTGAAGGCCTTATATCATAGTAACTGCATGGACAATTGTGTCTAAATTTGTGTTCCACAGAAGAAAATCAGTCAAACGGCTTTGAATCAACATGAGGGTAAGTAAATTATTATTATTATTAAAAATGACAAATTATATGATGCTTTTTGCATTCTTTTATCAAAAGGGACATATGCCATCTGAGCGCTGTTTGTCCCTTGAGAAAAACAGATTTGTTGGGTTTGACTTACTGGTAACCTGTAGAACAGAGCATTCCACATCTCCAGTCTTTACAGTGACGTTTCCACCATCAAAACCAGATCCATTTATAGTAAGAACTGTTCCCAGACCGCTGGATCCTGAACGACAAATTATGACAGTAGTATAAACCACTAAATACCGATATGAATGGAGATGATAGCTTTTCTGTGAGCCTTGATCATTTCCCCAACCTTGTATAGGAGAAATCCCAGTCACTTTTGGGGTCTTTGACTCACTCCAAGTGAAACCACAATCTCCTGAACACCACGATGGGATGCCGTTAATGAAAACTTCCACCTTAAAAATAACAAGCACAGGAATATGATTTCAGTTGTTATACATCCTAAAAGCAGTATTTCTCAACTGTGTAAGTGGCAAATCAATGCAAAATTAATTGATATTATTTTTAATGTTTACCCTTTTCAAGTGAACTTATACTATATGTTATGGATTGTATTTTGTAATGGATTTTCATTAATTGCTGGAATAAAATATTACTAGGATCATGCACATTCAGACTACAGAATGCACACCTGTCTGTCTGTAATAATACAAATGATCCTTTCATGCTTTGGTTTAGCCGTAATCCTCTCGACATGCAAAATCCCCTGAACAGTGGATATTCAAACAGAGCTACACAACCAGACATGCACTTCAACTGACCCGCTACGTAGCACTATTGAAATCTGCACGCTACACGGCATCAGGTAACATGAGGAAAAGCCTTTAAAAACAAGCTTCGTTTATATGACCAGTGTATGTTGGACAAACATAATTATTGCAGTAAAAGCAGAGAGTAAAAAGGCACCTGTGGTTTATTTGTAGGCACACGCAGAAGGTCTCCCATAATTCTCTGTTTGAAGATGCCTCCTTTCTCAATCTCACGTGATGTCACTGAAGGGTTTGCACCAACCACATTGGAAGCATTGATCTGGTTAAAACATGTTAATTCAGCTGGGTGTTTGAGAAAATTAAGATGTACACTTTACAATAAGGTTCATTAGTTAACTACTTTAGTTAACATGAACTAACACCTTGTCCTAACTACACGTGACGCGACAAGATTCCAGTAACAAGCAATTTGGTTGTCACCACGACACGACAGAATCAGTCAAATATCACAGCCAATCAGAAGCCTTCGTGGACGGGCTCTCTCTGGAAGCGCAATGCTCTTGCAACGAAATGGATATCTTTATAATCTAATTAATAAATATTAAAGCTTTTTAACATCATTAAATATACGTACTGAGTGACTGATAACATCTTTGTCATGGAATCGGCAAGGCAAGGGACAGAGTAAGAATAAACTATATTTTTTCAGCATTTACTAATTTTAGTTAATCTTAAATTCAGCATGTACTAATGCATTACTAAAATCAACAGTTGTGCTTGTTAACATTAGTTAATGCACCCTGAATTAACATGAACTAACTGTGAACAACTGTATTCCCATTAACTAATATTAAGAATGATTAATAAAACTGTAATAAATGTATTGTTCATTATTCATTCATGGTAGTTAAAAATATTAACGGACATTAACTAATGGAACCTACAGCGGAAAATGCTGGGGATGAATACAATTGTAAATGTTATTTTATTTTAATTTTTTTTAAAGTCTCATATGCTTAACAACGCTGCATTTATTTGACCAAAAATACTAATATTTAAAATTATTGTTTTCTATTTTAATATGTTTATTAAAATCTTTTACTCCTGTCATTTTTTAGCAGCCATACAGTCTTAAGTATAACACAACATGGTGACTTTATATATTTGAAGTATATTTAAAAATGTTAAATGTATGCGGTTGATTTTTTTTTTTATTATGCACATTACTTTTTTTGAACTAACCACTTTATTTACATTCCGCATTTCTCATTAGCAGTTGCCCTGCAGATTAAGTATTGTACCAGCTCTCTGAACTCTTTCTTGCCTTTAACAGAGGCTGATCTCCAGGCATGGTGAGCCACTGGATGTTCCAGGTGTAGCCCCTGCAGTCTCCAGATCTCTGCACCTGCAGCTGGCCGAGCTCTGGGATCCCCTGCAGAGCGTACTGCAGGTCCGCAGCGCTGATGTCTACCGCCAGGCCTGAGAAACAAACACAGCGCATATCAAAACCAGTTAAACCACTTGAAAGAATGTACGTAAGCAAATCATTTCAAGACTGAATCTGTAGTGCAGATGCAATAAATTCCATCTACTGATTTATTCAGTTACTTCCAGCAGCTGCATAGGAAAGTAACAGGTAAACCACAGACCTTCAACACGACGGCCGAAGAACTCAACGTCAAAAGTGCCTGTAAGAGGTGGGCTGGCTTTTTGAGGGCGCATAATGGTGACGGTAGCGCTCCCCTGGCTTTGAATCAGTCTGTCCCCTGTGCTGTTTGGCATCGTCTGTTGGACAAAAATGAAGATTGAGAAATGGATCATGGATCACTCAACAAAACAATTATCTGCAGGAAACAATTCTGTGATATAGTGATAAACTCTACAAAGATATTTTGTTGTCACCCATCACCCGTCATATCAGAGAGATCAGGAAGATCCATCGCTTTAAGACAGCCATTGTTGAATGAGTTTCAGTTGAACTTCATGTGAACTAACTCACCTCCAGAAATCCTATTTCTAACAGAGGAACACCAAAGCCACAGTTGTAAGGCGTCGCTGTGATCTCGTAGCTGACTTGTGAAGCATTTGCTTGTTTGCTCACAGAGATGCTTGAAAAGAAAAGTCCTGAACTGGCTAGAGCAGGTGGTCTTCTTCTGTGGATGACAACTGAACATGTGGAGAGAAAGAAAATAGAATATTCAATGTCACGACTTCAAAATAAAAAATAAAAAACAGCTTTGAAGATAGATGTATACTATAATTATATATAATTAATAAGTTCATTTTAATAAGTTGCTATTTTTTTTAAATTACATACTTTAGAATTAAATTCATAACTTATTCCTATTTACCATTAGAATCCAAAGCAGGGATTTCACGTCCCAGGTAAACAGTGTCTATGAAGTAAACTGAGTCAGGAGCCACTCCATATACACTGAACTGAAGAAGTTTGTAGTTGGTGCCTATGTAGTTTGCCTGTATAGAGCCCAGGAGGTCCACACACTTGTAGTTCCATCTGAGAAGGACAACATCAGTATAACTTCATACCCATAACATAATGATCTTGAAATTGGTTTGAAGGAATCATATGATGCGATTTCAAGTTTTCCTTTCTCTTTGGAGTGTTACAAGCTGTTAGTGCAGAGATAAGATCCCTGAAGGTGCAAGTCTCAAAAACAAAGAAATATTCTTTATAAACGTTATGACTTGTCCACACCCCCCTAAAACGACTCATTTAAACACGCCTCCACTTAACTACGTCACAGAGTGGGTTCATTTTCAAACACCACCCAAATGTTTACACAAAGAAAGAAGGCGGAGCTATTATTCTGGCTGTAGTGTTGCTGCAGGC
>JAUCMR010000046.1:14259363-14274551 GCA_032357425.1 Enteromius argenteus | reverse complement strand
AGCACCTGGTAAAGAAGTGTTTGGTAAATAAGAGGTCATTTTTCACTAAAATGCCACAACTGGTTAGTGATTTTTATAAAAAAAAAAAAAATTCAAAGATGTCTCTTGTGCTTATCGAGGCTGAATTGCTATCTGGTCTCATGGCATAAACGTTCCTGGGTGCACTTTTTAAAGACACACGAAATACGTATCAATAAGTACATATCAGTGCAGTTTCCAAAAGAAATGAGCAGTAAAACTCTGTAAATTTGGGTGAAAAGGAACAAAAGCTGTCAGAGTTTTGATTTAATAAAGCTTCGTTTTCACACAATTATTTTAATATCATGTTATGTTATCACGTAGGTTTAGGGTTGGATTTGGTGTAGGGCATATTTACAACATGAATAGAGACAGTCCACAGATATTTCAATTCTGAACTGCCGCAATACATACCTATATGAAAATAATAAAATTGTGCCTACATATTGAACCTGTGTTTTAGCGCCACTCAGTGGATATTTCTCCTTGAAACTGTGGCAAAACGTGCTGTAAGGTACGTAAAAACAGTGTTGCACAAAAAGTGCACAGAGGTACATATTTTTTGTGAGACCAGTACAGTAAAACAATAATATTGTGGGAAAAAAAAATCACTGTTTTCTATTTTAATTTATTTTTAACATGCAAATTATTTCTGGTGATGCAAAGCTTTTCAGGGGATGTTACTTCTGTCTTCAGTGTCACATGATCCTTCAAAATTCATTCTAATAAGCTGCTTTGGTGCTATAGCAACTATTATTATTAGTATTAAAAAATATATATGCGTAAGTGTGTGTGTGTAGCATTGTAAATGTTTTTACTGGTACTTTTGATCAATTTAAAATATACTTGTAATTTCTTTTCAGTAAAACCTTACTTGCCCAAACCTTTGAACTGTAGTATTTATCTATTATCTATTACCTATTTATCGACACAAGGTTTGCCACATTTCCCGAAGAATATCCTCTAAATTTGTTGGCAGCCATAATCGGTTAAAACCTTATAAATAACAGTAAATGAATATAACCTCATTCCTAAAGCCACCACCAGAGGTGCTATAGCCAAACAAATCTACATATGTTTACCCACAGTTAGGGTGGTCAAACCGTAACCGTAATAATTTCTGTTTGCAGCTGCAACTCTGGGAAAGCCGAAAATCAAATTGAAATTGCAGGAGGTGTCATGAAGTGTGCCTAATTACCAATTTGTCAATTAGCTTATAATTTCATTTGAAGTGCCTTATGGTATCCAAACCGTTCCTCCTGGAGCAACCTGAGGTTTATTGCCTTGCATAAGTGTCCTTATTCATTGCAAAGAACTTATAACCTTACAGACAGAGTACCAGTTTGTTGATAAAGTATGTAGTCACAAAACCAGTGGAACTCAATAGCATATAAAAAGCTTTTTTCTCCACTAATGTTCTTCTTCTATAAAAGCACACAGAGCTTGGCCTTCCGTTGCTAAATAAAGCCACACAATTACACAGGTTGTTTGCACACATACAGGTTTAATTTCTCAGAAATCATCATCATTTGTATTACACACATGGTTCAGTGATGTTAATGGTTAGAAAAGAGAATGAAATTGAACATACAAGCCTGCTTTACTTGCTTTTGATGTTACCGTTGCTGTTTTATCGTTTAAAGGGTTGTTCAGGATACACTCTTTACCTGTAAGGTTTCTTACCCGTTAATTAATTCAAGCAAACAATCATGTTCAAGTCTTCCAGATATCATGTAATCTCATTATGCATTCATTCATAAACATCTGCTTTGAGTCACGTGTCACTTCTTCCTTTGTTTTGATCACAGATCCCATCTACTTCTGGCAGCAAACAGAAGAGGATGTGACCGTGAATGTGCGGTTACCTGAAGGCACCACCAAAGATGACATCCGCTTCAAGCTCACTGTGGACTGTCTACGTGTTGGAGTCAGAGATTATGCACCGCTGCTGGATGGGCAGCTGTTCGCTCCTGTAGATCCTGAGGCCAGCACCTGGACCATTAAAGATGATAAGAGGTGAGAAGATCTAGGTGGAAGTTAGAATTGAATTTATCTCCTGATTTTTACCCTGAAATTCCATCGTAATTTACTCGCTTTAAACTCGTTCCTAAACGTTTGGACTTTATTTGTAGAACACAAAAAGATGTTTTGCACAATGTCAAGAGTGATTTTTAAAATCCAAAAGGTACACACACACATAAAAAACAAGAAAAGTTGAAATAAATAACTCAATTAAATCTCATATCCACAATATAGTAAAAATGCAGATGTTGGACATTTTTAAGTAACCTCACATAGATATTGTGGCATGCATTAAGAATTCCAGTGCAAAATGTATACATTTTTGTCCGTTTTTTATTTGATGCATTGCTTAATTTTACTTTAAATAATCATCATGTTTTATTCAGCCCAGTCTCACGCAATTCATACATATTTTATGAGGTGGCTAATTTGTACGACCTCACTCATACGAGTTTTGCTAAATCGTACGTATTTTACGAGTTGCCAATTCGTATGAATTTGTACAAATGACCTACACTTAACCCTGCCCCTAAACCTACCCATCACTCAGGTTTAGACAAGGGTGCGGATTCATTTGTTTTTTGTTTTTGTCTAATCGATTGACAGCACTAATTCATATATTATTTTATAGAATTTACTTATGAATACATATATATAATATTTATCTTTATGTATGCATTTATATATTATCATTTATTAATATAATAGGCATTTTTAAGTATGTACATATATTCATATTATATAATATTTTATATTATTTACTTATTAATACATTCATTTTCTTAATCAATTGACACCACTAATTTTTATAACTTATTTTAAGTTCTAAAAATAAAAGTAAATGCATTTTTAAAAACTAAAACCATTCTTTTGTCATGAAGACGAGTTTGCAGTTCAAACTAAAAAATGTGAACTACTGGCTTGACCGGATAAAATCCTTAATGTCACGGACCAGAGCACGTATTCACCAAACATTTTATCTTAAAACTAAGAGTTCTCCTAAATGGCAGTAAAATCTTTTAGCTAAAAGTTTTCTCTTAAAACCTATTGACAAAGCTGCTGAGACAGACAGGGTTTAAAAATAAAAATACAATTTTAAAAGCTCACTATTGTCAAATGTTTATAAAATGTTTACGCTCCAAGGCAGATTGCCAGCAACAGCCCTTTCAGGATCGAGTCCTCTTCACTACTCCTGACTTTACAGATTTAGGAGCTAGTTTTAGCACTAAAACACTTTTTAAATACTCTTAGAGGACTAATACACCCATTATTTTTAAGATCTTCTCCTAAATCATCAAGTATTGATGTTTTGTGATTATATGCCTATTTGGAGCTGGTCAGTTTTTGATTCTGTTTGATTATTTTGCATTTTACTGAAAAAAAAAAAAAAGGTCGTACAGTTTTGGAACAAGATGAAGGTGAGTAAATAATGACAGAATTATCTTGAAAGTTCAACAGTGTGTTCAAGTTTACTAAATGTAAATAAAGCTTAAGAACCGTTGTTGTTCCACATTATGTCTTGGCAAAGACTAAATATATTGTGTATATGCACTAGAGGATTTTGGCAAACGCTGAGCCGAGGAGACGCATATGGAGAACAACCGCCCACAGTGTTGTATGTTCATGAGAGGTGTGAGCTGCCACTGTGCCTCCGTACTCCTTCATCGCACGTGTCGCTTTTACGAAGTAGTCATTTCTCAGAAACATGATTAGCACATTAGTTGTTCATCGGATTTGAATTTCCACATCCTTCCCTTCATCCGCCGTTCATTTCTCTTTCTAATAAACATCACCTCACGTCTCGTCACTCACCACCTCCTCCTGAGACACAAACAAGCCCTCCCTCATTGTTCTCAGTCCTCTCGTCTGTGTTTCCAGATCCTTGATTTTAATAAGAGGCCCCTGATGGCCCCTCTTGGGCTCTTGAGTGTGTGAGCCGGACGCTGTCTGAGTTCGGATTTGAGTGTTTATACGTGTGTTTATGTTTCCTGTCTTGTTTTTGCAGTCATTTGCATTTGTATGGATACCCAAAGCGGTCCTCATTATGAGGCATATACAGTATAATGGAATATATATGTGTATATATAAAAGGAATTGTTTTTATCAGAATTCTATCAGAATTATTATTTTTATTTTTGTTTGTGTAGTTTGGAGGTCAGTCTACAGAAGCGGAGTGAAGGGCCGCTGTGGTCTGAGGTGGTTCTGGGGGACCGGAGGGGAGAATATCTAATGAGTGATGAACAAAAATCACAGCTTCAACAGAGACTCTCGTATCTCACTGCTGAAGACCTGGTCAGTTTCTTTCACTAACTTATTTAGTTTATTTAGTTATGTAGGCTCGTTCTCCAGCTTCCCTGGAGTTAATAAGTTGAGTTTCACCATTTTTGAATTTATTCAGTCGATCTCAGATAGCACTTTTAGCATAGCTTAGCATAAATCATTAAATCTAGTTAGACCAGTAGCATTCCTTTTAAAAATGACCAAAGCGTTTCAATATTTTTCGTGTTCAAAACTTGACTCTTCTCTAGTTTATATTGTGTACTAAGACCGGCAGAAAATTAAAAGTTGCGATTTTCTAGGTGGATATGATTAGGATCTATACTCTCAGTCTGGCGGAGTGATCAAGGAAGTTTGCTGCTGTAATATGGCCACAGCAGGTGCAGTGATATCACGCAGCACCTGTGGAAAATTGTCTCCAGCTTGCAAAAGACATCCTATGCAAGCAAGAGGCTCCGGCTGTTTTCAGGCGCTGCGTGTTATCCCTGTGGACATGGGACAGCAGCAAACTTCCTTGATTATTACCCTGGACTGAGAGTATAGTTCCTAATCATATCGGTCTAGAAAATCACAACTTTTCATTTTCCGTCGGTCTTAGTACATGATATAACTACAGAAGGGTAAATTTTTTTTTTTCTAAATTGTTAGTTTTTGTTTCCTATTTGTCTTCCTAGAATCCAAACCCAGAGAAGGACAAACCTCCTTGCAACGCCCAGGAACTGGAGGACTGTGACATGTTTCCAGAGGACAGCTCTACACTGATGCGCTTTGATGGTGTCACTCTGAAGCCCACCCATGTGGTAAGACCATAGAAATACAGTAACATCATTACACATTTTGTCATTAATTACTCACCCTCATATCATTCCAAACCTGTAAACCTTAATTCGTCTTTGGATTAAATCTGAGAGCTTTCTAATCCCTCCATACACAGCAAGGGAACTACCACCTTCAAAGCCCAGAAAGGTAGTAAGGACATCGTTAAAACAATTCATCTAACATCAGTGGTTCAACCTTCATTTTATGATGCTGTGAGAATATTTTTGTTGCAAAGGAAACAAAAACAATGGCTTTATTCAAGTTTCTTTACTTCTGGTCAGTCTCCTCCACCATTCACAAGAGTAATTATTGACAGAATTTTCGTCTTCGGGTGAACTATCCCTTTAAAAAAAAAAAAAAAAGTCGTTGCTTTCAGATCAGTTGCAATTGACCTATCGGTAAGCCCCTCCCCTCAAATGCAGATGAGCCAATGGCAGTCGAGTATCAGTTGCACATAGAGTGGGACTCGGACATCTGTAGGTTTCAGCGAAGACCCGAAGCTTGCATCGTTTCTATGGGGTTGCTTCAAAAAAGGAAAAACGGTGTGTTGTGACACTGATTCCAGGTATCCTGAGAGGATAGGATTTTATTCAGTTTCCTGAATCCGAACAAAAGAGCAAAATGTCTCATTTAACCTCAATCAAAATGAAGACAAAACGTGAGCAACAGTTACTAAGGGGGGCGGGGCTTGCCGATACATCAGTTGCTTTCAGAGGTGTATAATTGTTTTTTTAAATTTTCCTTTTTGGGTGAACTGTCCCTTTAAGATCACGTCAGAAATCATGTTTTTAATTAAATTTTTTTTAACCAATCTTCTCAGGTAGAGAAGAGTCTTATAGGTGTTTAAATAGCTTCTGACCTAATGCAACCGTTATCTTGTTTAAGTTCCCATAAGAGGCTCAGGATCTGTGCTGTTATGTTGAGATGTAATGCATCTTGAAATAAGCTGTGCTGTAAGAGCGTGTGAGTGCAGAAACACAATATTGATTTTTCTCTTCTGGCGTCTCGTGATGCGAGTAAAATTTCTGCACTTGAGGCTTCGACACAATCTAACACTGACTGTGTCTTTGACATGCAATCAAAGGATCAATCACCTGAACATGAAGTGGCTGAACGCAAAGCCAATAACATTATGTTCTTTCATGCCAGAGATCTCAGCATTTAATTGCAAGAGATAAAGTCCTCAAATAGTGATTTTATTATAGGTGCAGCTGTGCTAATCAAGTCATTTCTCTGTATTCATTTAGTATATACTGTACCTATTTGTACAAGACAGAATTAAACCTAATTACAGCTGATTATGAATAGTTCTTAGATTATGAAAGTCTGTAATACATAAAATATAGTAGGTTAATTGCATGAATTATTTGAGAAACCTGTGAGCAGGGTCCAAAATGAACTATTGTACATAATTACATAAATTAATATTTAAATATGTATGAATAGTTATTGTCTAATTCACCCACACTCTAACTCATCAAACTCATGTCCTGTTTTTAACAGAACATAAAAGAATAGATTTTGAAAAATGTTTGTAACCAAACTCTGTTGACTTGCATTTTATATATATAACTATAACGATTCTTAATTTATCTTTTTTTTATGTTCTGCAGAAGAAAGAATGTTATACATATTTGAAACGACATGAGGAGGGACAATAAATAAAAATAATAGAATTGTTATTTTTGGGTGAACTATCCCTTTAAATGTAAATGCATTTGTGGTAATTCTGAGCTGCCATAAACAGTCTGTAAATGTTTCTAAATATTTCAGATGCAGCTTCTGATAAAAAGGCCTGTGTAGCCTTAAAGCTATTGTTTAATAAATTCTATGTTGAATCAAATATAATATTTAAAATTTATTTTCTAAACATGTTCTAATATTTCTATATTTCTTATTTCATAGGATTATTTATATATATATCCATGAATTAGTGACATGTTAATACTGAACCCTATGGAAGGCTATGTTAAATTATGATTGGTCTGATCTTCTGAATTTTAAGCTATATTATGAGCTATATATTGATTACTATATTTATTTGTTTAGCCAGTGTCGTTGTGGGTTTTGGTTATTTTGCTGTTGTGTGTGTATATATATATATATATGTATATAATAGAAATAGAAGAAAGGGATATGGAACTGTGATGCTGACAAAGAGCTGCCTGGAACGTTCATCAGCCAATCAGATTCAAGCATTCAATAGCCCTGTAAATAATAAATGTTTAACACTTAAAGTACTCAGGCCAGTCTTTGTTACTATTTACTTTAATTAATTTGGCAGAAACTTTAATTCAAGGCATTTTATTCTGCGTTTATTATTATTAGTAGTAGTTGTAGTAACAACAACAACATTAATAAATAATCAATCAGTCCTCATCATTATCATCTCATGGCTTTTTGCTTTTCTTTTTTTGTCTTTACATGTAGTATATTTTGTAAAGATGTAGAATCACCCCCCCACCATCATTTCCTCTCTTCCTCTCACTTCTAAATCACTTAGATGGATGCAGAGAAACGCACTGACCTTTTCCTGAGTGCGCTCGCTCACAGATTGTAAAGCCGCCTCTTCTCCTGGTTCTGAGAGCCTTTCCCATGTCGACCTCTTCAGAGATTTCAGATTGCATGTTTGTGTCCCTCAGCTGGGTGCTGGAACAGACCTGAAAGAACTTGTATTTTCATTTTTTGTTCCTGTAGAGTGGCACCTCTCCTTTGAGAGACACACTCTTCTTTCAGCTCGGAGCCACCACGGCAACAACTGAAGGAGACGGTTGACATTTACTGTATATGTGGACGATGTGTATCTCAAGAGCTCCTCACCACAATTTAAGACGAGCAAAGAGCTTTTATGTTAAATATAGACAGTATAATGCTGGGGATGTGGACATGTGGTTGATGGATGCTTATTGTAATATTTGTTGCCATGAGATCTGTAGTAATGCATTGCTCAAACACTGCTTTTGCAGGTGATGTGATTAAATGAAGAATTAACCCTTTAGCTGCTGCTAGAATTCATGGAGCGTAGGGATTTTATTTATTTATTTGTTTTAAACCTGTATGGCTTTTCTCTGTGAAACAAAAAAAGATCCGTATTATTATACAGCTAAATGTAAAACCGCAAGAAAAATAACTGAAATAATATAAACAGTAACTGAAATAAAATAAAATAATTTTTGCAAAGGCAACATGCTTGTATTTAGTTAAACTTGAAGTAATCTCTCTCTCTCTCTCTCTATCTGTATATATATAGATAGCATTAAACTTAAAGTACAAAAATCACAAAAACTAAAACTGAAATAAAAATGTATAAAAACCACATAGTCATTAAAATTAAAGATGGCAAGCAAAAAAAAAAAACTCAACTAAATTAATAAAAAGTAGTACAATTAAAATAATATCTATAATAATAATAATAATTATTATATAAATAATTAAAAATTTCAAAAGTATATTATTATAATTAGTATAATATCATTATTATTAGACTGTTATTGTATTATATAGTATCTAAATTATATTACAATAACAATTGTCATTATTTTTTCAGGTGAGGTGTGCATGTTTATGTGGTTTATGAGGACACAAATGTGTATAATGACATGGGTATGACCGGTATTACAATATGAAGGTGCTTTATGAGGACATTTCCAGTGTCCCCGTAATTCAAAAGGCTTACAAAACATACTATTTTTTTGAAAATGTAAAAATGTGTGTATTTTCCTGTAAGGGGTAGGTTTAGGTGTAGGGTCAGTGTAGGACAATACCACATACAGTCTGTACAGTATAAACACCATTACACCTATGGAGAGACCCCATAAATCACAAAAACCAACATGAGTGTGTGTGTGTGTGTGCTGACCTACACTAATTTTAACACCAAGGTAAGGTTATGTAGCTGGCTGGGGTTCAGTTTTTATTGGGTTCAGTGAAAATATTGGCATGTCAAGTAAAAATCTGAACTGCAGGCCAGCAGAAAAAACCCCTCCACTACTGCTGTGTTCATGAATTAAACATGAGACTCTGTGATGTTCTTGTGAAGCAGTTTTGGCACAGCCAGGTGCCCATTTGTGGAGAGCCATAAACATTTCGACCTCTCTCTGAGAGACCAAACAGTGTAACTCTGAACATAATGAAACAAAGGTTTTAAGGGCCTTTATAAGATGTGTTTTATTATCGGTCCTCCTGTTCTCTTTGTGTGTTGCTGTTGATGCCATAAACATACACATCAATGAGGTCAGTTACATTTGCTCTCATAAACAATACAGACACGTTTCAAAATCCCCTCATACAGTCTAGAGAAGTTGGCTTTGTGTGCAATTCTTTTCAGTGAAAATGAGTGCCAACAGTTGATAACTGGACTGTAATTACTTTTAGACTCTGTTTGCAAAGGATACCTATTTATCCAAATTCTTGCATTATTGGTTTTGTAAATATAGTTACTTTTCATTAATAATTAACAATAATTTCATTTTCATTTAGCATCACTTAATGAAATGCTGCTTTTTTTAATACAATAAAAATTGTGTTGTATATTGAAATACTGCATTACAATTTAAATTCACTGTTTTGTTTTTTTTTTTTGTTTTTTTGCAGCATTACAAATGTCTGTCATTATTAATATCAGGCTTTATTAATTCAGTGCATCCTTTTTTGGATAAAAGTATTGGCTTCTAAAAAAAATCATTGCAAACGTTTGAATGAAAGTGTAATATAGGTGTGTGTATATTAGTGCTTTCAAACGATTAACGATTAACATATATGTTACCCTGGACCACAAAACCAGTCATAAATGTCAGTTTTTCAAAATTGAGATTTGTACAACACCTGAAAGATGAAATAAGCTTTCCACTGATGTATGGTTTGTTTGGATATGCAACCATTTGAAAATTAAATCTGAGGGTGCAAAATAAAAAGATACTGAAGAAAAAACAAAAAGTTGTCCAAATGAAGTTCTTAGCAAGAATTAATGATCTAATGATATTTAGATCCTAATGAAAAATTAAACAAAATTTGACCCATACAATGTATTTTTGGTTATTGCTATAAATATACACTAAGGTCATGGGTCATATGTACATATGTGTGCTGTGTATATTTATTATGTACACACATCTTTTTCAGAAAAATAGGTTATGTTTATATATTAAATATATTTATTGATAATATAAATAATATGAATATAAATAAATACATGTAAATATTTTCAAAATATATTCTGAACACACACATAATTTATGCAAAAACAAAATATTTTATTTTGCATGTGATTAATGGTTTGATAGCCCATAGTATAGATACACTACCATTACAGCTTCCTGTTTATGCATGATATATTCAACACTTTTGACATCGTTATTTACTGTAATATAGCATCACTCATTCTCTTTCTACATTGATACATCATTTTTGAGAAATCAAGTAATTAAGCTAATTTTTAAAGACAGGTTTATAGAGGTAATTTAGCATGTTTTATGTCTAAATGACAGCGGTGGTCATTTTAAGACGCATTTAAGCATGTGAAGCTGTCACCAGCCGTGAATAACGACTGCTGCGCACCACTCTGAATTTAATATGCAGTGAGCAGAGCAAGATGAGATCTCAAAAACGGCATTTTTAAGGAGAAGTCGACACCCAAATGGATTTTAGGACAAGTGTAAAGTGCAAGTGCAAAGTCATAACACCTATCTTCAGTACAACATGAAAACGGTCGTGATTCATAAAAAGTAAGAGACGTTTTACATCATGTCTGATGATAATGGTGGTTGACTTACAGCTGCCACCATCTTGCATTGCTGTTGTTTACTCTTGACGTTTCAATCCTGCTGTCGTTTCAGATGGGCGCATCATAATTGGCTCTTTTATGAGAATATACATAGAGATCTTTTCCTTTCTCATTTTGTATTCTGCTAGAATGATGGCATAATAGGCAGACAGTACAATGAAAAACAGACTCAAAAGAATTCATATCTCAATATCCATTCATCTCCATGCTGCTTGCCAGCCTCCGTTTCTACTGAGAAGATCACAATCACACTATATATCTAGTTCTCTCTCTCTCTCTCTCTCTCTCTCTCTATATATATATATAATATATAATTAGTGCTGTCAAATGATTACATAATCTATATGTGTGTGTATTAGTGGATATATATTATGGTGTAGATTTTCTAAATGTTTTTATGACTGATCATTTTAAATTATTTACATGCTTTTTCTTGAACTTTAGGTGAGCCTTGGAAGCCACCAGTTCCTTTTCTCTGTTCAAATTGACCCCTCGGAGATGCCTGCTTTCTGCTTACGGCACGATGTTGATGCGCTGCTCTGGCAGCCCCGCCCCAACCAGGACAACGACATATGGGAGCACATTTCAACATTTAACGCTCTCGGTAAGGCCAGTTGTATGCGAATAATGTGAAATCTTAAAGGGTTAGTTCACCCCAAAATGTAAATTTTGTCATTAATTACTCACCCTCATGTTGTTCCAAAACTGGTATCTGACCCTCCATAGACAGCAACACAACTGAAATGATCCCAGATCCAGAAACGTAGTAAAAACATCAGTAAAACAGTCCATGTGACATCAGTGGATCAACTTCAGTTTTGCGACACTAGGAGAATATTTTTGGGCAAAGAAAACAAAAATAACAATTTACTCAACCATTCTTCTCCACTGAGTAACGCCTTTTGCCATTTTAGAGAGGATCACAACCCATACGTATGTTTTCCTCATTAAAGCTTGCACATGCGCTGCATTGTGATACTCTCTAAAATAGTGGGAGACGTAAGTCACGGGAGAAGAATGGTTGAGTAAATTATGTTATCAATGATGTTTTCAAAAAATGTATTCTCAGATCGTCAAAAAACTGAAGTTGATCCACTGATGTCACATGGACTGTTTTACTGATGTTTTTACTATGTTTCTGGATCTGGGATCATTTCAGTTGTGTTGCTGTCTATGGAGGGACAGATAGTTCTCAGATATCATCAAAAATATCTTCATTTGGTGTTCTGAAGATGAACAAAGGCCTTACAGGTTTGGAACGACATGAGGATGAGTAATTAATGACAGGATTTTCATTTTGGGGTGAACTTACCCTTTAAGCTCCTAAACGTCTGTTTCAAAATGCTCTTCTTCAACATTAGTTGTTCACTGAGATGATGGAGGTGGAGCAAACATAATAATTTGTCAAGCATTTCTTCTGGCGGGATTTTATTTACGAAAATATCTCATCATTCACTGAAGCATCCAGGTCACGCTCACTACCCATTGTTTGATCTAAAAGCCGCAATTCTGAGTACACTTTCTGTCATCTTTGCAGGACTGTAATATGAAGACTGCACAAAGTAACAAATCTTCAGCAACATAATGAGTTCAAGAATTTAAAGAAATAGTTCACCCAAAAATGAAACTTCTGTATGAATTTCTTTGTTCTGCTGAACACAAAGGAAGATAGTTTTGGTCACCATTGACTTCACTGTCTTCACTATGGGAGTCAATGGTGACCAAAGCAGCCTTGTTACAAACTTTCTTAATATCTTCCTTTGTGTTCGGCAGAACAAAGAAATTCATACAGGTTTGGAACTACTCAAGAGTGAGTATTTTTGGGTGAACTATTCATTTAAAGAGGCAGACACGTGTGCTTAGAATAAACAAATGATATTGTTTCCTGGTGTGGATGCGAATATCATTAACTTTATAGTTATCATGTGAACGGGCCTTTAGACAATGTTTTGCACCCAGTTGTTCTTGTACAGAAAGTCTTGATTCTTATTTCTGTTCAGGTTATGTTCAGGCTTCAAAACGCGATAAAAAGTTCGCAACCTGTGCACCCAACTTCTCCTACGCTGCTCTTTGCGAGTGCCTCAGGCGTGTGTTCATTTACCGCCAACCCTCGCCGGTCAACACAGTGCTCTTCAACCGGAAGCAGGGTCGGCAGGTCGGGCAGGTGGCCAAACAACAGGTAGCCAACCTGGACACCAACGACCCTGTGCTTGGCTTCAGGGCCACTAACGAAAGACTGTTCGTCCTGACTGCAAACAACCTGTTTGTGCTGAAAGTGAACAATTAAGATTCTCCAGTATTGGTGCTGGATGAGTTGGCCCTTCTGCTCCAAGGTTGATCCGGGACTGCTTGAGGTCATTAGTGAGCATTGGACTCATCCAGTATATGACGGTCATATTTCAAGACCATGTTGGTATGAACTTCTCTAATGTATTTGCGTGTCTGTGTGTGTTAGTATTTGTCTTTATATGTGAAACATTAAGCTTGAAACATCTTCATATGTTCCTCCAGAGACACAATCTATAGCATGAATGTCACATTGCATTCCTTTAGAATGTAAAACTGATTCATAAAATAAATAAGCGTCTGTAAGACCCTGTCTGTTTTTCACTCTTAATGTTTTTTTGTTAACATTTTGACCACAATCAGTGCAGAAGATAGAAAGTATTTACATTTGCCCATGTTATGTTCCTCGCAGACCATGACCCAATCAGAACGAACCTGCGACCCTTTTTGACAAAGCAATTATTTCACCAGACATGAGTCAGCAGTCAAAATCAGCAGATACCAAATGTCATGAGACAGCATCAAAATTGGACAGGCAGGTGTGACGCATTTCAGAAAAATTGGCTATATACCCATTTCACTCATTTGTATCTGGTATGTATTTATACAGCATTTTGTTTGATTTCTACAGTATTATATGGAAGCCCATTTCTGCCACTGGATAAAAAATTAAAAAAGGTAAGGAGAAAAATATACAGAATTGTGAGATATGAATTTGCAATTGCGAGACATAAAGTTAGAATTGCGTGATATAAAGTCATAATTGCGAGAGATGTAAAGTCAGAATTTGCGAGATATAAACTCGCAGTTCTGAGAATATATCACTATTCCACTAATAATTGGACTTTATATCTCACAATTCTGTCTTTATAACTTGCAATTGCGAGTTTATATCTCACAATTCTGAGAAAAAAAAAAGTCAGAATTGTGGGATAAAAAGTTGCAATAACCTTTTTTTAATTTTTTATTCAGTGGCGGAAACAGGCTTCCATAGTATTAAGCATTATTAAGATTACATGTACATTTATACACACACACTACTGCATATATTTATTCAGCATTTTATTTGATATATAGGACTATATAGGTATATATATATATATATATATATATATAGATAAAGATAGATATACATATACTAGACATGTCAAGTAAAATGCTGAATAAATGTCGAAACATGTTAATGTTAACAATGTTAATATTAATATATAATATCTATAAACTGAACAACCAAGCAACATATTCTTATAGTTTCTCGTGCTTTTTTTGGTTTTGCAATGAATCTCCTTTAAGTCTGTTCAGGCTATTGCATGCTTGTTTTTCACCCTGTGTTACGGCCCTTTCAAATATAATTTGTCAGGATCCATAGAGATGTGCCTGGGAGATAGATCTGTCTCAGTTGTTTTGTTTAGTGGGGTGAACCTTATTTGTTCAGGCCTCAGATTAAATCATGTGTTTGTGATTAAATTAGCCTGTGATGTTTGGATTCATTATCTGCACCAGAATCACCGGACAGCTGAGAGAACGATCTGTGAGTTTTTCTAATGCTTGTGAAGATGTTGCTTTCTGACCGTGGTGTACATGGACGGTCATCATCAGGTGACGCTTTTACATCAGTGAAGGCTGTTTGCAAAGGAATAAATTTCCAGTAAATTTGTGCATTCATTTATGAACTATTAAACAGTAATTCAGCATCATTCTGATAGGAAATGTCGATTTTTACAAGTCCTGATAATTGTAATCAAATCCTGTCCTATATTTTTCTTACCGAATAATATACTGGTTCTCTCAGAAATGTTTCAAATGGAAAGGTTTCATATAGTAATTCATGTTCAACTTTTTTGCAATTTTCTATATTTAAGATTTTAAACTTTACTTTCTATGTAGTCCAGATTTTAAAAAAAAACATATATATATATATATATACAGCTCTGGAAAAAAATAAGAGACCACTGCAATTTACTCCTAAATCAGTATCTATCTG
>JAUCMR010000046.1:14229061-14244934 GCA_032357425.1 Enteromius argenteus | reverse complement strand
ACATTTTCAATAATTCAAACACGTTATTTTTAATTGTATGTATATATTTCAAAACCCAGTCACTAATATTGCTCAGTATACGTACTGTACTTCAGGCTACTCGTGGCCCTTCCGGTTAGGGTAGGCCTAGAGTGAATGTGTCTTGTCTTATCAGTCGCAAATCTGTCATAACAAATATTTTCCAGAAACAAAAAAATCAGGGCATGCCCACAATCTCTTTCTGAAAGACTCCAGCGTGTATCTTCCCATGGTGAGAGACACACACACAGATCTGGTTATGTCAAAACCTTCCGGAGACCAAAGGTCGCTTTTGTGTGTCTGTCCCTTACGAACAGAAGGGCTGGAGTCTTAAATGTCTCATGCTGGCTCCTCCATAGCTATTCTTAGCTGCGCTCTGTTACAGGCCCTATTACAGAAAAGATCCATCAGCAGAAATGCCACATCAGACAACAGCAGACAAACAAAACACACAACGCAGCGGGAAATAAAGTCACATCTTACTCTTACAAGTTCCAAACAATCCTTAGGTTTATGCCCTCAGATGCGACGTCACTGACAGCAGCTGCTAGATATAAAATTCTCTGTCTGGTTGAAAAGTGTCAAGCGTATCATAACTTTCATATTCTGAAAGACAATCCCACATTTCATACTGTGTGCAGATGGCGAACATATTTTTGTCAATGTTCTGTAAAATTATTATTCTTAGATCAAATAACATAACCCCCCAAAAAAGTTTTCTTGGATTGCACACAAGCCATCAGCAACAAAAAGCATCTCAATTCTGCTTTTCTTTTATGAACAATCATAACTCACACAAAACAAACAATAAATGCGATTCAGCCCCACTGGCAATCTTCCCAGTATGCACTGGGACATTAATAATTAATATGGTTGTGCTATTTGGCTAATTTTATGCACACTGTTGTTGTTTTTCTGATTTCTACCTGGTCTCATTGCATAAATGGGTTCACCTTTTAGCAAGACACAAAACACATAGGCCTACCAATAAGTACATATCGCTGCAATACTTACCTATATCAATGCAATAAAAAATGTGCAAGGGTTCACATATTGAGCCTATGTTTTAGCGCCACCCAGTGGACATTTTTTTCTTTGATGCACCAAAAACCATTGCACAAAATGTGCACCGAGGTACATATTTTTATGAGACCAGGTGGGATTTTCATGTAATGTCAAGATTTTTCTTCCTTTACTGATTGGTGAGTTAATTGTAACACTTGTTGTATTTCCTATTCCAAGTCAGGAATTTTCACCAAAATGAGAATGTTGCTGGTCTTGCTTGATCAGGTGACAAATATGCAAAGATCAAGCACTGTTTACAAGCAAAAACACTCCAAACTGCTGTAAAGAAATATGATGGTGGATTCAGACGTGAGAGAAACAGCTCTTTTTTCCTGGAGGAAGAGTCATTATGGATTATGGACTATTATTGGATTAATAGTTTTACAAAACATACAACTTTTCAATTTCTCAATGTGTTATTGACCGATTGAAGTCCTGTAGGTTGCAATGATGTTTTTATCAGCTGTTTGGACTCTCCTTCTGACGGCACTCATTCACTGCAAAGCATCCGCTAGTGAGCAGGTGATGGAACACTAAATTTCTCCAAATAATAGGAAGTTTATTTAGTTCTTTGTCTCAGCGTGTTCATGTGATCATGTCAGAAGGTTAAATCAAGCACTTTTTGCAATATGCATGTCAAAACGTGAGATGAAGCACATTGCTATAATGCTTACTTGCATGTGTGAACAATAGCATGCATGAACCGACTGTTAGAAATGTTCAATGCACTGTCGTTCACGCTTTGTCGACTAAACTGTGAGCATTGCAGCTCTCATGGCTGATTTTGAATAGAGGCCATCTCAGCTGTCATTTATGGAGACGTCTCTGTGCGCTTGCTGCTCCTTTCTCAAGTCATAATAATGCAATGTGTAGCCCATGGTAAAGAGAGACGTAAGATCTGAACACACAGGGGGCAAATTCTCATAAATGTCAATTTCACAATTTACGCTCTAGTAATGTTCCAGCCTCTGGAGCATAGCAATGTCTTTCATGTGTTTTAACCAGCTGATTTCACCAGTCTTGTTTAATTCAGTGCGCTACCAGAATGTTGCATTAGTACACGTTGAGCTTTCAGTGAGAAATCAGTGAGGCGCACTCTGATTATGACCTATGGCTACCTAAACATACGCTACACTGGCTGGCATCATGTCCGTGAACAGCAAGGGTCATCATGGGGCTTGTGAAGTCAGGTGCTTTTCAGAAAAAATGCATCACAGTTCAACATAGTCATTCTGCAGAACTTTCATAAAGTGTATGTGTATGTATATATATATATATATATATACATAATGTATTATTTTTTGTTACCTTTGTAAATTACATTTTTATTCATGAACTGTTTCGTAATGCACTGTACAAAATAACTATTTACCTGATTTTATAAAATAGTTTTGTTATAAATTGATGTATTTACATTGATGTTGAATAATATTTAACATTTTCAATGTAGATTTACTGTTTAATTTTAGCTTAAAATCTGGTTAAATCGGGACAACTTACCCCTAAAATGAACTTTTTCTGGACAATAAGATTAGAAAAAACTTTTCTTTTTTTTTGGAGCAATGCTTGTGTCTGTACAAAAATAAACTTTAAAATACAACAAACAAACAAAAATCTTGAATAAAAAGTGAAAACTAGCCTTCTAGCTTACTCAAAATCTGAAGATCTTAAAAATGTTCTTTGCCAATGACATCGGAAACAACTTTTTGAAGCCAAGACTTTAGTTTGTGCCAGAAACTGACGTTCAAAAATAAAACAAAAAAATATATTTAGCATAAAATGTGTGACAACTAGCCCCGGTCTGTATAATACATCTTGTAGACCTTATGACAGCACCCCCTTGTGACAAGTAGTCCTGATCTTTCCAAAATATTTACTATATATTTACAATGATACATTTAGAATTGATAGTTATATTTGGATAATATGCAGGTTCCTTTGTGACAACTTACCCACTGTAGGTTAAACCGTAGAAAAAGCATATTTGAAGCAAAGACTTTAAGGGTTGTGTCAGACATTGACTTTCAAACATAAACCAAACATTCAAAAACTGTATATAAATGGATGTAATAATTTATTTTCAGTTTAAAACTTGTGACAACTAGCCCTGGTCTCACATATTGCAAATAGACTCAAAATCTTAAGATAGACCTTGTGAAAATATTCCCTACCTGTTTGTCTCGTATTATACCTATCTAGGACAACAATATAATGTTTTTTGCAGATAAATGAACACTTAATTTTCCTTCCTCGGCAGTAAGTCGTTAAAGTCTGTGCCTGTACAGAAACGTCTTTCAAAAATTAAACAAACAAAATTATTCAGTATAAAATATTTCATAGTCTATTGTTACATTGTGTTATGAAAAAGCAATCAAACATTCATTTCAGGGGATTGGCGTCATCGGATGTTTTCTAAATTGCATTTTCAAGAATGTTTTAATGATGTTCATTTCTGGGATAATTAATTTAGGACACAGCTTGGGCATGCAATCTGTATAGGGTGCGTCACAGACATAAATTTCACGAGGAGAACAGCTCGAAAGTGTTTGATCAGACTTAATTTCCCCCACGACACTAGTAAACCTCCCTCTCTTCTCCTCCCTCCTCTCCTCGTCTGTGCAGCTCGTCTTAGAGGCTCGCGGAGCGTCGAGGAGACCTGAGTGCGGCGCGCAACGCGCGGGTGGAACAGGACGAGCTTCGCTTAATTAACGGAGCGCGAGCCCTGCAGGAATGCCAGCGAGGCGCTGCTTGGAGAAGGTAGGCGATGCCGTGATTTTCTGTGAGTTTAAGGTGACAAAAAAGAGGACAAAGCAGATGAGACATAACACAGGCAACAGCTTTTCATACTGACTACTTTTTTTTTGAGACTGAAAACCAGGAAACGCTTTACTATTCTGTTCGGTGCTGATGTTAAGGCGTCGTTTAGCTCCTGAGAGGAATATTTACAAGTATTTTTGGTTGGTTAAAACGCACTTTTAGGAACATTTCGGTAGTGAAAAGGACGCTAAATACTAATTATACACATCAAAAGTAATTGTTCACCCTTTAGCTGAAAATATTTTCCTTACTTGAATAGTACTGTTAATATCGACTTTTACGATAAAACGTGTCGGATAGACTTTAAAATCTTTGATATAATCGCAATATATTTGCTGCTTCGAATTAAAGAAGTTTAGAAATGTATAACTTATTTGTAAACAGTGTAAATGTCACGTAGCTATCACTTTTTGACAGGAATATTTTAATTATCGTGCAAAAATGTATTATTGAAAAGCATAAAACCTAAACATTGTGTCATCATTTTCCGTCCAATATAAGTAGCATGTTGCAAACCCTTCCCAACTGGTCAGAAAACACATTTCTCTCTCTCTCTTACGGATGTTATATAGGCTATTAAAGTATACAACAGAACCTGGTAGCTCTGTTGGTTCCAGTTTTGTAATTGATATTTTGACAAATTATACTAAAAGCCAGAATTGTATTCCTTTTCCTTCAAATATTTGTGTTGTATTTAATATTTGTGTTGTATTTAAAATGAAATGGTTTCATAGATGGTTGTCTTCCTCGTCATACTGCAGGGATGCTATAGCCAGCATGCTATGAGATGAACGTATGAATAGAAGTTCAAATGGCTGATCTTAAAGTCCTCTTTTGTGGTCAAGACGCTGTCCAGACCGATCACCTTGACTGGTCCCTAAAACACCAGCAAAGTCATCGCTCAGTGTGTGCAGATGAAAGGGCCCTTTCCAATGAAGAGTGCTGCCAGGCGTATCTGGAGGAGAATGTTAATGAGGCGAACAGGCTTTCAGAACCATGGACAGCGGCTCTGCCAATTGGACGACTATGCAAACTCAATGAATGGGGATTTGATGAAGAAGTCGAGGTATGTTACGATGAACAGTTCGAAACAGCTTTTCCTGGCGTGGCTGACTTTACTGACCATAAAGACAGGCAGTTGTTAGCAGAGGAGACCAACTATGACAACTTCAGTTGGAATTCTTCTAAAGAGCTCCAAGAGGGCGGCCCGGAATGCTCCCTGCTGTCCGTTGACGATTTCATGGTGGATTCAACAGAAAAGTCAGTGGATTATGGATTTATAGGTGCTGTTACCTTTTTAGTTACTGGGATTTCCTTGGTTGTCATCTCCTACACGGTCCCACGTGACGTCAAGGTGAATCCCGATACCGTTTCTGCCCGGGAGATGGAGCAGTTGGAGAGAGAAAACGCCCGGGTGGGCGCTCACCTGGACAGGTGTGTGATTGCAGGACTGTGCCTCCTCACACTCGGTGGTGTGGTACTGTCAACCCTGTTGATGATCTCCATGTATAAAGGGGAGATGATCAGGAGACAAGCATTCGCTTACTCCAAGCACCAAGCCAGACTCTACGGCTCTATGAATTTTAGAAGTGGTGCGAGCCCGACCGGTGCTCCTTCGCTTTTGTCCCTTGATGAAGATGAAGGTCCTGTTGAAGTCTTAAGTTGAAGCTGAGCATCTTGACTTGTTATCTCCATATGAAAACATGGACAAAGCAGCTTTGTTATACTGTGATAGGATGACACACTGTAAAACACACAACAATATTGTGAATTTATTAACATCAAAATTGGCTAAATTATTACTAAATTTGACTTGAACATACTTGACTATAATGATTAAACCTTAAGGATCCAATCTATACAAAATTCTACACTTTTTGCATTGCATTTAATGGACAAAATGTAACATACCAACATGGACTCGAGTCCTGTTTATGTGAAAAAATATATTTGTGTGAGCTTGTGCATTTTTCCAAAACATGTGTTCATGTAAATATACAGCATGCTTTACAAGTGCAGTTATATAAGCCTCTGTTTTTTAAGTATGCATATTTTTACTGTTGTAGGATAATTCGACTAACTTACCAAATGTACATTTGTGTCATATTTAGCCACTGGAAAAGAAAAAGGCTTTTTCCTTCTTCTTTTTTTTAGCTTGGCTTGGCATGTCTGATAGCTGACTTAATCATCAGTCATTGTATGAAAACCTCTCTCCAATCAGGAGGGATGGAGATTTATTCCAATGCCTCTGAAGCCACTCAAATTTATATATTTGCATTCACATTTGCATAAAAATACACAGCTTTGCAACAGCACAGGTGACGTGAGTGTGCACCAGTGAGGTTTGAACTAAATTTTGCGGGCTTAGTTTATTTAGAGAATATCTGTGCTTTTAATGCACATGGGATGTAGGAAATGTGGGAGCAGATGTCTCTCTCTCTTTCTTTCTCATCAGTGAGCCCGTGTACTAGAGGAGTCTCGTGGGAAATGACTGCTCTATGTTTCTCCTTCCCAATAGCAACTAACCCCATTAGAGTCACACATCATAACACGTAATGACCCGAAAGAACAGAATGCAGACCGCAGCAAAAGGCTCATAAAAGCATTGTGTAGGTTCTCATCCCCCAAAGCACAAGCTGTCAAAAACAAGTAAAGAGAATTAACCCTAATATTGACAAACCAATGCCACAAGGTTAAAATCAAAGTTACTTATTCCGAAAGTTACATGACTTTATTTTGTCTGCAAAACACGATGTGTTAACACAATAGAAGTCAATTGGGTCTAAATGAAAAACACTGAATGAATAGAAAATGAGACATTTATTTTAATTACTTCTTGTGTTTTGCAGAGCACGAGTAAAAGTAAATGGCTTCGATAGAACCTTTTCATTCTTTGTAGTGTATAAACAGTTCTTTGGTTTGGTTTGGAACAACATAAAGTTGACTAAATAATCACAGGATTTTAACAACGAAGCAAAATCTAGGCATATAAGCCTCAGGTTGCAGGTCAGGGAAAAAAAAGTACCCATGAGGCTTTGAGCAAGCAGTAGGCTCTGCTGGTGCTTCTGCTGAGGAGTGCGGTCCGCATCAGAAACGCTTACCGAGGGCCGGATCAGATTATCCCTCACTATACACTAGCACTGCAGCAAAGATTCCTGACACCAGTGTTCTTTTCATCCCATTTCTTCGAGTGTCTGTTTGCATGAGAACACCTACTTAAGGGTATCGTTGGACATTTAAACAAATGCTTGTGGAAAATTGCAGCTATTAAATCTGCATGCTCCTAACATCACCTGTGGTTCTAATAAAGCTTAATGGTTCACCGTAAAACAAACTCAGAATTGTGCTTTTGATATGGGTGAAGACTAATAGAGGGGGGGTTTGGAGAGGAAGACGCATATATTTTTATATGTCATGTTTTTTTAGGTTGCACACAGAGGTGTGGATAGCAATTATTGAAATGTCAACAATGCATGACCACGTCTGCTGAAATAAGAACTGATTTATATGCCATTTCTCATTCTCTGGCTGTCTCCATCTCTCTTTGGTTTCCTTTTTCTCCGTCTAATACTTTCTAACCAGCACTCTGTATAATAACTCAATCACTTAGGGCCGCTGGCATCAGGAAATGGGGCTAAATTGATTAAAGGGTCAGTATGGGTCAGGCAGTGGGTGTGGACATCGTCTCGAGGGACAAAGATACGGTCATTGTGTGCACATACACACAGTACAACTCCTAGCTGTGCCATATCATAAATTGCCTGTGGCGCAGTGACATCCTAACATATCATCTCGTTTTATTCTTTAGATAAAAAACCGGCCCAAGCTGGTCTGAGTGAAAAGATGTCATTAAGTCCAGACTGTGCGAGATACAGATGGAGTTGTCAATTATATGTCATGTGGGTGACCCGTCCGTCAGCTCATGCATTCTGCTGTTTCTTTACTGGTTGGTCTAATTATTCGTCATTTGGACAATCCTCGCCGCTCGTGCTGTTTAATGGCCTGTTCGACAAAATTATTCTTGTTACCTAGAGTTTGTTGCATAGCAACAGTGAAGATAAAATGTTCAAAAAATCAGCGACCATGAAGCAAAGTATCTCCGGTGAAAAGGCACTAGTTCATCATTCATCGAGGCTCATTGTGTATCAGGGAGACCAAAGAATGAAGTCAGAAGCCTTAGTCACAAGGCCACAGGAAACAGAAAGTCATAGTAATGTAGCAGGCGTGCTTATTTCAATGAGATCTGAATTTATGACAGAGCAACATCAGCGGCAGTTTCTCAAATTAGTTGGCGGAAATAAAGGCACCTTGGGGAAAAAGCACAGCGCTCTATAGATAATTTCTGGGACCCTCATTGTGCCTCGTTGATGATGTATTACTGTGACCTACTGCGGCAGAGAGTTTCGCAGAAGTTCAGTGTTATAATAACAAAACTCAAAAAGAGCCAAGTCAGTCATCATTTGATTACATTTACATGTTGCTGCTTTCAAATTAGATTTGTACACTTTTGGAAGCAGAAAGCACTATGTTAAGGCTGTTAGCTTGTCACTGAAGGATAATTGAAAACACAAAAATGAGTCATTTTTAGCTTTAATTTCCACATTTTCATGATGAACGCAGCAGAAAGTGATTTTCTTATTTCTGTTTAGGAACAGAATTGAGAACCTATAAGAAAAAAAAAATGGCACCTAATCTTACAGGAAAATATTATTTCACACCAATTTTTATGTAAATCATACAAAAATTTTAAATTTTAAGAAAAAGACGTGAAGGTGCAGCTCTAAGAATAACCGTCACTGGAACACAAGCAGATTTAGCTGGTTTTGAGTGGCTTTTAGCACACTGCCATGCAGGAATTCGTCCCAAATTCATAAAAATCCACCCCCAAGTTATGAACTGCCAGTTTATCCACTTAAAAAGCATGAACTTGTCTATTTTAGGGACAGGAGTTTTGATAAATTATGGGCAATAATGAGAACTCATATTTAATAACACTAATTACAACCAATAGCATGTCTAAGCCAGTTAGAAAAATAAAATTAAATTTGTGCAATTGTGAAGTGCTTTAATTGTAACGATTCTCCACTATTGATGCCAGAACTCCGTAACAGTGGGTCACGAGTCAATAAAAATCGAGCATTTCTTTTCACTTCTGCCAATGCTATTTTCATACTTAGATGGTGAAGATGTTAGGGGCGCTGAGCAACAACCTTTCCAGAATCCTTTCTTTAACCGTATTCTTCGGGTAATGAGTCCCATGAGAGATGTGGCACCTTTCTCATGCCAGCATGGAAAAGTAGAGTTGGGGGACTGTCAGGTGATGCTTTAACAAAAGAAGCGTACCTTACAAAAGACATCAGCGATGCAAAAAGCGAAGCCACATCACTTTCTTTCAGTGAAAAGAGAAAGTATGTCAGAGCAGGTACTCTTCAGCCATTAAAATTCAAATTGAACTTCCTGCAAAAATCCTGCGAGCGTTTGTGCGTCTGTGAACGGCTCACCTTGTTGACTTCCTGTGCCTGTCGTTACGCAGCATACATATGGATCTGCAACGATTGGTCGCTGAGTTAATGAGAGCCAGCTGGGATCGTGTTTGCATCGCCCACACAGCAGTGTCCCTTTCTCTCTCTCTCCTGTCCTGTTAAGGGCACATATCCATAGAAACCAAGTTTCCCTTGTTGCTAAGGAAAGAACCCTGCTGAGGTTTGAATATGTGTAACATCAATTGTGGAGTCAATACTGCTGAGGTTTGCTGCTGAGTTAACGTAGTCTAACTTTGTGTTTCTAATTTAAAGCCTCAAAGAAAACAAGTTCTGCTGGTTGTTTCCCATCCATTACAAAGCAGTGCTAGTGGCGTAAATGATGTTTTCCCCCCTGAAACGGCTTCTGCGGTTTACCAGAGACCAAATTAAAGTGGGGAATTGCTTTGGAGAACTCATTAATGTGCATATGGACTCTAGACAGTGATGGATGGCGCACAATATTGGAGACAGTGATGTCTTTTCGGCTTTTTATGAACAGGCCAGGTGAACTGTTAGACAATATGTGCAAATCGCTCCCTTTTATGCGGTGAATGAAAAGCGCTGACTCGTGACATTATCATGTTGGGAGTTTCAAAAGCTGAGCATGTGGGTGGACGTTTGCATCAGAAGGGGAACTTCATAACCTGCGCCCCATAATTCTGCGAGATGCATAATTTAACACTGAGAGCAAAGTGAGATTAATCTCGCTGTGGGAAAGCTTTACTTACTTTCTTTTGATTTATGCTGCTATTATGCTTCATGCGAGGTTCATCTCAGGCTTTGTCAATAAGGCTGGAGGCAAGAAGATGAGACGTTTCCATTCTGTATTGATCTGGTTTTTTAAGTGCTCAGAGCACAGGTAAATGCAAGTGTTTATGACCTGACACATTGCTGGGTTTCACGATAAAATATATTTAGGTATAATAAGAAATAAATGTTATTAAAAAGACAAATAAGTCAAATAAAGGCTATTATTAAATTCAGGTTTCAACTTTGAGACTATCTATTATTACGCAATGTCATAACAAAAACAACTCAGCAAGCACACTGAAGAAGCAAAGTCCCCTGAACCTCAAGTATGTGTCACAGAAGCTGTTTTCAGTTCACAGTGTTCCAAATCCGTTAGAAGTTGTGCAAGCTTATGGAGTAGCTACGTCAAAACAAAACAGAACTGGATGTCCATTTATCATTTATTGTCAGCAGCTTGAAGCATAGTGCTGTGCCACATCCAGACTGGATCAAGATCAAGACTGGTTCTATTGGCTTTTGACGTGACTCCAAACAATTCACTGAATGTGTTTACATTACAATGAAAACTTTTTCCTTTTGCAATGTCACTTAAATTGGCATGATTATTTAACGGTAAAAAACTGTAAAAATGGTATGGTATAAACCTGGTAAATGGTTACAATTTACAAGGAAAAACCGTAAACTGACATTCCCAGAATTGACTGCATTGCATTACTTTGAATTTGTTGTTTTTTCTTTGAAATAACTAGTATGTTTCTTCTTACTTTTTTTCTTATCAGTTCTGTTTATCAGGGTTGTTTGTCACATGTAATGTTGTTAAATGAATGTTTATTGTATATTTGAGTTTAATGAGTCTCATCATGATGGTTTTTAGTGTTTGTGTGAATGACTTTAAGTTATGTTCATATTTAAAAGCTGCTTGTGATGGGCTTTGGTTCTTCATGTGACTTTTTCATCATCACCTGCTTTTGGTGTTTATCAGTGTATTTCAAAGATACAAAACAGATTTCAGCAATAGGTAAATTCAGTAATATTTTAATAGGTTCGTAAATTAACATTATATCAGTTAATGAAATTATGGTATTTAACTGTAAATTTAACTTAAAACCGTAAAACCTAAAATGTTGTTACCGTATTTTTTACGACCGAATTCCAGCAACCACAGCTGCCGTTTTTTTACCGTAATTTTTTTTTTTTTACAGTGTTGGTTAAGAAACACTAAGCGCCTGCGCACATAATGGTACGCTGAACTTGCAATACACATGCATATGTCACAAATCCACAACAAAAACTGTATCATTTTTAAAACGTTAAAATTTTGGTGTCTTCAGGCCCCTAAGACGTTGTCATGTAAATACACAGTCAAAGCGTTTAATTGATAATGGTGTAAATACACATTTTGCCACATTCACAGCACCAGAATACAGTTGTTAGTTCCGTTTTTGAGTCATTACCGCAGTTGCGTTCACACATTATCAGTTATTAATATTTATGTGACGACCCCATTCTATGACTGAACTCTCATCTGTACATTTAGCACTCACAAAACCTGCACTGTGTAAACCATACTCGACAACTAATGGTCTGTCTTGTCACAACGTGCAAGATAGCTGCTCTGCATTGCACACACACGCATCTACTTCCAATAACTGAGCTGTGTGTCATCTGTCCTTCATCACAACTACTCCAGAGAGTTTTGTCTGTGTGTGACTCAAATCCTAAAAGCTGCCATTGGTTAATTAAGATTTGACAGATGAAATCATGCCTCAATTGAACTTTCGGCAAGTCAAGTGTAATAAGACTTTGTAGTTTTGGAGATTGTCATCTTCAATATTACTTTAGTCACTGTCGCTATGGTTACAGGTGATAGTCACAATAGAGCTGCTGTGTCAACAGGACATTTTGGGACTCATACCTATAAGTACATGCAGTTGACACAGTGAACATAGGCTTAGCTGTAGACTTTCTATAGACACTGAAATGTACACAATATGACGTCACACACTGCGGCATCTTTTAAAAAAAAAGAATAAATAAAAATTATTTAACATATAATGCATATAAAATGTAAACTTGGTAGCATCTCCAGCTATTTTGTATGCAGTGTTACTGATTCACGCAAAACAACAGGTTCATTTGTTTCGCAAATCAGACACCTCGCCAACTCCACAGACTCCAAACTCGGCCCAGATCTTCAGACTGATCTCACGGGGTGTGCTTTATCTTTTCAGACTGGTCCGACTTACGGTTTTCATAAAAATGAAGATTAAAAATCATAAATTTGGTGCTTATCAGTGTATTTCAAAGCTACAAAACAAATTTCAGTACTTTAATAGGTTGGTATATTAACATTATATCAGTTAATGAAATTACGGTATTTAACTGTAAATTTAACTTAAAACCGTAACACCTAAAATGTTGTTACCGTATTTTTTACGACCGAATTCCAGCAAGTTGCTGTTTTTTGTACCGTAAATTGTTTTTTACAGTTTGTTACCGTATTTTTTACGGTCGAATTCTGGCACCCACAGCTGCAGTGTATGGTTAGTGTAGCAAAACCATGACTAATTTGTGGTTACTACAGTTTAACTACCCTATAGCCTATATAAATTTTGTAAGGGAGTTCCACCTCCAACACACACAGGGAATGCTTTAAACTGACACTTAGGTTTCTGCTTGTAAAAAAAATAGTTATTCATTATTATATCAGCCTTTGTTTGTGAATGAAAGTGTCTGATATCAAGAGGTTACTCAGATTAAGGTCAGTAGTATTCAGCCGAAGGAAATTTCTATGCTTTTAGCTGCAGAAACACAGTCATGTGCTCAATACAGATGCAAGGGCTCAGTAAACATTTTTAGTTACAGAGATCTCTGCTTTTTCTCCAGAGCATCAAACTCTGCTTCCTTCACTTTTTATAGCAATATGCTCGATCAAACATGTCACCCAGTATCCTTTGATTTAGATTAAAAGACTGCACCGCCAGAGAGTCAGCGCTTTTGAAAGACCCTATATCTGCTCTGTTTTGGCTGATGACTCATGACCCACTAGGCTTTTGAGATCTGCAAGCAAGGCAGACAAACTCTTTTCCCCAAGGAGTCTGTTCACTCTAGCAACCAAATGCATGGATGGATTATTTATTTGTCCCTTAAGGATGATCTTCTGTCAGTGATACCCCTCAATGCCAGAGGACAAAATCTTGAGCCCACACCTTCTGGGCGAGCAGTACCCCCTCCACGGTTTGGTTTCCATGGAGCACCTTCAGCCTGCTCCTGAAGTTGTCCAGAATAAATGAAGCCATCTGTCAAACCCGTGTGCTTTTATGAGGCAAAGTGGAAAGTGCTACTGAGAAGCAGTGATAAAATCGCCAGTGCAAAAATACCCACAATGGAGTTGAAACAGAAGTGAGATTAATGAGGTGGAGCAGCACTGAGACTATCTAGTACAGCTCCGTTACAGGTTAGTTAAACCCGACCTCTTTTGTGATGCAGATCAGTCTGTCTCCGCTCTATTCTCTCGTGCTCTCTCTGCTAAATGAGCCCTTTATAGCCATATAATTTGTGAATACTGAATTACCCACCCCCTCATGCTTTTCATGCTGCACGATTAAAAGTGAGTCTGATGTTGTGCTGTTAAAAAGGCTATGGATGATCTGTCACATTTATCAGAATAACTGAGTTACCATGAGTTACCAAGAGTTACCAAGAGTTACCATGGAGATCTTTCTGTTCCACATCACAATGTTTCTTTATATGTTGAATTCAGTGTCTCCAGTGCACCATAATTTATCCATTCAAAGAATGAAAAAATCTAATAAATGAATATTTATATTTATATATAAATGAATGAATGAATAAAATATGTACACTTTAGGCCTAGGAAAGACAGATGTTGATTTTGAACATTATTATTATTATTATTATTATTATTATTTTAATTAGCCTATCTAATATTATATTGAAATTAATATTAAATATATGTAAATATAATTGGCCTACCAGTACTACTGTAATATAATGACATAAATTAATATTTCATGTAATGAAATGAACATTAAAAATTGTTTACTATTTTATGTTACAATACTTTCTTTTACTTTATTATTTTATTATTCCTAATTTTATTGTTAAAAAGGATACATTTAAAAAAAAAGATACTAAAAAAAAAAAAAAAATCTATATATATATATGTAAATGCCTGGTTTTCGACTGACCCTAATTAAATTAAAATAGACAAATATTGTCTAATTAATCGGCTTACATATAAAAATAATAATAGTTTTCTGTGTTTTTGCAACAGTCTTAATTTTGTGATTGTGATTATTATTATTATTATTATTTAATTATTAAAATGGAGAAATATCAGATTAATCTACTTACATTTAACAATTAACAAAATCAGTGTTTTTACAAGTTTTAATTTAATAATGATGATTACTATTGTTATTATTACTTCATTATTAAAATGAGTAATCAACATTATAATAAATCAACTTACAACAACAACAAAACAATAATAACATTTTCCCATTTAAAGTTTGTGAAACAAACTATTTTGTTACACAATTACAGTCATGTCATGAGGACAGTCATAACTATCCAGTGTAAAAATGAGTCCTGAGCAAAGCAAAGCGAAGCATAACCACTGGTTTAAAAATAACTTCTGTCATTAAATCAAATTAATGTGATGTAAAAACCCACTGGCTTCAATGAAGATTTGTCCTCGTCATTCTGATTTAATGCAGCACACACACACACACACACACACACACACACACAGCAGTACTGCAATAAATTTGTATCTCTGCTTGAAGACTATCATACTCAGCATGGATTGAAATATTTATTGTGATGACTAATAGTGTATAGTGTAATCTCATACAGGACATGTTTACTCTGCAAGACTGGGGAACAAATTAATATCTTCACATAATATGTTTTAATTTGTCTCAATTAATAGCCTGTGATCTGCAACAAAGCCCATTTTCCAGGCAAGGCTATCTAATACAGAAACCATCCAAATAGACTATCACTCTGGACTAATGACACTTTAATAGGAAATAAACCACAGATTTTATCATTTCATTTTATAATTAATGTGCTCTTATCTTGAGTATATTTTTCATTAGCCCAGTGGCTTTGGAGAGAGTTGCTTAGATCACCTCCTGTCTGAAACTCTTTTTAATGTGCCCCACTAGATTAGATGAGTTTCTTCAGACGCATCGACTTTAAAATCAGCTCTTTAAAGTTTTGGCATATTTTAATTTAATGCTAGATAAAAAAAAAAAACATCAAAAGATGTATTGTGGCATTTAACAGAGCAAGGACCATGATAAATTCAGCAATTAACTGAGAATGATGATATGTCCATCATAAAGAGAGTCACTCTTTTCTTGAGTTCTTGTTTTTTTCTTTATTAAAGTAGGTATACTTTTGGATCAAGATTTTAAATAACCTTTGCAAAATAACCATGGAAACCATACTTTCTGGGTCCTTCCTGCAATACATTTCAACATATGGGTGATTCTATAATTGCAGGTTCATTTCATTCAACTCTGTTACCAAGGTAGAGTAACAGTGCTGATAATAGTGTAACAGAATTGACAGTTTTATTTTATTTTTTTTCCCCAAAAACTCCATAAATGCTAAGAACACATGACACTAATGAAAACATGATTAAAAGAGCTTTAAATAACCCAATGTG
>JAUCMR010000046.1:14208185-14223997 GCA_032357425.1 Enteromius argenteus | reverse complement strand
ATATAATTTTATATTAATCGTGCAGCTCTATTTTCCTGTCATTTTGATAAATTTAATATGGAAACCTGTTTCTGCTGCTGAATAAAAAATAAAAAGAGGTTTTTGTGACACTTTTTTTTTCATAATTTTGCAATACAAACTCAAAATTCTGCCCTTTTTCCTCAGAATTGTGAGATATGTACTCGCAGGTGCAAGTTATAAAGTCAGAATTGCGAGATATGAAGAATTTTAAGGAAAAAAAAAAAGACTGAATTTGAGACTTCCATAATTTAATGCATCTTTGCTGAATAAAAGTATTAATTTATCCCAAGCCTTTAAATGGTAGATTATGGAGTATTTTGTTAAAATGATGTTTGTTGTCTGTTTCTCAGGTACCTGAATGCAATCCAGACCATGTGTCCTCACATTCTGCGTTACCTGACCACGGCCGTAATCACCAACAAAGATGTGAGAAAGCGCAGACAGGTCCTCAAAGACCTGGTCAAGGTCATCCAACAGGTCAGCATGATCTCTGCAGATTTAACTAGACAGCAGATTGCCTAAATGACTAGTGGGAGTGTTATTACTCTCGTGTGGGATCATGTCAGTCAAACACCAACCAGCCGTATACGAACAAAATGAATATTGTAATCTCAAAAACGTTCTTTGTTCAGTGTTGATTGACACCGGTGCATGATCTTTTTAGATTTGAATGTTAAAACTGGACAACAGAAGTAACATCATACTAATAACTCAACACTGAGAAATAATTCAACAAGCTTAAATAAATACTGAATATGTGGAGAAACCAGCTAGTTAAGAATCTTTTAATAACGTATGCTAATATGCACAAAACAGCAGTGATTTTATGAAAGGCCTTTTAAGTATTGATTCAGAGCTGGTGAATTAGCTGTGTTTTAAAGTGCTTCATTTTACACTCGTGACTTTGGCACTTGCTGTCAAATTAGCACAAGATTAATGTTCCTCTCTGCTTTTGCTCTCTCAACAGGAGTCGTACACGTACAAGGATCCCATCACGGAGTTTGTGGAGTGCCTCTACGTTAACTTTGATTTCGACAGCGCTCAGAAAAAACTAAGGGAGTGCGAGTCGGTAAGGTTCACCACCCGCTGTGTGTGTGTGTGTGTAATGCAGTTGCCAGGGCTGTCATTCTTGTGATTCCCTCAGTACACTGCTTCTCTCTGTCTGAATCGGTTGGAGACTAGCATTGATAGTAGCTCTTATCCTTTTGCTTGGAGCCATAGGTCCATTCATCCGCTGAAAATCCCTGTCTGCTGTAATTTACTGCTGTTTCCCACTAGGCCTTTCAAGACATTTCTGCTGTCAGTTTTCAGAACTACAGCTATGAGGCAGCTCTTCTCTTAGACGTAGCCTAGTTGGGCCAGTTCAGCATTCAGACCTGTGAAAACATAATCTCCCCAGGCTTTTCACCACAGCTTCAGTTTACGCCTGAGGGATTTGTGTCTATAAAAGCTGATCTTGAAGGTTGAAGGGATTTTTTTTTTTCATTTAAAATTTATTTTTATTAAAGAAATAATCCTATTGGGGGTAAATTCTACTATTTTTAATAGTTCATATTTTACTAGTTTTACATTTTTCGGCTCATCAGTCATCTGTAAATGTTGCTCACAGACACGGTGAAATTTAAGGTAAATCTCTAAGCGGATTACTTCACTACAGATAATGTTTTCTTGCCATTTTAAGTCTTATGTTGACTTCCTTTTCTTTAAATCAGTCTTCCCATTAATGCTAATGGGTGTACCAGTCATATTGCGAATGAGTAGATCTTAATTACCTCCCACCAAACTCACGTTGTTTTATTTTTGTACTTAGCTTTTTTTCTCCATTCTATATTTTGAGGAGGCACTGCCTGCCTTGCCTCCTCGGGACAAAAACACCCCTAATATAAATATAGTATTGTTCAAAAATCAGTAACATTTTTTTTTTTAAGACTTAAATCATTTAAATTTTAAAAAAAATAACATTTTAAAAACCGATATATCGTTTTTTTTTTTCTGTTTGGCCGATATGTTTGAGGCGGGACTTTTATTTTAACGGTGAAGAGAAATGAAGCACCTCACATTTTTCCTCTTGTTCGCCGCTGTCATTCAGTTCTGTCTAATATGGATAGAAATATACTTACTAATCAAGATAGAACAGTAAACAAAGAAATTCAAATGTTTACCAAAAAAGTACTATTATAATGATTGCTTTAATGTTATTAAATATATAAATAATACTTTTTGGTTTGCTGTCAGCATCAGCAGATACACATTTATAACATTTAAACAAATCTTCGAATGACTAGTGAATATTTAACTTCACAAAACTTAGTTGAATCTAGTGTGTGTGTGTGTGTGTATCCTGGTCATGTGATCTCTGCGTGACGGTGGGTCCGTGTGAATTAAATGCTGACAGTAGCAGAGCTCAGCGCGATCAACAAACTCGTGATTTCAATTAATTATATCAGAAATAAATTAATTATATCAACCACCCTGCTTTTCAAGATACCAGCATCAACCTTCCAAAAAACCACATCGGTCGACCACTAATACTTTAGTGCCCTTTAGTGGACCATCAGTAACACTTACACAACTGTCAAAGCAGATCATTTGAATGGATTTTATTCTTTTTAAGGTTCTGGTGAACGATTTCTTCTTGGTGGCCTGCTTGGAGGATTTCATTGAAAACGCACGGCTGTTCATCTTCGAGACGTTCTGCCGGATCCATCAGTGCATCAGCATCAGGTAGCGCCGCCTCCCAGGAGGAATCCTGATAGACTAGTGTGTGCTAATCCTCTTAGCTCTGTAAAGAGATCGTAGCGCGCTGCGATGATTCAACACGCTGCCAGGATCAATGGATTCCAGCCAAATCTGACAAAAGCTGAGCGACGTCACAATAATATACATTCTAAAGCACATTCCAAGATTGAGATATATGCGAGTACAACACTGTGTGAACAGATTAAGTGTTATTTATTTTAGTTTTAGTTTTTTATCTTGTTTTACATTTTAATTTGACATTTTGATTTGTTTATACATATTTTTATTTAATATATCTAATTTGTTATGTGGATTTAGTTATTTTAGAAGTTAAGGGAACACACTGGAGGTAAAAACCCATTTTTTCATGCACCTGGCAAATTTGAGGTTATGGGCTTTTTGGTTTTTCCTAAAGTATTTTTTTCAGACTAGTGGAAAGAAAACATCCAAAAGACACCATTAAGTGTTTGTTACGTAGCACTTTATCTATTTATATGAATTGATTTCAATTACTATTTTCTCAAAAAGAGTTTTTTCTCCTGCACTGAATCATATCTCTCCGCTTCTGCAGTACTTACACACACCAAACTTCACATTTTTATCCCTGTCTATATCCTGAAGGTTTTTACAGAGGGATTTGTTCATATATAATTTGCTTGATAATATACAACATTTTATTCCCCCCAAAAACTGTCAAAATGTATTGTTTTCTGTCTGTTTTTTCTGAATTACTAAATGAGTCACCCAAAACTCCCTCTGTGAAAACTTTTGATTCTTATATGTCCAAAAATAAATAAATAATTTTGAAACTGGTTTTATCCAGTGTTCTAGAAATGTATGCAAATTAAATAATGCGTAATTTGCATATTTAAACTTAATATTTTTGAAAACTTATAATAAAAAAAAATGTTTGCAATGATCAAATCAGTGTAATCTAGGTAAGTAAAGCAATAACTATCTAGCGACAACTAGCTTAAATAAATCAAGTTTCTATATTTCAGTTACTATTTCAAGTGTTTACTGTTTTAGTTAACTGTAATTACCCTGTTGTTTTCACATTTAATTAAAATGGTTGTGGGACTTAATTCATCACCAGCTTGTGTTTATCACAACAATAGTTTTTTGTTGAGACTGTTCGAGCTCTTGTTTGAAGACGAGAGCTACAGCTTGTTGTTGATCTCAGGCAATCTCTGTATTTCTCATTTTCTCCCTCTCACACCCATCTCTCTTCCTGTCTCTGGGCAGCATGTTGGCAGATAAGCTGAATATGACCCCCGAGGAGGCCGAGAGATGGATCGTAAACCTGATCCGCAATGCCAGACTGGATGCCAAAATTGACTCCAAACTGGTGAGCGAGCTCTGGGGTGCAGAACACATGTCCAAACACAAAGCCCATTAGATCGAGACGCGCTCCGATAGTGAAAAAGGGCTGTGTGTTTGTATGTTGTTGAACTAAGGTGCACATAGCCTGGAACAGTTTTATTATTTTATGAAATAAGTTTAGCTTCTGATATTTATATCTCTTTCAGATTTACAAGCTGATTATAACATATCTAACATATCTATTCAAAAACGAGGCTGTGAGGGATACCAGGCTAGTAGCAGACCAGCAGCGTGTGCTGTGGCGTATTGTTGTGTACCCGAATGTCGATCGTTTAGCCGTAATAAAGCGATAACACATCATTTCACACATTCTCAACTTTTTATCCTTCGTCTGTCCAGACGGTATACACTGACAGGAGATAATTAATGGAGACAGCGTTTACGGTGTAAAGTAAACTCACATGGAAGAAAAACATGAATGTCTTTATAACATAACATCGAAGACATACCACAGTCGAAGTCAAAGAAGAAAGCTGGGCGTCTTCACTCAGACACTTTACTGCAAATATACACTTATTATGTTAGAAATAATCTCTATGTATTTAGAATGAAGGCTATTAATGCAATTTCTTTCTTTTTTTTATGGAAAAGTGATTGTATTTCGTTTTGTTTCCTTATTAAGTTTATTTAGAAACATGATTGGAACGTTTTATGTTTGTGAATTTAAGTTTGTTTGTTTTTTCTTAAATAGCCTACCAAGACTGTGAGTAAAGCAAATATTTGATCAGGTTAACCTTATTATTATTATTATTCGAAACAGCAAAGAGTTTTATTTGTGTGCACTCAAAATATCAACAAAACCTTTTTTTAAATAGACTAAAGAAAACAAACAGATCTTGAGCAGGAACTAAATATTACAATAATAAAATCATGCTATGCTGGTGAAGTTAATGTAATAAAAAAAAAGTCTGTGGCCTCCAACCTGTCATTCTTAACACCAAAAACAGCAACAAAAGTAGGCTAGGGATGTGTTTCATACTCTAATGGATCGATTTAATGTTTGTATGAAATTGTTCTCATTTTATTTTCAATATGCATTCGAATGTTTATTATTAAACGAGGATTCCCCGTCATTTTGCACTGGCTCGCTGAAAAAAAACAGAAGGGAGTCATAAAATCTAGAAAAAAAGCCGAAATTAATGAGCAGTGAGTGAACATTTGACGCAGTGGAGCCTCGTTTTCAAATCAAAATGGCAGCGGGCTGAATAAGGCGTATAAACAATACCTCTACAGCATTTATTGATTCAATATTAATCTTAACATTTACTAATGTTTTAAAATTAGAAGTTAAGACTAGTTAATGCGCTGTGAACTAATATAAATAGTGAATTTGTAATAAACAACATTAATACAGATGAATAATGGTTATATTGCTTTTTGAGAGTTTGTATATTTAGTTAGAAGATAGCTGGTTAATGCAAAGAAGTTTTTCTTTTTGTGGATCACAAAAGGAGATGTTTAGCAGAATGTCCAAGCCGCTCTTTCCCATATTACAAAAGTCAATGATAAAAGAAGCATGGTAGCTCTTAATACAGTTATATTTTAATGTTAATATGTAATTTTTTTTTATTTTTCATTGCTAATTCATGTTTGTCCATAATACAATAATGCTATTTTATACTGAAATTTTAAAAATCTATTTGAGGAAATTAAGATTAATGTTGTAAAAATATTACATATTTCACATATGTAATTAATATTAACGTATAAAATCTTCTTGTGAGGTGTTACCAAATAATAAACAAAATAGTTCACGCAAAAATGAATATTCTGTCATCATTTACTGACCCTCAAGTAGTTCCAAACCTGTATGAATTTCTTTTTTCTGCTGAACACAAAGGAAGATATTTTGAAGAAAGTTTGTAACCAGGCTGTTTTGGTCACCATTGACTCCCATTGCCTGTACTATTTCATTGTTATACTTGTAACAGTTCTTTGATAATTGATACAAGTGTTCTTGTAAAGTCTTAAAGGATTGGCTGCTCCTCCCTGATGAGTGTTTTGTGCTCAGGGTCACGTGGTGATGGGAAACAACGCTGTGTCGCCGTATCAGCAGGTGATCGAGAAGACCAAGAGCCTGTCGTTCCGCAGTCAGATGCTGGCCATGAACATCGAGAAGAAGATCAGCCACAGCACCAGGAACGAGGTACCAGACCCAAAGCAAACAATGCAGTCTGAACTAATGAGTTTTTCCTTCAGGAATCATTACCGTCGAGAAATGAGTGTGCTGGGAAACATCTGCTTTTAACTGAACATTAGCCAGCATTAGTCAGCGTACAGTTCCCCAAAATACATAGCACAGACTCATGTCGGAATAATCGGATTTTATGTCAGTGAAGTAATTCACGTCATGTATCTTGTCTTGTATTTTCCTTGATATTCACTTTCAAGACATTGCTTGAGTCAGAGCATTTCGACCATTTTAAATATTCATGTAAAATGTTTAATAGAAGAAATAGTTTCTGCTGTATATTCTGTATCTTGGATGCCGCTAATGATCCTCCATTTTATTTCTAGACGCCAAACTGGGCGGCACAAGACACTGGCTTCTATTAGACTGGAATCACAAGGCAAACAGTGGATCATCTTATTCCTCAACCTCATCTTAGTATTTAACTCTTTTTATTTAGCCATGTTCTATATTAGGATCATTTTACAAAAGACTGATTTCCCGCATGACAAGAGCTACGGAGATCTGGGATGCTGCTGTGAAATTTTACGTATTCTGTATGAAGGAAGGAATTCACCAGGCAAGATTTTATTCATTGTTCCAGTTCTGTGTAATCTCTTCTTTTCTCTTACGCGACTCATTGTTTTAAACATCACAACACAACAATAAACAGTGGAAATGTGTTTCTGAACACATTTTCCAGGATCTTGCAACATACTTCTGGAAATCTTTAATGGTTAAAGGTGAAGTGTGTTATTTTGTTTTCTAATAATAAGGATTGTTTGAAAAACAGTTGTACGTAGTTTCATCTTTAAGGATGTTTGTTAGTTTATTGCACTTTTAAGGCGATGTTTGTCCCATGATGAGACCACTTAAACTTTAGGAGTGTGTATTTTAACAGTCTTTCTATTTTATTTATTCATTCTTCACACTTTTAACTCATTTTCTTATGTCACTAGATATATTAGAGAATATTGAAAGTTAGTTTCAGGCCTGAAAGAGATCTGTCTGATTTCTGTTGCTTAAAGTTCAAAAGATGGTGGTCTATGGAAGCTCGTTTCCGCCACTGAATTAAAAAAATTTCAGACTTCTTACCTTGCAATTCTGACTGATTGTCTCGCAGTTGGGAGATATGAAGTCAGAATTGTGAGTGAAAGTCCCAATTTTGAGCGGAAAAAAGACTATTCAGAATATCTTTCAATTCTGACTTTATATCTCCTAATTGCAAAAAAAAAAAAAAAGGGTCGCAACAATGTTTTTATTTTTTTTATTCAGTGGCAGAAACGGGCTTCCTTAGGGGTCAGTAATGTTTTTAAATGAATCTCTTATGCTCACCAAGCTTACCAGCAATATTGTCTGATACTAAAAAATACAAACATTTTATTTAAAATTATTAAAATTATAATGTATTGCTGTAAAGCTGGATTTTCCTCAATGTCACAGTTTTGTTCTCATTATCATCAGTGTTAAAACAGTTCTGCTGCCTAATATTTTTTTGGAAACTTTAATAGTTTTCTTTTCTCAGAATTCTTTAAATACAAAATGTAAAGGAACCCTTATTTCAAATGGTCTACATTCCCCTCTCTCACTTTTGCTAAATAAAATTATTTTCTTTCCAACGAACAAAAAACAAACTTTACTGACCATAAAATTTAGAACTGTTAAAAAGCATTTAATTGGTTAGACTCTACTTCTTTTAAGACCAATCTTCTAATTAAGTAATAAAAGAAATGTATACAATCAAAAATTAACTTTGGTTATAAAGTGTGGGCACTCCATATCAAGTCTATATTGATAATATTTTAGTAATAGGGTCATTCCTGGTATCCAGTAACAATTTGGGTTCATAACTTTTATATAAAAAAAAAAAGTTACATTTTTTTCATGTTTTTAACATTCTACTAAAATAGTGACATGTTTAATTATATGGAACACATACAAGCCACTCTATTAGCTTCACATTCTTCAGTCTATAAACCTAACAGGGTGGAAGATTTAGGAGCTAAACTAGCTGTAGTTTTTTCAGTGATCAACATTTAGCTCTCTAACCCTCTACAGATGAACATAACCTTTCTAACTTTTTTGATCGGATAAACATTCTTCATAATGTAGCCTAACAGGGTGGAACTTTAAGAGTAAGACAAACAGGAGAACATTTCAAAAGCTTAAAGAAAGGTATGAGTAAGAGGTGACATTTACCTCCATTTGTACAGTTAAATTCCTGCTGACAAATAAACAATATCACTTCCTGAAAATGAAGGAATGATTGTAGTTTATATTGGAAGGCGAGGAAGTACATCCTAACAGGGTGGAAAATGAGTTTAGGGACACAGAAAGTTCTACAAAAATAAATATACCTTCACATGATGTATATGTATGAGTAGATGATGTTTAGCCTAGTCTGTAACATAATAGTTTTTCATGGTTTATATTTTTAGTGGAAGTTGATTACTTTGCACTGAGGACATGATAAAAAACATGCATATCAATTAAAAGCTATGTAAAATAACTGAATAATATTTTTAACGTCTTTTCTCTCTGTTCAAGTGATAAATTAGACCTAATATATATTATTTTAGCAATTTCTTATAAATAAGTGACTATTTTAGAGAAAATATGAGTACATAAATCATAGAGACAGAAAGGTCACTGTATAACAGGAATGACCCCATGGCAGGAATATACACAAACAGTCTCATCCAGTAGGTGGCAGTAGTGACTAACTTTTCCACCACTGTCTGGGTAGTTACCCAAAGACGGCCACAAACCAGTCATTACCAGCTGCCTGACTGATCATCTTGTCTTTTAAAGCCTTCTTGATTTTCCTGTGTGTTTACAAGCCAAAACCTAGGAATGTTGGTCATCTGTGTTTGATTTTCAGGGGGACCAGGTAATTTTGGGCCAGAGGGTGTAAACACAGGGTGTGTTGTCAAAGAAGCAAACCGAGATGGAAAGATCCTGTTATGACTCATAAATGACCAGCTTCCTCTCGATGGCAGATTTTCCTTTTAGTTATTTTTATATTTTATCCAAAGTGCTTGTGGAAAATATGCTGTTTAGAACTTACCTTACGCAGGTTTCCTGGAAGCCGGTCAGTTTATCGAAATACAGACTGTAATGCATTCACACTACTGGTAAAAAAGTTTGGAATAATTATGATTAATTGTCTTATGCTCACCAAGATTCAGCAAATCCACTGTGAAGTATTAAAACAATTCAAAAGAACTGTTGTATATTAATACTGTAAAGGCAAAATAGAAGTTTCAGCAGCCACGAGCCTTCTGAAGTCATTCTCAGTTTGCTCCAGTTATTAATAATAATTCTTATAAATTTGTTAATATTTGTTTTTGTTGCTTAATTGTTTGTTTTTTCAGAATTCTTTGATAGAATAGTATTCAAAATAGAAATATTTTGCGACATAGTAATGTTTGATCAACTTAATTCTCTATTGTATAAATGTAATAATTTAAAAAACAAAATCGTATTCACTAATTATTCCAAACTTTTGACAAATAGTACACCACTACAGTATAAGCATCAAATCCAGTTTTTAATGGGACCAAGAACATTACTTCATAACAAAATAAATATTAAGCGTTTAGCCACAGATGTCACACTTTAAAGTGTGAATATAATTCTAGAGACCTTCTCAGAACTAACTTCGCTTTTCTCAGCCGTTTAAGCAATGACTAATCTAGTCTTTTTTTAGTGGTTGTATGTAATCAGTTCCCATCAAGATCTTCTTTGTAAGTGTGACTCAAGTGTCTAAAACGCATTTGGAGGCCACTGTTTACATTCATTATCTCCATGCTCTCTGTGTTTATACGCACACCTAGTATTGTGAGCTACATTGTCGCTTTAAATCGCCTCGGGTGCATTTCTCTGCTCCTACCTACCATTAACCAACAGGTCTCTGAGCCGGAGAGAAATGAGGGTGTGTGTGTGTGTGTGAGAGATGTTTTGCCCTGGGAGTGGCTGCTGGATATTCCAGGCAGGGTTGTGAGTGCCGCTCGGCTCAGTGAAGAAAACGCGCACCCTCGTATACGCACTCCTCCAGAGCTGACGTGGGCTGTGGCCTTGCACAGCTGCTGCCCATCTGCCACCGAGAAGCAGCCACAGGAGCTAGACGAGAGGAAAGAGGGAGTAGACAGAGAAGGGAAGAGGAAGAGTGGCTAAGTATGGACACGCTGCAAGATTGGGCCCTGGCGTACCCGGCTCTGGCCCGGCTGCTCTGGGTGATTGTGCTGGTACTGGCCACCGTCCTGGTCTGGAGCTTGTTCTTCTGCTGCTGGGGAAGCCAAAGCTCCACCTCCCCTCTGGAGAGATACCTCTCAGGTAACACAGCTGCTTTTATTCTCACTCTAACTGACCTGGAATCAGCTCCTGCTGATGTTCTTCAGCTCTTTCCGGATCTGCAGTAGATACAGTTTAGATAAAAGTTTTTGCAGTGGAAACAAAAGTGGTTTTTCATGACTGGCTGTTTTTAGTGGGCACAGCATGGAAAAGTGGTTGTTCAGTCATTTGACGTCATCTGAAGGGGCGTTTTGAATCTTCAAATCACAGTTTACTATTTGTCAAGCAGTATCCCTAAATTAAATGTTCTGTGGGATGTTATGCAATGACAGCCTGTGCAGATTTTGGCATCTTTTTTTTTCTTTTTTTTTAAAGACCCACTTGAGAAAGTTATTTCGAGACCACAAAGCGATGGTTGTTAAATAGCTTTCAGTGAAATCTTTTCAATTGCGTATTCTTTGAATAAATGAAACACATTCTCCTAGATTCCCATAAACGCAGAAGGCCATGTGTTTAAAAAAAAAACCTCTAAGGGTCTGAAATGCATTTAAGCTTGAAAGAGCTGAAGAATCAGTTCACACAACCAGTTTCTTCACAGATCTGGGGTCAAGGTTCAAAGCAGGCTCTAACTTGCTGTTTCAATAACTACCAGGGGTTTTGACAGCTACACAATCTGGTGTGTTTATGTATATAGTACATGTTTTTACCTCCAAAAAACAAATGCACAAACCTCCTTATGAAATATTTTCAGTATTGTGACACACCGCTGAGAAGCTTTGTCATTATTCATTTATATTCAGTATTTGGGGTGGGCAGACCTCAGTTTAATATCCTCCACATGAGCTTCCTTTAACTAATTTAATACTGTGTCTCTGTTTCAGCCGTGGAGAAACAGTCAAAGACAAAACACCAGAGCCAGGTACGTCATCGGTCTGTTATCAAGTTAATGAAGCTGACAGGATATTTGTCGAGGTGCATTAGTATTCAAGACTCTCATGTAACACCAATTGTGTCCATTTCCCAGACAAAACTGGATATACGTAGTGTGCAGATACAATTGAACATGAATTCTCAGTATATGATCCAAGTGGAATGCTAGCATGCTTCATACTGCATATTACCATGTTTTGTTTTGTTTGCAAATTGGTATCTGAAAGCAGTATGCAATTGTGAAAGTTTTAAACAAAAATCTTAAAGGGTGTTCACCCAAAAATGAAAATTCTGTCATTAATTAAGACCTTCGTTCATCTTCAGAACACAAATTAAGATATTTTTGATGATATCAGAGAGAGATATCTGTTCCTCCATAGACAGCAACACAACTGAAATGATCCCAGATCCAGAAACATAGTAAAAACATCAGTAAAACAGTCCATTTGACATCAGTGGATCAACTTCAGTTTTGTGATGCTAGGAGAATACTTTTTTGTGCAAAGAAAACAAAAATAACATCATTTAACTCTACCATTCTTCTCTCCTGACTTACATCTTCCTCCATTTTAAAGAGCACAACGCAACACATACACACACTTTAACGTATTTGACATAATCAGCCTCTTTTACATCCGGAGGAAAGCACGCACATGAACGTAATCTGAGGTTGTTAACGTCTAGAGGAAAGCATACGCATGTGTTGTGATGCTCTCTAAAATGGGAGAAGAATGGTTGAGTAAATTGTTATTTTTGTTTTCTTTGTGCAAAAAAGTATTCTCGTAGCGTCACAAAACTGAAGTTGATCCACTGATGTCACATGGACTGTTTTACTGATGTTTTTACTATGTTTCTGGATCTGGGATCATTTCAGTTGTGTTGCTGTCTATGGAGGGTCTCTGATATCATCAAAAATATCTTATCATGTCTACAAGCAACACGACAAAATACAATAGAACCTATTCTGCTGTCTACACTGGATGCGGTGTGGCACGACAAATTCCCGACAGAAAACTAGTGCTGCGTTCTATTTATGGCGTATCGATACAAGTTTTAAAATGATTTTCAGCGGTCGCTTTGTCACATCCAGCGTAGACAGACTTTAGCAGGACAACTGTCGCGTTCGGTGTAGACAGCCCTGTTCACACCAAGCACGATAACGATATAGTTCTAAAAATTGTTCTCAATGTTAAAGAAAGGATGGAGAACCGATATCGTTGGGAACCATTTTCAGAACGATTATTTTCCAGCTGATGAACGAAAGAAACATTGACAACCAATCAGAATCAATCCTGCTATCACGCTTGAGCTTATAATAAACAGACGATATCGTTTGCTGGTGTGGACGCAAATATAGTTACCGTTATCTTTACAGTTACCGTGCTTGGTGTGAATGGGCCTTTATGGGTTTGAAACGACATGAGGGTGAGTAATTAATGACAACATTTTTATTTATTTGTTAACTAACCCTTTAATAAACACAACATTGTAAATAACCAGAAATGTTTATTGAGTACTGTGTTATGGTATTTGTAATCAGTTAATGTAGTCTTGGTGAGCCTAAGAGACTTCTGTCAAGGAAATTAAAAAAATTCTTGAACAGTAGCATACATACTGCAAAAAAGAAATATTAGCATGCTAATATGCTATTCAGTATATGCCTGTGCCTTTTCACCTAGCTGCCTCTAGAGGCCAGTATTGTAAAACAAGCTTTTGATGACACGGTACACAGGTTTTCAGTGATCCAAAACCTTTTACAGTAGAAAAATACTTTGCTCTAATTGATTGTGGTGCTACTTTGCTATAATTAAATATTTAAATGATTGTATGTGCATATAAAAACATCTTAGAACCGCAGTATATGAAGGTAGTACATGAGCTGTGTACATGCACTGTTGCCTGTAATTAATAAATGATGAACAGATAATAATTGCTTTATAAGACCAAGATGATAGAGTCTATGGGTGAGTTGTCAGTGCAGGCTTGTGCTCACGCTGGTTTGATGGACTGCCGGACAGAGATGGCCTGTGATAGCTCTTTCTGCATGAATGGAGACACTTTGTCTCTGCACACTGTTATAGGACAACAAAAGGCTGTTTCCTCCCCTGTCCTCCAAGTGGACAGAGAGAAAAACAGATCCAAATGACATTATCTCACAGCCCGAGAGAAGAGGCAGATAAAGTTTATATATTAGATTTGTTTGTGCAATTTACAGAGCAGATGGTCAAAATGATGGTAGTCGTAATCATTTATTCTGGGTACTGCAATAACCCGGATTAGAGTTTAAAAAAAACATTATTTTCCAATACAATTTCTTGCATTTTCTGTGTTGATTCTGAAATGCAATACCTTGCGGTGGCACCAGAAATGCTAGTTTTGAGAGAATTTGCATAATTTGTATGATGCATGTCTTTATGCTACTTTTTAAAAAATTATTTGTATCTAATGCAGTGACGTTCAGTTATGAATTAAGCTTCCAAAGGCTTGTGAGGCTGTGAGGAAGAAAAATAAGCTTTAGTTCTTGCATTTGTTCATCATTTTGTCAAGCCAAACAAATTTCCATTCTCCTTCTTAAACCGAAAGTGTTTATTTAAAGGAATATTTCACCCAAAAATGATAATTTGTTGAAAACTTACTCTTGGGGCATCCAGGATATAGAGTATGTTTCTTTATCGCTTCCCAAGGACTGGTGTGGTGTGGATTATTGTGATGTCTTTATTAGCCTTTTGAACTCTCATTCTGACGGCACCCATTCACTGCAGAGCATCCACTGGTGAGCAAATGGTTTCTGTTCATTTATGGGTGAAATAGTCCATTAATCCTCTGCTCAAGGTGGTCTTTGTAGTTTTTCTGTTAGATCACAGCTGGATTTAAGTGTTAGGTAAAAGTACTACAAACTCATTTGGTAATGACCATTAGGTTATTAAAAAGCTCAGATTCAGATCTTGGCATAAAGGCCAGCTAGAATAATGTTCTTATACCTTCTTTCTATTTAAAAACGTATTTGTCTGATAGAAATGGCCTCCTGATTGTGCACCTGACAGATTCGATCATGCTCACAGACTGTCACATAAGGACTTCTTTGTGTGATCCAGGCAGTGGGCGTCAGAAATAGCCAAACATTCTCTAAACCCACTGATAACCCTTGTGGGGCCTTTTCAGAATTGCCTTGGCTAAAACTACTTTAACCTGCATACACTTAGAAGTTGTAGGTGTTCAAATGAATGCGCTGATTTCACTGTTTTTTCAGCGGAAGAAGAAGCCGAAGGACAAGAGCGTCTCAGCGGCTCTGCTAAATGAGGGGATCGTCGGGGTGATCAAACTGGCAACTCCTCTGTCTCAAGAGAAACAGAAGAAGAAAGAAAAGGAAAAACCGGGGAAGAAGTCGGAGGAAGAAAAGAAGGATGGAAAGGATGAGAAGGAGGAGAAAGAGAAAGAAGAGAAACCCTCTACAACCGTGAGGAAGAGAAACAAACGCCACCTGAAAGTGACCATCGCACCTGGTACTGTGACTTCAGCTTCTGCTGAGCAGGTGAGAATCAGTCTCCTCTTTTGTTATGTTAGTAGAGATTAAGAGATATAAAAATACTTGATGCAAACTTTTTTTTATTACTAAAGCAGCAAAGATTTTGTTTTATGTCTTTGAAACACTGTTGCTTGAAGAGTGCTTTCTGCATTTAATGGCATATTTTATTTTATTTCCAGTAGTCTTTAATCTAATATGTTGCTATACCATGATTTGTTTTTTGCTATTCCTAACTAATTTCTTGATGATTGGTGGCAGTTGGTATTCAGGGGAGGAACATTGTCATTTTTTAAAGCAATTAATTGAACAAAAATTTTAATATGGCTCTGCGTCCAGTGTAAGTTGTTATTTTTAGCCCATTTGTAAATTACCTAGAATGACATCCAGAAAGATGGATATAACAGTAACTATATTAGCATCTGCACTAACACACTGTAACATTCTCGTTATTATAAGAATGCTGCTATGATGTGGTCTTCCACTTTAAATACTCAAGCAGGATAGATTATGTTTGGCTGTGAATGTTTTCATTATTAATCTACCTTTATATATGATGTATATTATGTACTGTATATGTGAGTGATTCTATAATACACATTTGGCGTCCGAAGTCTGTTACCAAGGTAGAGTAACAGTGCTGATAATAGTGTAACAGGATTGACAGTTTTATTTTATTTCTTCCAAAAACTCCATAAATGCTAAGAACACATGACACTAATGAAAACATGATTAAAAGAGCTTTAAATAACC
>JAUCMR010000046.1:14189254-14208085 GCA_032357425.1 Enteromius argenteus | reverse complement strand
TCTCAGAGAGAGCACAGATACTTTTCAGTGCTTCAGATCTTATCAGGGAGTGAAAGTGACATCATTTCCTGTAACTTGCACAATTCTGAGAGATAATTCTACCAATTTATAGACAAAATGGTTTGGTAACAGAGTGGACGCAAGATTTATGGACACACAATAAAAAAAATGCTATGTTGTAGAATTAAGTAACTATTAAGTATCTGTTTAGGGCCTTTATAAATAAAATGTTGCCAAAAGTAAAGTACTATAAAATATTTAGATTGCACATTGAAACATGATGAAAAAAAAATACACTGTCTAATTCAGACAAGAAGAAATCAGGATTTTCAGCTATTTAAAACACTTTTGATATAAATTATTATACTGTTATGGACTGTAACATCTTGTAATTCATAAAAATGTAAGAATAATAATAATGCGTATATATATATAACCATTCTTGGTGTGAACAACCCTTAAGACTGTACATCTGCTGAGTACACATATAGGAGAGCTTCAGTCTAATAGACATGAGAAAGTTTTAGAAGCATCTCCTGAATGAAGTGTGCATGTAAATTTTAGCAGTTTATCTGGACCACCCAACAGCTACACACATCGTAAAATACCCAGCTGTACCCATAATGAAGTGCACTAGAGGGTTAATTTCAGTAGGCATTGTGCACAATAGGCTGGAGCTGGCACTCAGACTGGTGCCCCCCCCTTCAACCGGCCCATGCCAATGGCAACAACTATCTGTTTCTTACCAGCCATTGAGCGGTATAAAAGCTTCTGTTACGTAAGATGTTGTCGAGTCTGTGCCATATTAACTACATTTACTTGCAAATTGCAACGACTGTGCTAGCAACTGTAAATCCAGTACCTTTAATCACATGTATTTAAAGGAGTAATTCAGCATTTGAGACCTATTGCTTTGATCAAAAAACTATTGGTCTTTTAATGATGTGGCCTAAACATCTAAGCACCCATAGATAGACCCAAAGGGTATATTTTTGGACTGATTTTTTATTTGTATTTTTTTCAAAGACTTGAACAGATAATAAAATATGTATTTTATTTTCACTGTATTTCAGACTTGTATGTCCATATCAGTAAAAGCCGTGTGTGATTTAAAATACATCTTAAAAAATCAATCTTAAAATTGATAATGGAACTAGAACAGCTGATTACTTTGTATTCTGTAACACACTGACTAATTAATTATTTGAAAGTATTTTTTGTAATCTAATTTAATCATTTATTAATACTTCATTCAAATATAACAAGTTATATCTGTTAATAATATTGATGAACCTGAGCTAACATGAACTGAAAAGTGTTGTGCTTTTATCTAATGCTAAAACAATTCTGTAATGTGTTGTTTATTGTAACTACCACACACACACAATTCTGTAATACACAAAATATAAAATAACTTACAAAATTGTATATATAATAAAAATAATACAAACTAATCGATGACAGCGTTCACTATGATCATCAGTAGACTATCTATATTAAAATTTTTGTTGTATAAATATTATTGTTAATTATAAATATTACATACTAAGCTTTACATTTATGCACTTGACTTGACTTACAGTAAATAAAGGCCACATTTCTGCGTGTTTCTGACCTTGGCATTGTTAATGGCATGCTTTACCCGTTAGGAACTTCATGCTTTTTTTGTGTGCACAGTCAATATAAACTTTATTTTTTAATTATTGCCTAATAAAGCAATATCTGTAAGTTATCTACTTTTTTTTTCTCACTGATTTCTGATTCAAATGTTTCAGTCAATACTGAGGAAGTAGTTGGGGTGCATTACTTTGGGACACAACTGTATAGTTTACCAAACAGAGAAGCATTTGTTCACAGGAAGGCAATAAACTCTCCCCCACATAATAGATCAAATCTATCGTTGCATTGTGCAAAACACCCAGTGACATTCCAGCATTGTGTGGAACTGAAGCACTACAGGAGCAACGCAGAGATCAGATCAGATCACCTTTCCCCTGTCCAGCAGGCATCATCCACAGTATTTTGCACCGTCATCTCCACGGGCAAACAGCACCGGAGCATCCAGCGGTAAAATCACTTGACTTTCATAACTAGGGCGCGCTCGTCCTGGATTCATCCCCGGTAAGTTCCACTGCAGGTGCATTTCTCCATACGGCTGCATCGCAGAAATAGCCTATGCGTTATTCGCAGGCGGGACGCTGTGAGTTTGCCATCGTTATATGCGGGGTGGCGACATTGGCGTGTTGACAGATCCAGAAGGGAGGGTGGTGAACAGCTGGATGCAGTGTATGGGCTGTGAACAGAGTCTTAAGGATGCTTAAAGGATGCTTGGTGTGTTTGCCGCATCGTTGAATCTGCTGAGCAGTGATGACGAGAATAGCCTACTTCTGCGCGCGATTATATGCGACGCGCTGAGGATTTCTCATAAAAATGGATGCATTTGCAGCGCTTGAGAAACATAAAGAACAGCAGCAGTTTTCTGTCAGTCTGCTGAGGTGGTTTGAAGTCGTTAGTAGTGTTTTTTTTCACGTACTGTGTCCGTGTAAGCATGGTAAATGACCGTGCTCTTTGAAGTATCACGTAATATCATGTAAATAATAATAATGGCATCATCAGTGTTTAAAGCAGCAATTTGTAGAAACCAGAGATATTCTTTGGTGAATAGAAAATTCCAAAGAGCAGCACTTTTTTTTTAACATTACGAATGTCTTCACTGTGTCTTTTAATCAGTTTAATGTGTACCTGCTGATTGAATTTTATTTCCTTTATAAAATATTACTGATCTCACAATTCTGAATGGTACTAGGCTATATGGAGACAGTATATTTCAGGCATTTAAGGATTTTATTATCATAAAGTGTGTCCAAACTTTGACTGGTAGAATATATTAAAATTCCATGAATATTTGTAAAGGTAGTGATGCATGCAAATAAAGCGCGTGGTTAAAAGTGTTAAATATTTTGCAACAGAGAAAAAATGCAGGTCCTGTCTTTTCACATTCATTACAGGGCGGCAGAGGTCACAAGAGTTGTGCTGGCTGACTTTGTAACCTCTCTAAATCACAGCCCTGCATTTTACTCCTGTCTGAAGTGTCTTTGAATCCACTAACAATAATGACGTTCATTTTCTTTCTTCGGGGCCACTGAAACATGCTCTTTTCAACACCTTCATGTTGCCTTAGTAACTTTTGAGTAATCAGTTAACTTCAAATCAGACTCCGAGAAGGTCTTCTGCCCTCTTCAGGAAAGGCTGCATAATTATTTAGAAAATATTAAGGATCTGATTATATACACGGAAGACGAGCTATATTTATAGTGTCTTCTAGTGACTCTAAACGGCTCCAGCAGCTGTCCAGACTCCACAACCTCCTGAGGAGCGTCAGCAATTTGCTGCTGCATTATATAAATTATTATCATCTCTAACACTCACGTGTCTCCATTCCCAGGTCATGTCAGGGGGTCGCCGGCGGGTACTTGAGCGGTCTGCGTCAGAGGAGAGTGCAAGTGACCTGAGCTCTTCACCTTTTCCTGGAGACACCTTACCATGGAACCTCCCCAAACACCAGCGTGTCAAACGCTCCAAATCTGCCTCCGGAGACGTCCTGGACCCTGCAGAGAGAGCAGTCATACGCATTGCAGGTCAGAGAAATATTGCAGTGCTTACACGATTAAAATGAGGGTTCTTTATTGGTATTTGTGGACTGATTTTATTACTTAAGATGTTCTTTATAGTGGAAAAAGGTTCTTTGGGGAATCAAAAATTATTCTTCTATGGCATAGAAACAATAGACCCCTTTGAAACCATGTTTTGATATTTTAAGTTAAGAAACTTGAGGGAACAATGTTAAAATTAGTTTTAAAGGGGTTATATGATGCGATTTCAAGTCTTTTTTTTACAAGCTGCATAGATAAGATCCCTAAAGTTGCAAAGAGATATTCTTTATAAAAGATATCATATTTTCAAGCCCTTCCTAAAACGGCTCGTTTAAACACACCTCCACTTTTCTACGTCACAGAGTGGGTTTATTTTCAAACACCACCCAAATGTTTACACAAAGAAAGAAGGTGGAGCTATTATTCTGGCTGTAGTGTTGCTGCGGGCGCCATGTTCTGGAGACGCTGTGTGTCGTTGTGAAACTACTTTGTTTGTGCTTCCACAACAGACAGAACTGACAGAACTAAGTCATGATAATCAGTAATTATGTCTCCACTGGATCAACAAATGCCTGGTTTATGAGGGGCACCACATTATTCTTTTTTTAGAACTATGAGCGTTGTACAAATCGGCCCGTTTTGATGAAATCATCCTGCAGTGAAATTCCCAGCTGTGTGGATTGCTATCGAAATTTACCAGACATCAAAAAATATGACTGCACCTTTAGTCAGAATACAGCAAGGTTTTGAATGGCAGTCAATAGAGAAAGATGCTCTTTAGCATTAAGATCTTCAAGCACACACGAATGTAAATGTCATTGAAATATCGTTACATGACAGATTATCCAGTAAGATACAAGTTCACCTATATGCCTACCAGTCGCTTTTAGCCACAAAAAATATTTACAGATGGATAATAAGTAGTAGAGTCTGCACTCACGGTGTTTGCCTGTATGATTAAATGTGTTAGCATAAACAAACAGAGTTTTATATCATGCACACAGACTTGCAGTTCACTTTGCGCAAGGAATGTTACTTGCTTGGCAGGTACCTGATGTGCCGTTGAAGTTCCGTTTTTAAAACAGACTTGCTTTTGGTTTCTTATGTTTGTTTAATATAGCCTTTTCTGTTAGTGTGACACCAGTTAGTGTCTGTTTTAAGATGCTTTTGTCTTTTGGCTTAGGAGCAACCCCTGGATGTCCCGTATTTGCATGTTTTAAATCCAGGTAGAACATTGATTGCAGAAAAGCATGTTCAGAAACGTTACAGGCTGCTTTTTTATTTAATTAAAAAGATGTTTGTGTGGTTGTTTGTAATCTAGTAATCTGCAATAAATCTGTTTCTTGTGTGACCCTGCCATGCTGCAGTAGTAGGACTTACACAGCAGTTATTGTGTGTGTGTATAAGACCCATACACACTCACACAATATTAGGCAAGGGTGTGGTCTCAGGACTGCAGTGTTCTTATCTCATACAGTTTCTCTGATCTGCATTACACCATTATTGAGAAGATTCTGTTTCTCTGTGCTATAAATCTTTAATATTAGGGTAGAGTTTCCTCTGGTACATTGACAGCTTTATCTCACAGTGGAAAGCAGGATACTGGTGTATAGTCTGGATGAACCACATCCATTGTTTCATATGTGGTCTTTCGATGCAGTTTCAGGAAACTCTAAAGCATGTCTGGCACACATTTATTGGTCATTATTGGTAGTGCCTTGTGGTGTGACTTTATTTTTATTTTTGCAGAGATTACCATTTTTTTTTGTAATATACACATTTGCCCACAAACTGGATTATCACAGGATGTTTTGGTAATTCAGGTTTGAACTGCACTTGGCTGCCATCCTGTGGCAGTAAATTAGCACTATGAAAATGAGTTAGTCAGCATCTCTACTTGCTTGCTTTTCACTGCTAAATGCCTAATTTATATTCATTGTAGTGCTGCTCAATTACGACAAAAATATATCCCTTGATATTGTAAACATGATTATTAATATTCACTAAATAATAAGTGACAGCATCTGTAAACATGGGCTGAGTATGCTTTTTTTGATAACTTTTGGTCTAAAGTAATATATTTAAATATAATATTGATCATGCTGAAAATCAAATGCAGCGATGAGTCAGTTTGCACAACTTTAATTTAGCTCTTTATCAAATCTTCACCATCAGATCTGAATTTCTGGCCCGCTGTCCCATTGCAGGTGCCAGGTTTCATACACGGTGCCTCCGGCGAGACTGAGCACTGCAGAATGCTCTAAAATGCCTGGAATTTTACTTGTGTAGACATCAGAGAAAGTTGAGAGAGGTGCTTTGTATGGGTTTCATGAAGAAGCAAGCACTGAACTCAAATGACTGGGTGACAGTGAGTTATAGTTACCAGATATTTTCATCTCAACAACCTGCTTTATATAAAAAAAACATTTAATTTATTGAATGCATACATTTTTTTTTTCATACATTACCCATGCAACGTTTTTGTCTTTACAGTCATACTATAAAAATGCATTCAGACCTGTCTTAATAATCCTCATGAGGTGTTGAGGGAAGGAATTCAGCATCTGAACTTTAACGTGTCCAGTCTTTCCTCAATGCCGTCACTGCACAGCACAAACTGATTACCAGTTACTCCTCACAGGAACTACTACGGTCTGCATTTATGTCATGAAGAATTTAATCAGCGCGTGTGGATATAGTACAGTGTGACAGACTGCTATCCATCTGCCATCTTGCAGTTTTTTGTTTTGTCTACTGCTGAACGTTTTCACATTGTTGGTTCCAGGAAGTTCTTGGGGAAAATCTGTAACCTTTAGAGACCACACCAGGATGAATCAATTATTCACGAATAACTATAAATAGCATAAAGCTGATTCCACATGCCTCCGGACCTCAAAAAATCCAGTGAATTATTTACAGATATTTTAGGTAGTCAAGCACGTGACCTTCTATCTTTCAATTATCTTTATATTTCATATAGTGATGATATGCCATAGCTCAAAAGCAGATCTGAGGTCAATCAATAAGCAATATGGGTTTAAATTTTGATCAATATACTGATTTTGGCTAATGAGCTGTAGTCCAGGTTAAGTGAATTGATGCAAGTGTAACGTTGCTTATTTTCTTGGCAGTCAATAAAGAAGATGGTGGCAGATCATTCATACCAATGCTATTTTTTTATATTTTATAGTCCTAAATCCCCCAAATGTTAGTCCTACCACCACCACATGGTGTCAGTAGTAACAAAAATACCTGAGAAATGCGTTTTGGATTGAACAGTTATGCTCAAACAGCGTTTCCTGCAAACAAATGATGCAGAGTTTGAGTGAAACTTATCACATAGACCAAGATTAACAGCTCTTTAGGGCAAAAAGACATCTGTAGTGCTGCTGTAAAGTAGAAACTGGAGACATTAGTGTTATGTCATTATTGATTACCTGATTATGAAGTGTAGATGACAAGCTATCTGTCAGTATAGATGTGTAGAAATGCTGCTATACTTCGGATAGCATGCTGAAAATAGACACGTGTTGTTTCTTTTACCTCGCTCCGCTGAGCAACAACCCAAACTACCTTAGCAACACACTAAAAACAATTCAGCCACATAGCAGCATCCTGCCAAAGCCACAGCACATTGGCATCCTATCAGTGAGGTGCTTTCAGCGCGTGTAAAAAATCTAGTTTTGATGAACAAGCTATGATTTGTGCATAATCCATTTTAAATATTTAAGGGCATATATCCAATCTCCTGATTAATCATGCACTTTCTGTTTTTATTCCACATTTGGCGAAGGTGTTCTGTGCACATATATCAGGCATGATTTAAATTGTTTCACAAGAGTTTATAACATGGCATTTCCAAAGCAGCAAGGGAGATTTTTTTTTTTTCCCCCAGAAATATACTCCCTTTTCTTATATAAGCGTGTGCATAGTCAGCAGCATTTATTTTGACATTTTATGGCTCCTGAAGCCAAAATATTTGCAGTAGTTTAAGAAAGAGTTTCTCATCGACGTTAAAATGTCAAATACTGACAAGCATTATCCAGGGTTTTGGAAAAGAGCTGACGGGTTTATGGATCGTGGCCACCTCGGGAATGCTTGTAATGAGGGCACATCTGGTGTAGGGGATTTCTTCTGGTAAGGGGTAGGTTTGCCCCCTTGAGACCTTTAGGGGTTTTTAAGATGGCTGTGAATCATCAAACATAGCTGCTACCAGCTTGATTTAGTTTTTAGAAAGGGGCCAAGGAGCAGCAGAATTGCATCTCACACCCACTTCATTCCTTAAAAGCTAATTGCTTTTTTAAGTGATAAAAGTTGACTTCCTCTAACCCCATCTTCATCTCAGGAAGCTTTTCCAGTTCTTCCTGAGATAGGCTGCAGGACATACATCATACAAAAGGGCTTTTTTCCTCCTCTCCCCTTCCCACTCACTCTCTCTACTTATTTAATCACTGTCACGCTCTCAAAACACACACACGTAACTGGTTTGGTCTCCATTCTGTTATTCTGTTAGTTTCCTATCAGGAAGTGTGTGTAGATTGCACTGTTAATGGCAGCTCCTGTGTCAAGTGTTATTACTTTGTCACACTGCTGCCACAATCTGATATGTTTCACAATTTTATCTTTAAGTTTAATTTAGGTTTTAGAACTGGATTTGACAACATTTGATGCAACAGTGCTACAATGTTCTGGGTGGTATAGGGCATTGTTAGTTGTTTATAGGGTGTTCTTGGTGGTTTTTAAGTTGATTAGGTGGTTACTAGGGTGTTGCTAAGTAGTTTCTAGGGAAATCTGGATGTCAAGTGTTCTCTATAGCATTGTGTGTAGTTGCTAGTAATCAAAAGTACCAGTAATTGGTCCCAAGTCAATACTAAAATTATTTATTTTTATTTTTAATTTTTTACAAAACCACCCTTGTTGCCAAGACCGGTCTTACAGAGAACCAGGTTAATTTACCTGATGATAGGATGAAGTCTTCAAACAACCCTGTGTGCTCGGTGACGCATTTAAAGGGTTACCAAAAATGAAATTTCTGTCATTAATTAATCGCCCATACGTTGTTCTGAACCCATAAAACTCTCGTTCAGAACACAAATCATGATATTTTTGAAGAAATCCGAGAGCTTTCTGACCCTAACAGAATTTTTGAAATATGACTTTTTTTAAACATTTAAGCCAATCATCTAAGCCAACTCAAAATGTTTTTTGTTTAGCCTCTTAATAAATAAATTCTATCCTCTTAGTACACACCACAGAAACATACTGTAGTGAAAATGATCGCAAACAACAGGATAAAAACTAATTGACCTGCCATTGGTTCTAAGCAATTTGTTCTGTTTGTTCTCTTATTTGTTCTTGTGTTTCTTTGGTCTTTGTTCTATCTTTTCATCTTTGTAAACCATGTTTACTTATAAATATTTGAACGCTGCATGTTGTTTTTAATATATGTACTAAAATGTTGGTACTTGCTTTACTTTAGTGTATGCTGGGTGATTTCTAGAATTGTAATTTGGTGATTTAGGGGTGTTTTGAATGGTATGGTTGTAGTATAATACGCCTTTCTTTCAACTGTCTTGTGATCTTGCATGATTTATCAAAGTCATGGCATACCTCAAGCTAGAATATTCTCTGTTGTACAAATGTTGTGCTTTTTTATCTCCCACAGAAAATAGTCATACGAGTTTTGGTTGAGTAAATTGACAGAGTATTCATTTTTGAGTGGACTGTCCCTTTAAGCATAATGTTATTCTCATGTATATGCCAGGGTTTGTGTATGTATGTTCACACATTGTTGTTATTACATCCGAATGTATGTGAGAGTGTCAAAGTCCTGCTGAGAGTCACAGCCAGAATTAACCCACACTACATACTTCCCTAATGACTTTCCATTCATGCTGATCTATATTTTTGGCAGCCTTCATAATGCTTTATTGTACCTGATCTGATGTCCTTAGAAAGCAGCCTGTTGCTCATGTGTGTCCATGTGTGTGTGTTGCATGTATGCCTTTAAGAGGTGGGACCGTGCTGTGTGTGTTGGTATTTCTCAAGCTTGTGGAGGGGAGTGGTACTGGTGGTCTGGAACGAGAGCCAGAACTGTGGGGGAATACTCACTCACACACTTACTCATACACACACACACACACACAGAGAGCCTGGAGAGAGTGAGTCTGTACAAACACACCAGTCTGTTCTGACAGACCAGTCGTCAGGAAGGCACGTCCGAAGAGGGACTCAGAGTAAGAGAAGAAGGGAAAACAGACGAGAGATTGACCTGACCTCACTCCAGGGCCATGTCCATGTACGATCCAGCCAGCGTGACTGCTCAAGTAGACGAGCAGGAGTTTGTCCAAGCCTACGAGAACGTCAGAGAGAAGTATAAAGGTACTCGTGGAGCCGTGGCTGTCACTATCCGTGTGTGAATGCACCATATGTGCGACTGTGATTGTGTGCGTCTGGAGAACGGGGCTGTAGCTCCGTCATTGGCGTCGGGTTATAAGCAGTTCCATATTGATTGGCAGATGTGTTTGACTGCAGAGTTGCAAAAGACTAAACCTAGAGGCACTAGTAGCTCCGAAACTTTGGATTGGCATGAGTTCTACAGCGGTTTCTGTTAAAACACATGCTGACGGGTCAGTTTAATTCAGACGTCTTCAACCCACCTGGTGTGTCACGGTCTTCAATCGTACAGTAAGGGACTGTCTATAAACCACATGCCTCATGAAACAAGTGTCAATCATTTATTTGTGGAGAATGCATCACCCCATTTGTGCAGATTTGCTGACTAATTTATTGGAATTTCATAATGTAAATCTTATAATATTCACCCTGATTTTTACATATAAGGCATGCAATGTCAAGTTGTGAACAGGAATGATCTAAGCAGACTCTGGAAAGCATAAGTATATACATTAGCATTTAAAAGTTTTTTTTTATATAAAAAAAACATACTATTACTAAGCTAGGATGCATTAAATTGATAGTGTCATGTGACACTGAAGACAATAAAAATTCAGCTTTGTCATCACAGGAAAAAAAATAATTTTAAAATATATTAAAATGTAAAACAGTTATTTTAAATTGTAATATAATATCTAATAATATTTGTGAAGACGTTTTCACAATACATATTTCAAAGCAAACTGAATGCCTCGCATGGCTTGTGTTCCTAAGTGTGTAACCATCCTCTCCCATAATCCCACTTCTGCCCCATGTCTGCAGGACTAGGTCCTGAGGAGAGATCTATAAATATCGCCCCAGTTGTTTATTGTAGAGGAGAACTGGACCCTGACGGCCAGCATAAGTCTGAACATCGGGGAATACTGAGTCTGAATGAATCCTCTAGAAGGGTTTTATGCAAAAACTAATGTTGGAGATAATTTTACTTAACACAAAACCAACTTATTTTCTAAATATGTATGCATTCTAGCAACTTATAGGTTATAACAAAAAGCCATTAGTTTAATTTATTTCCAGATACAGGTAATTATATTACTAGTGTTAGCAAACTTTACACAGGTTACTTTACCCGGGTTTACTTCCAAGTAGGGATGCACCATTAACATTTTTTTTTTTTAATTTCTTTTATTTAGATCCCATACCGATAATGATATGATCGGATACAGCACGTTTTTTTTTTTTTTTTTTTTTTTATATATATATAATCAATGTAAAATTTGTACACACCTGTGTGTTGGCCTGATCATCTTTGTTTTGTGTGTTAAACACAATCTACTAATTACAGACAGCTTCATTTTAAAAAATAAATAAATGAAAAAATATTAAAATTTATCTATGACAAAAGTACTATTATGAACTAGGTAATTGTATAATTCAGCAGAAAAAGCTATTCTAGAAAAATAATGTGTGCACACAATAATTGAATAAATCTAAACATTTTGTAAAATAACATTATTTAGCGGGGAACAAATAAAAGTGAATAAGTGTAGGAATGAATCTGCTAAAACGTTACACATTGCTCTTTGTATTGTTGTAAAATACATTCATAAAGAACTTAAATATTCATCTCTACCTCACATTAAACTGTACTGCCTTCAGAACACTTGGAATGTAGTGCAGAAAAACTAGCTTATGGTGCTCTATAATTCTTTTTTCTAGCTTATAGTGCTTAGCAATAACAGAACACTATATGCACAATATCGGATTTGGATATAATGATGCTTAATGACCGATACCTGAGCTGGCAGAAAATGACCATATCAGAGCCGATACTGAGTATCGGGTCGGTGCATGCCTACTGACGAGATGTCAGGTTGCACCCTCTTTGAATCCCAAATGTTAGATGGATTGCGCAAGGCCTATATAATAATATCAAACCTGTTAAAATAAACTCTTCATGATCTGAGTGTAAAATGTTTTGTGTCTTCTTTGGACGCTTTTGAAGTGTGTCACATGGTGGCAAATTCCAAAATCTCTCTCTTTGGCACCAGTTTGAGTGTTTCATGATCCACTGAGACTGACCAGTTTTCCATTTTGTGTTGTTTTTGGTTTTTGTGACACCTGCTGATAAGAAATACGCTGATTGAATTAGAGTGGATAATTTATCAAATTACACTGAGCCAAATCTGTAACATTAATATTTATTCCATTTTAGGATTTTAAATGCCCCAGATTATTGATCTTTTGGTTGGTGTATGTGTGTGTCTCACCGTGGAACCAGTTTAGTACTGATGGATAGAAATGCAGCGCAGCGGATATTTTGGTATCATTTCTGTTTATAACATATGAGCATGATACTCTTCACATGTCTCTTAAATAAGATGCATGAACTAATTTTAACTAGAATGAAGCCTGTCCTATGTTTAGGTTTCTTTTAATGAAACATTCACAGCTCTCTTCAGATGCAGGATCGGGTTTCGTGGCTGGTATGACATCACGTTTGACCACATCTGTCTCCGAACTAGAAACTGACCTTTGACCCTAGTAGGGAAGGCTTGTTGAGCTGCCTGATTTTGAGATGGTGTGGTTACCTGGTAAGGGAGCCTGTGTTTGATCAGCGGAGTGCGTCCTTTAACCTTAACCAAACAAAAGGTTCCATAGATGACTGTCTTACGGCTGCTGTTGACCCAGGGTGACCTTGTGGGAGGAGTACCTTGTTAAAGATGCAAGGCGCTGTTAAATTTTAGGTTGGCCACATCTTAAGTTGGTATGCACGCTCACACTGAATGATTTAACCTTTGACCCTTGTGTGATTTACCTGATATCACCATGGCAAAGCCCCCTCTAAAGCCTTCTTGGAATTCCTGAAGTACATTAGTGAAGTTAAAAGCATTTGGCCAAGTGGCATTTTTTTCAACCAAATCATTTCAGTTAAAGTCGTCATACAATGCTATTTGAAAAATCAGTATTTGGTGTAACCGAATATGTTGACATGCTTTAATGTTCAAAAACAAATACACAAATACATTATTGTAGCTCTTCTATGCCCCGCCTCTCTCAAACACACTGTTTTCTACAAAGACCCTCCTTCTGACAAGCATAGTCTGCTCTGATTGGCCAGCTGGCACAGTGCATTGTGATTGGACGAACCCCACAAGCACACAACAGAAATGTAACGCCCCTTACCATAATCGCGAGTTCAGCTTTTAAAATAGATGTAAGACAGTTAATGTCATTAGTTTTCTCATCAGTTCAAGCCCGAAAGAGGAACAGAGTCGTGTGACAGACACAGTGCTTATATGTATTTGCAGTACACAAGATTGACTCTGATTTGACTCTTCTGTGATTAACTCTATTTTCTCTCTCTCACACACGCACACACACACACACAGGACATGGAATGCACTAATGCATTAATTTCAATGGCTTGCGCCACGCACAGTCAATAGCAAATACTAATAACCACACGTACTTAGTCACTGATTTAGAAGCTCCAGATTGTCAGAGCAAAGTCGTTTTTATTTTTATTTATTTATTTATTTTTTTAGAAATAGCCTTTTCACATTTCTTTGTATTCTAGGTGAACAAAACTGTCTATAAAATGCATTGCACAAATTCTAACATCTGGGTTGTGCTGTTCTGTTGCAAGTATTTTTAATGGAATAGTTCTCCCAAAAATGAATTTACTGACCCTCAAGTAGTTCCAAACCTGTAGTAATTTCTTTGTTCTGGTGAACACAAAGGAACATATTTTAAAGAAAGTTTGTAACCAGGCTGTTTTGGGTCAGCGTTGATTTCCATAGTATTTTTTTCCCCTATTAAAGTCAATAGTGACCAGAGGTGATTCCTAACTGCATCTACTTTCAGAAGCCAAATAAAGTACTCTCGCATTCGCACAGAAACACACAGCATCTCCTGACATGACTGCATCAACATTACTCTGTTACTGAAACGCCTTCTTTCTTTGCGTGAACATTTATGCAGCAATATACAAATATAAGCACATCGTGACACAGACATGTGGGGCGTGTTTAAATGAGATATTTTAGGGATCAGCCTTCACTTTTTAGATAGAATAATTCCTTTTGTGGGAGACTGAGAGCTTTGTAACTCTGCAGATCTTATGCATGCACAAACAGCTACATACCACACTAAAGAAAAGGAAAAATAGAAATGACATCATATAACCCCTTTAAGGAGTTTGTTATGGTTAGATTAAAAATGATAAAACAATACATATAGCACAGTCTCTTTTGCTCACTAAAGCTGCATTTATTTGTTAAAAAATGTAGTAAAAACAGTAATATTGTAAATTGTATTTCAAATAAAAGAACAGTTTTCTTTTTTATTATATATTAAAATGTATTTTATTCTGGTAAGCCGAAGCTGAATTTTCAGCAGTTACATGATTCTTCAGAAATTATTCTAATAGGTTAATTTTTTTTCAGTCGTACCGTTTAATATTTTTGTGGAAACTGTGATGCCTTTTTTCAGGATTCTTTGTTGAAAAGAATGTTTAGCATTTATATGAAATACATTTGATACAATACATACAAGTAAAAACTCCTTAATTCTAGTCTCTTTATTTTAGTATATGGTGAGTACCAACATAGCAAAATCTCATCATTTCAGTTTATAATGTGAGATTTCAGCGCATTAAAGAGGATCACATAGGGTAATCGTGTGAAATAAGGTAAACAGCAACCGGTGTGTCTTTGGCAAAGTTCATCTGTGTTCATAACTGGCCAAACACATGGTTTTGATCTGAATAACTTCCTTGCTTTAATTGAGCTACCTTTAGATCGTCCACATATGGAGCAGCTCTATCGCTTCTACTCCCTCAGCCAGGATCAGGTTTATGCAACATGATCTTACATTCTAAAATAGTGTCTCTAAAAGCCTACATGTGAACATACAGACTTCCGTGAGTATGCACAAGTGTGTGTTCACTTATGACACAGATTTGGATTTGAACTGAGGCTGGTCACACGTTAAAAAGTTTTTGATGTGTATCTCTGTAGTATTTCTTGCATGCGGTGTCCTGGAAGTATGTCCTGAGACACACCCACTTGAGCATAAATACACCCATGAGTAAAGCTCAGGACTCAAATGAAGCTCCTAATGATGGCACGGCCAATGAGTATTGAGGGATTACTTTTTGTAATGTGATAAGGATTCATGTCATTCAGCATTCCTGTGTGAAATACGTGGATCATCTTGGGAAAGTCAGCTCTTTATATTTAGAAAACCCAGCCTGGGGTACAGAGTCACCCTCTCTGAATGTGTGAATGATAATATCACAGTCTGTTTACATTAAATAACATTCAGAACGAATACAGAATTGTCCTTTTTAGGTCAATTTGAGTACAATAAAAGCAGTTAAATTGCATGATCGACAAACATTAGCATTACAACGAGTATTAACATCCAAGCAGCCAGTAACTGAAAGTGGAAAATGAAAAGCAGCGTGTGGGAGTGCAGAGAAAGTTTTTTCTGTCCGAGGCCTGAATGTACGTCTTAAAGAGGGAAAGTTTGGGTAATGGAAGTTACGAGGTTCCGAACTGGAATAGAAAGGGAATATTTTTAATACACTGTGAAAATGTGTTTTTTTTTTGTGAGAGGGAGAGAGAGAGGATGGAAAGAAGTAGGTTGTGAGAAAAGATTTACGTTGTGGATTTTGTATTGCTCTGTAGGCGCATGATGAGGAATTGTGCTGTTAAAAGTGCATCATTATGGTCATGTTACTTCATTAGCATAAATCCTTTACTAAACAAGGTGCTAAAACAGTGCACATACATTCTTGGTGAATATATATGAAATTATAGCTAGAAAAAAACCCCATTTTATTCAGAGGCTAAACTGAACAAAAATATGATATATGGTGCAGTTGCTGATGCCAAAAAGATAGGAACAGATGTCAAAAGCTTTTGTACGGACAAATGTGCAAAGCTTTTACACATGGATGGACACGCTTTGTAGTCAGTATTGGTAACCAGAGAATGTTTGCTTCTCGTTTCTTCACCATGTCTGCAGGCGGCAGCTTAAGTTGTAGATGTTAATTTTTCTGGGGTATATTTATGACTTTCTAAATTCCTAATGTGTCTTGTAATATACTGTACATGTTCACTGTCCCCCTCAAAGTCTGTGGTGCTTACGGCCATGTCTTGATCTAATCTTGTGTGTTTTGGAAAGTTGAGCTTGTTTGTTCTGCATACCAGCGCTTTTCTCCACTTTTTGGAGCCAGGACAGGAACCCCTGTTTTTGATCACTTCTGCTAATGATTGATGATGATGACTGATTACTCGCACTTGAGGAAGAATGCATGTGCTATCTGTCTGGGACGTGTTGTCAGTAGGTTAAAAATTTGCTCTGTTGGTGTGGAATTTCAGTCTCTGGGATACCGCCTGCTAACACTGCACATAAACTTGAACCAAGAAACCTGGGAGCTGTAGAAACATCTCAGTCACTTCATTGTGTTAAGTCATGGTATGTTTAATCATTGTATAGTAGATTGTAATTTTCCTGTTTATCACAAACCCAAGGAAGATGACTAAGATGATGTCTATGCAAGAGGAGGTTAAACGGATAGTTCACCCAAAAATGGAAATGTGATGTTTGTCTGCTGACTCCCAGGGCATCAGAGATGTAGGTGACTTTGTTTCTTCAGCAGAACATAAGCGAAGGTTTTTAACTTAAATGGAAGTCAATGGGTACCAAATGCTCCAAAGCTCTAAGAGTAAAAAAAAAACATACACAGACAAAACCAAATGAAACCATACTGTTCACAACATCCGGCACGTGACCCGGTCACATAGATGTATACTCATAGATATAGACGTAGATCCTTACTTATCACAGCCCATATAAACACTAATGAGGCATCTATGTGTATATTTCTGTGTGTTAGCGTAGCACACCGGATGTTGTGAATGAGCTCAGAACAGTCAGAGATTGTGGTGTATAAGAAGTAAATAATGATATAAATACTGTTCAGTTTTTTGCACAGACTGATGGTTTTTTGTCTTAACACCTCAGTGTATCGTCACGAGCCGCAGGGTATGTTTTATTTTGAACCTTAGTGCTTTGGAACGTTTGGTACCCATTGACTTCCATTATATGACTGACAGACTGCAACGGTTTGTGTTCTACTGAAGAAACAAAGTCACCTACATCTCTAAAGCCCTGGGGGTCAGCAGATAGACACCACATTTACAGTTTTGGGTGAACTATCTCTTTAAGTCTATTTGTATGGCTATACACAAGTGTGTCAGATGTGTCTAAGGCGCAGGCATGTGGAGCAGCAGTTTTAGCTTTGATCAGTGGCACGCTAGGCCAGTCTGATGCCAGGAGTGCTGTATCAGTTTGTCCTGAATGCCATGTGTGTTCCTTGTTGGCAGGGTACTGGGTGAGGACTATTGTTTAGGATTTTCAAAGACTGCACGCAAATTCACTATTGACACATAACTTTAGAAAAGTGAAAAATAGAAACATGACCAGGCCAAAACCACATTGCCACATTTTTTTTTTTTTTGAAAATGTTAATAAAACATAATATTTAATTTTTTAAAAATCAAAACGAATTAAAAAAATGAGTTGCTAAAAACAATTTGTTCATTCTTTGTGTGACATGTAAATACATTATTCTTGATATACTATGGTTCAGTTATCTGGTAACAAATCTGTTTTCTTGTGATAATCACACAAGATATATGAGTCAGCAGGAAATCTCACAATGTTATCTTGGGAAAAAAAAAAAGCCTGACTCACAAATAAGATGAAATTTTGATGAAAGGTTGAACAGAAGTTTAAGGGGATTTTTGGAAGGCGTTGTTCTGGTATTTGTCAACTGTCTACAAATAATTAACGAGGGAAAGTTAACTGATGAATGTTTGGTTTTTGTGTTTATATGTCTTGACTGATGACTCAATAACTTATTGGGAAATACATTTTAATCGGTGAGCAGAGAATGCATCTATTCGGTACTTAGGGCTGAGAAATTCGTTTAGAGACAAGGTTCAAATAGTCAACCTGCTAGTTATCAGATTGACCGAGCTCCTGCTTAGTAAACAGTGTAACCTTTTGAAGATAAGCTCGAAATCGAGGTCTCTCAAGTGTCCTTTTATTTTATAGATAGATAGATACAGTAGATAGATAGAAGAATGCATGTTTAAATATAACCTCTCACTACACTTGAGATGTAAATGATGTGTTTGTTGACAGTTTGCTGTCTGACATGTATCTATGGGGACCGTCCAAACAGTCCCCTGCGACTCCATTGCTCTGTGTGAAGTGGGCTGATGGGTCAGAGAGAAAGACAGGATGACTGATCTACATGTGAAAGAGTAAACAGGTCCGTGCAAGTTGCTGAATTCTACAAGCTTTTGTGAGGTGACAAAAAAACAAGACCCAGGTCAAAGTGTTTCGGGACCAAAATCAACACAGTCAGTGGGAAGAAATGTGTCCAGTATTTGGTATCGCACAATATATTCTCAGCAAATTCTCAGAAAAATGTGACACTAAAGACTGGAGTAATGATGCTGACAGTTCAGCTTGAATCACGTGAATTAATTACATTTTCAAGTGTCTTATATTTACATTTTTCAACTATTTTAATTGAATAAATGGAGACTCTGTGAGCATTAATTCTTTTTAAAAAACTTTAAAAAAACAATCTTTTGAACAGCAGTGAATGTGGATGACCAAATTGGGTCCCACTTTATATTAAGTGTCCCTTATACCTGTGTACTTTCATAGTAACTAGATGTGTATGTAGTATGTAACC
>JAUCMR010000046.1:14178319-14189148 GCA_032357425.1 Enteromius argenteus | reverse complement strand
GTTGAGATATATAGTTGAGTATCATCAGCATAACAATGAAAATTAATCCCGTGTTTTCTAATAATATTACCAAGGGGTAGCATGTATATTGAAAATAGGTGGGATATTGGTGGGATGTTGACTCGAGCGTGACGTTTTTCGAGTATTGCACACATGGCAGAACAGAGAAAGGCCAGCATTTGTGTTTGTAAAGCACATGCATTTTTATTTAATTTTTTTAAATGACTGATCGTTTCTCTAGATCGGACACTTACTCATCGTCTGGTATCATTTAAGCTACACTGAAACTGTGGTTTTAACCTAAGTTCACTCAATCCTGAAAAAGTTTTCATCAAAAACTGAGGAAAGAAATACATAAACATCTTGAATGACAAATTATCAGGAAATTTTAATTTGAAAGTGAACTAATCCTTTAAGTATATAATCTTTATCATATAAATATTTCTAAAATAAAATATTGGTAATGCATCATTACAGATTGGAGGAAGATTTTCAGTAAATAACAATTTACGTTCATGTCCGTTACTCACTGAAAGCAATTATATGGCTTTAGAAGACCTGTAATGGTAGTTCATAAGTTGGTCATCAAGTAATCTTGGAGCATTACAGTTTCAGTTCTCATTCACTTATTGGTTTGAACATTTTTTGTCATAAAATGAAAAGAAGCAATGCCTGTGTGAAACATTTCATAGGCGAGAGGCCCTTAATGTCATATCCTCTAGTTCAGATTTCAAGCTTGAACCCCTTGAACTTCACTTTGTGCTCTGCCCTGTGGCTATGACAGAGGTAGAGCAAAAAAAGGACACTGAAAACAGACTGAGATAGAATAACGGGAGTGTGTCAGAGAGAGAGAGAGAGAGAGGGAGAGTAGGCCAGCCTGGCTGCTCTCAAAACGCTGTGTCATCTAGTCTCTGTGGGGCTTTTCTCTGTTTGTGTGTGTTTTAGCTCCGAGAAGAGTCTGTGTCCTGGCTTTGATTGTGCACACACATCAGTTATTCCAACAACACAGTCTGATGACAAAATCAAAAAATGCTTTGGCAAAGAAGATTAGGTGATCTGATGATGTCATTGTGGCACTGTTTTATGCTGCATAACTATAAAGTCGACTTTTCCTTACAGAAGCACAGTATAGCATTCCTTGCTGAGTCACTGTAGATGTGCTGAATTATGCCTGTGATGCTTTTCCGTTGCTTTATTCATTCATTATGAAAAATAGAGCATGAAATGAGATTGTTGTTGATTATCTTAGGGATCGTGTCACGTAATGTTTGGAAAGGTTTCTCGCTCTCAGCTTTAGATCTTAGCTCATCTGTTTGTGCATGTGTTTACATGTCAACAGTGATTTTAATATCACACCTTCATTTTGAGCTGACACACATACATCAACACGCGGTTAATGAGCGGTCATTCTCACATTAAAATAGCTTTACAAGAGCCTCATGCATTATATAAATGAGTAATAGACCGATTGATCAGATAATCAATGATTTAATCATTTGCATGATCTTATTTTCACAGGCTTCCAAGAGCCGATAACAATACACAAGCATTTTCTGAATTCAGTGCATTACTTGTTTGTTTTGCTTTTTGTTTTTAACACTTCTTTTGAAAATATGCATGCATATACATACACACACACACATATATACATATATATATACACTAAACATATATTTTTCTTAAATAGATACATGCATGTGTTTTATTTATTTATTTATATATATAAATATATATACACACACAGTATACACAACAAAAACTTTTATTTTGGATGCATTTAATTGCGATTGTTTGACAGAACTAGAAAAATGGGATGTATTCATAGATAAAATGAATAGTTTTTATTTTGCACTGGAAAATGGTAAAAATATGAATCTAAGTCCAGACCACAAGCGAGTTTGTGAGAATGATGCTTTTGTATGTGCAGTTTTAGCATGTTTTCATTGGGCTGCTGTCATACTGAATGAGATAGAAAATATGGAGACTAAATGAGTCATAAAGAGAATCTGTGGCTGCATTTAGCTAAAAACTGACAGGTTGTAAATAGTTTTAATGGAAAGCATTTCCAAGCATCATGTTAAGACACCAGGCTAAAAAAAATTCAGTGGTTAGATAAATTACAGGGGAAGTCAGAGAAGCTCCAAGAGTGCATTTCTCTCAATTTCGCTTTCTATACTTGTGCATTCTCATCCTCTTTCTTTTGCATTTCACTACTTCACATCTTTCCCTTTTTTTACTTTGTACGATCTGCATCTGTCTCCCACCTTTAAAAGTCACATCAACAGATACAATTTGTACCTACCCCGCATTCTGATTGGCTCAGGCACCCCGTGGGACCCAGGGGGGATGGGATGGGCTGGAGGAAAGCAGGAGAAGGAGGAAGAAGTTAGGGAGGGGTACTTTTCACATCGCAGTTTCAATGCAAACCGGGAATGAGCAAGTGTGAGAGAGGGAGTGAGCGAGCGAGAGAGAGAGGATCAAAACAGAGAAAGCACACGGTCAGCAAGCAGCACTGCAGACTTAGCCGAGAGGAGGACACAACTGAATCCTGAAGTCTTGCAGCAGTGTGGCTGGTGAAATCTTACTGGACTGACCTTGCTCAGCACACACACACGCGCACACGCACGCTCCCAGGAAACCAGCCTGACAGAATCCAGTGACATGGACACAGCCCGGTCCATCCAACACGAGATCACCTCTCTCAAAGGTACTTATCGAATCCTGGCGGAAAACGCAGCGAATTGAGCCGTTTAACGGGATTGGAGTGGATTTTAAGCAGGGTGTGAATGGCATGCAAAGTTCTGAATTCCATTGTGTCCTCTTTGCCTCAACTTTGCCGTGTTATTTATGAAGGGAAGGGCCAGGTCTTTTGTACGAGGGCCCTCATGCTTGAACTCCGGCTGTGTTCGGGAGCTCGGCTGCTTGCTTTTAACTGCGCTGGGAAGGATTCTGCGTCAGCCATGCGGCATGCTGGGTGCGCTGACTGCCGCATCACCACGGTAACGGGCAGCGCAGTGGCCTGGGATCCCCTCGTTCCCGTTATAGAGCTGCCTGTGGTGCACGGCGTGTGTGATGGCAGGAGATCCAGGAAGTTTGATGTCATTACACACAGCTCTGAGCATTTCATTGGGTAGTTGTGTGTAATTCAATATTAATTGATGCGAGATACATTTGAAAGAGAGAGGATGAAGTTTCAAATACTGTATATGCATTCACATTTCTCTGGACAGTATAAACTGAGTTATATAGAATTGCTGTGATGGTTTTGTAGTTGAAGCATCCTGGGTCTTGTGCTGATGTATGTCCGTCGGAGCATGAAAGTTGACTGACTCTAAACTCCCGGGGATTAGGCCTCTCGTGGGGTTGGGTTACTGGCTTCGAGTGTGAAACAGATTTGAGTGATTTCATTGTTTTTGAATGTTTTGTTGATCTGTTTCTCGGTCGTGTGGTTTTAAAGGACTGTCAGAACTGTCTGCTCGAGTCAGAACATTAGCGTAAGCTTGTGTGGTTTGTCACTTGCTCAGTAAAAGTTGATGGATTAGGGAAGATATTGGCTCAAAATGCGAATGTGCTGAGTCATAACTCAATACCAGAACCATGCTAAACCTGTCAGCTACATGCCAAAGACTTGAATAGAGTATAATCTACTATGTTTGCTTTGATTATATTTGTACTTATATATCATATTTGTATGGTTTTTATTTGTAAGTTGGTGATTTGAAAGAAATACATTTTTCTTTCAGGGCATTTATTTATATTTTATTGTGCACAATACAGTTTAAGCATAAAATAATATATATATATTTTTAAATATCTATGCTTTATTGATTTTAGAGTAGCCTAAAAGCAAAGAGTTATTTAGAAGGTGCTTTTACTGCTTTCAACAATAATAAATAACAATAATTTCCCGCTGGCTTTAAGTTAGTAGAGTGTTTGAGCTAGATTAATGGAAATGTCACTTCTAACTATTATTTTAATTAAATTTTAATTTTAATTTTATTTATTTTATTATTTTACTTTTTTTATTTACAAAATTTTTTTGTGTTTTGTTTTAATTGTTTATTTTATTTTATTTTTAAAGTTTCTCTGGTATTTAGAAATAATAATAGTATCTCACTCATCTTATAGTGACTGGCCACATTTCAGACCATATAAGCATTATTGACAATAAGCACATTGATAAACTTGTTGTGAAAGTCCATAACAAAGCTGGAACTTATTTTTTTTTTAAAAAAGGACTTTAGAGAAAGTTTTGAGATCTGAATATTATAACATTTATGAAGAAATACATCAAACTACTCCTTTAAGCTGCAAAAAACAGCAGCTATTGCGGTTTATTTATTGTTATAGTTCACATTCCTTTTCGTTATTTACTTTCTCTCCATCTCCTACTATCTGAAGAGAGTATTCAGTCCAAAGCAGAGTAATTTGTGATCTAAATGTGTCTATTCTGATGAATCACTTGCTGTGGCTCGAGTGTGTTTCAATAGAGCTGCTAAGTATCCAGATAGCCTTCAGCTGTTGTGACCAGAGTGAATGTTTTCTCAATTGTTAGAGCAGACAAAGGCTTCTCACCCCATCAAACAGCCCAGAGAGTCTTAGTTAATATGCCTGACAGCCTCTAGCCCTGTACTTGGCCACTTCACTGAGGGGTCACTTTCTGCTGGACACACTCTTGGCAGACTTAAAGCAGCGTTGGGTGTGATCTACCTGTCAGGAATATCAATAGCAGTGGAGGCTGCTTGAAGATTTGCACTACCGTTTAAAAAAAGACTTTAATAGTTTTATTCAGCACTAATGCATTAAATTGATCAAAAGTGACAGTAGAGACATTTTTATTGTTACTTCAAGTAAATTCTTTTGAACATTCTGAGTGTTACTACAAAAATATTAAGCAACAGAATTTTCAACATTGATAAGAAATTTCTTAAGCATCAGATCACTATATTAGAATGATTTTTAAAGGATCATGTGACACTGAATATATTAACATTAAAAAAAAGTGTTTTTGACCAAATGAATGCAGCTCTGGTGAGCAAATGAGACGTCTTGCCGACCCCTAACTTTAGAACAGTACTGTATAGATTAATATTAACTAATAAAAGTTAAAAAATGATAGTTATGTTAAGTGTATAAAGGAATAATACAATATCTATATTGTGTAATAATCAAAATGTAGGATGGCCAAGTAGAAATCTGAACTATTTTTACCCGGTGTGTCTCAATCCTAAATAAATAAATGATAAAAATGAGATTTTTACTCATATTTACTAAAGGCATTTATAGCTCATGCTGTTTTCAGTGTGTTCAGTGACCAGCCAAATGCTGCTGTTTTCCCCCTGGTTTGCCTCAGATTAATGCTGCACTGGATCCAGACCCAGATTCCCTCTTAATGAGCTTTTGGCCTTCTACTTTCTGTTTTGTTTCAGAAAACCTTTTATGTCTGCTAAATGGTTTTCTTTCACTGCTGCACCATAGAGACAACACGTCTGGTCCAGGAATCTTGTTGAACCTGGAGATCACATGACACACTGTCAGTTACACAAAGAGTTAACAGGTTGAATCGATGTGCTTAAGTTAAAGAGTTGGGATAGTAAATTCTGGCTTCATCTCGGCCTCTTCAGAGATGGCGTTTATTTATTGTTTTAGCTGTCTGCTCACCTTTTTACATGCATACAAACATGTGTCTTCATCTAAGCACTTTTAATAATGCTTTCTTTGCAGATAGATAATTTTTTTGTGGTCACGCGTGTGTGCAGTTAACAGTTTCAGGGTGTTGTGTGTGTGTGTGTGTGTGTGTGGGCCAGGCAAGGACAATCACAACTTCCAGGCGTTCAGGAATTCTATCCATTTTTTCCCACTATTTTTGCAGAACAATGGAAGCTGTGTATCTGCTTAAGCAGAACATGGTGTTAGATGCTGCTCTTCTGATTTCCTTCCTTGGCTATTTTGTTGTTTCACTTTTATATCCTCCTGAAACCCAGCTTTGGAGTTTTGTCCTCTGTAGTGGATATTATATTTCTCTGAGACCTCACAGCTTTAAGCCTGGATGTCCTGTAAAGACACCCAGAGACACCAAATGTTTGGAGGTTTCACCATGACCACACCTTCTCCTAGGTCTTTAGAGATGGCTAAAATTAATTTAGTGACAAATTGTACATATTTATGGAATTGCCATTTAAATATAAATAAATTTTAAATTGTATGTAATAAAACGTCTCAGGAAACTGTTAAAGGGATCTCAATCCAAATATGACTTCCTGTTATGTCCACTGTAGAGGACACCAGGACTAAAAGCATGTTTATTGTGCATTTTGACAGACATAACAATTGAATAGGAAGATAAATTATGCCAATATTTTTATGGAAATCTGGCCAATTGTTACTCCCATTATGACAAATACTGTCCTGACAGCAACACATTCATATGTAAATTGCTTACAGTGTGTTTAATGTTAAAACCAGTTCAGGAAATGTTTACACACATATTGCATGAAACAAAACTTAATATGAAATAATTTTGTTATATATTTTATAACATAAATTGAGAATCAGCCTTTTTTGGCATAAAAAATATTTTGCCTTTTTGGTGTCTATTCGTGCCATTTTAATTTTTTAGAAAAACCGACTCCTAGTGTCCTTAACAGAGGACATAGAATAAAATATAAATAAAAATGTTATTTTTTCCCATTTTTTTCTTATATGCTCTAGTCTAAACAATGTAATGACATGAAAACATACTTAATTACAATTTTTTTAAAATATGGGTCTCAGGGGGATATATTAAATCGTAATTTTAAACTCCTGATTAATAATAATTTTCACTGCCAAGAGCCTCAGTGCACTCTATAAACTAAAACAAAACCTGAATTCAAAAATATCAACGTGCTATACTGAAACCGTGTAAATGGATTTTATCTAGGCTGTTGTCTCTATCACAGATCACAAACCTCAGATGAGGAACTAAATGCTATTGATACTGATCATTTTGTGGTTAATGGGCGTGTCATTTATTGTGGAAGGGTCTGATCCTGATCAGGGGATGCAAATATTGATTTATTCTGCAGCTGCACGGCCTAAGTCTGCTGTTTACTCTCCTTTAGGTAGGAAAATACCATCGACTGTGCTTAGGGAATATATAGAAATCAGAGAAACACACAGAGGCTAAGCAGCAGTGAATAAATCATTGTAGATCTGTTTGAAGATCTGAATGAAGGTTTGATCTAGTCTGAATAATTAGAATCATGACGATTGATCCAGTTGAGTTCACAGCTCTGTACAAAGAAGCTTTTCATCTCAGTATTTAAAGTGTCTCGTAGGCTGTGAAGGGCTATATAGATGATTCTGCCGATCTTAGCCCATATAGTCTGATACTATATTGTCAGCTTGCTTCAAATTGCTTCCAATTAAGGTAGCTGTGATTACAAAATCATTGTGATCTCATACCTGCAGTGTCCAGTAGGTGGTGCTCACACAAAGATAATAACGTGGCGCTCCTGCTCTGAATGTTCATTATGAGGGTGCAGCTGTGGCCCAGTAGGGGGTTTATTGTGTCTAATCGAGGGTTAAAGTTGTAAAGTGAACTACCATCCTGCAAGGGAACCTTCCGTGCCATGGCTGCTGTTTCCTGAGTTTTATTTTCTTTTGTTTGTGCTGCGTTCTCTTCCCTGCCTGTTTTTAATAGCTAGCACATTGGAGGGGCCAGGTCCTGTCTGATGTCTTTAACAACTTTTCCTATAAAAACAGACGTCAGTTTATACGTCAGCACTCGGGCTAACACCTAAGAACTATTTTGAGGGTGGGGGAGCGTTTAGTCTCTGAGGCTGTAAGTGTGTGAGCTATGAATGTTAACGTTTTCTCTTTTTTTCTTGTGTTTCAGGTAAGTTGCTGTTTCTCTCTGAGCTGTAGATGCGGGAAGCTTGTCTGACTCTGATAAGGAAGGGAATGTTTAACAAGAGCCAAGACATTCGACAACAAGACGTTTGGCATCAAACATCTGCTCATCTGGAAGGACGTTGGTTTAGCTCTCTCACAGGCAGTGTTATGAGAAAAATATGGGTAACTTTTTGAGTCATGTGACTTAAAACCATTAAGTACGGTTTATAAAGTAAGTACCTTGGATGCAAATCCTATGCTACGTAAACTTGGTAATCATTTAGTACCATCGTATTATATAAATATATATGTTTATTCATTATTAAAAATATAAAAACATAATTATTTTAATGTTAATGTTCACAAAAGCTACATTTGATGAAATTATAGTAATTAATCTATAATATAATATAATAAAATTAATATACTTCAAAATGTAATTTATTCCTGACTCTTCAGTGTCACATGATCCTTCAAAAATCATTCTAATATCCTGATTTGGTGTTCAAGAAACATTTCTTATTGTTATCAGTGTTGGTGCTGCTTAATATTTTTATGGACACAGTGACTTACAGATTTCTTTAATAAATATAAAATTCAAAAGAGCAAAATTTATTTGAAACAGAAATCTTAAACATCATTATCAATGTCTAAACTGTCACTTTAAAAGAAAACTTGTGTCTGACAGGATATTTTGTCAAAAGAAATCAGTTTATGAGAAAGCCAAACAAATTAGTTGGTCTGCCTGAAGCCTGGTTTTCGTAAAAAGAAAATGAAAATAAGTAAACATCTCCTTCAGAAACGTCTCCTTTGCACACTTCGTCTGGAAATGTTAGACTTTTCCTGGACATATGCTTTTAATTCCTCCTCATTTTGTTATATAACTGACATTCAGCTCAATTGGCAGTTAAGTTACTAAGCCGAGGGCTCTGTGGCAGTGCCAAGCCGGGTCTGGAAAGTGGCGTGGTACCACATAATAGTTCAGAGAAGTCCTCGTGAGACTGGGCGGCTGAGGATCTCGCCACACTGGTGGAGTCCAGGATCTGACTCAGCCAGGATCCTCTGTGAACCAGCAGCCAGGATTTTAACTGTTATCCTTGTATCTAATTTAAGCACTTGTGCGTGAATGCAAAAAACACACTCGCATAGATGGACTTTAGCATGTTGATGCCTTTGTGCGGTCTTTTAATGCTTTGTAAGGGGTTAAGTGTGTTGTGTAACGTCACAAATATCATATATATTATATTTCTGATTGATGGAATAATACTTTCACAAATGGTTTTACATGCTGCTATGAAATCTGATCACATGCCTCCAAGTTTTTGTTTGTTGGTAACATTTGGGGAAGTAAATAGGCCTTTTGGCGAAGCACTTCCCTCAAGAATCTCACCCAAGTTACCAAATGTTCTGAGTAATGTCATTACCAGAAGGCACATATTGTGCTTTTATGGATTTTGCATCGGTGTTCATTGCATTCATAGCTACTTGAAGTTCCTGGTGTACTTAGGTTTGTGTCAGGGGTGTCAAGTTTTATTTTAAGATATCTCTAGCCTTAGTAATGTGGTAAATTAATACAGTTGTTCATATTGGCACCTGTAATGCTGTGAAGCTGTTGACTGAACTTTCCCCTCATTCATATCACAGATGATGTTTCGATCTACTGCAAGGTGTTAAAATTACAAAATGAAGTGCTATTCTTGACTACAATATTGGTTCTAAATCTAGGGTGCAAACTAAGTTAGATGACATTTGTTTAGGAAGCAACGTTACAAGATTAGTTTGGGTGGTTTCAAAGATGTTGCTACTGTAGGTTGCTTTGTGGTTTTTATTGGCCAGAAAAGCCCTCTAATATAACTCTATGGGATTTTTTTTTTTCACAAGTCGTCTGATTTCTTAGAAAACTGCATCTCTTCTCAATATGCTATATGATTCATGTCCATAGCACAAATAGTGCAGAAAGAATTACATCGTCGTTCATCACTATTGCTGAACTACCATGTTTAATTGCTTAAAATACAGTTATAGCTAAATGGTGTAATAAACTATATGACTCAGCAATGTCACACTATAATATTTAAATTCAATTACCAGGAAATCTAGAAAGATAATGTCTAAATTAGAAGAAAAGTAAAGCTTTTAAACTGCCGACTTTATCGTATGTCATTATTTAGATCCTATTTTTTTATATTCTGTTTTATTTTTAGGTGAACTCGGGGGGAAAAAGAAGGTATTACATTACTTCATGAGACAGTGAAGTGCCTGTTCCAGGAAAAAGTCTAGCTTAATGTGCCGGTTTGTTTTTCAGTGTTGCTAGTGACCATGTCACTTTTGGCTATGCCCGCTGTTATGGACACCTTCAGTGGTTGCTCGTTGTCTGAATGAGTCATGTAAGGTTGCTATGGTGACAGTCGATCGTTATTGACCACACCCAGCAGGCTCTCAGAGCGCTGACTCACTCGCTCACGTCCGAGGCAAAATTGCGCCCATCACATGAGGATATTGGGCTGATTAGTCATTCAGTAGACCTTCCTGCATCCTCTCCTGTTCTCATGGATCTCTTCCTACTCCTGCTTAGATTATATTAGGTTCCCATCACCAACATCACACTCTTCTAGATAAGTTAATTTTGAGCTAATGGGATGCTGTTGAGCAGGAAATTTTAGTTTAATTAATCAGTAAGGTATAAGAGACTTTGCTGAATTGTGAAATTAATAAATTAGTACTAAAAGCGTTTCTGACAGACAGACAGATATGATTTTTAATAATTAGGCATGTTGATGAATTAACTTTTGAGAAGTGCTTAATTTAGAATGTTGCTATATGCAATGAAAATATATCAATCTGCAGTGGGTGTTGATATGATAGACATGTTTTTACGCCATACCGTTTCTGTATTTTGGATATAATATGACTGTAATGCTGTTAGCTAAATAAAACACTGTAGAGTAAACACA